>JAJAGP010000010.1:1178708-1614956 GCA_025084515.1 Ancistrus triradiatus | reverse complement strand
GCTTCATAACTTACCAAGACCGTGCTAAAACATTTTGACAGATTTATGAGCGCCGTGTATCGTCTACAATCGGTTCTAGGTCAGAAGGCTCAACCAGAATTAATTCATACATTAGACGCACCGCATTTTAAGGCGCACTGTCGATTTTTGAGAAAGTTAAAGGATTTTAAGTGCGCCTTATGGTCCTAATGAAAGAAAATGGTAATACAATAGATTGTCCTACTATAACTGCATGTTCATTCATTGACTCTGGGTTTATATGGGCTATAACATTTAATATCTCCACTAAATAATTGTCCTTAATTTGCAATAAAAATTCCCAACTGGCTTCGAAATGATTGTGAGCAATATAATTAAGATTTGTTTTAGCCATTATTTTGCTGCCTTCATTAAAAAAGTGTTTGTCTGTTATAAGCAGACAAGCAGCAGCTCATATACATAACTCATGTTTAACTGGTGCATTCAGTTTGAATGACTCACTATGCAGCTGAACTTGAGTAACCTTTGTCAAAAACGGAAATGAGTCGCAGCGCATCATACAGGCAAATTCAGCTCATCGGAGTGCCGCAGCGTGATGAGGCTTGTAGGAGCCGTATGACAGTAAGCTTTTGCATCCTGAACCAGACTCTGAAAGTGTGCCGCTTTGCCTTTCCTGCTTTGGTGTTGGGTTCGTGCCACACACAGCACTATGGGGACCATTTCTGTCACATCAGACCAGAGTTCCTTTTTCCAGAAGCGTCCTGTGTCCAAATGTGAATTCAAATGATTTTTTCAAAGAAAGGCTTTCTTCTTGCCACTCTTCCATGAAGACCGGGTTTGTGGAGTGTATGGGAAATAGTGCACAGTTCTTTCCAGCTTCACTGCAGATCTCTCCAGCTTCTCCAGAGTAACCTTCAGGGCAAAAAACCTTTTCTGATTATTGCCGTCCTTAATTGTAAGAGTGTAAGGAGAGTTACACTTATACCATATTTTTTATGGATTTATTTGTACTCAGAATTGCCCCAAATGTTCAAAGTTTGAGATTTTTAAATAAACACACCCTGGTCAATCCAATAATTTCATCCCAGACTTGTTTTGATAGCTCTCAAACTTTGATACCTTCCAGAGTCACGCACAGGTGAAACCTGGTCAGTTCATTAGGGCACCAGAACTTACAGTACTGTGCAAAAGTCTTGGGCCACCATTAAATTGTGGTTTTAGCAACAGTGCAATGACCATATGTAACATATTGTCGATGACTGGACCCAAAAATTTCGAACTTGGATCCGTCACTCCATAGTACTCTTTTTCACTGATCCTCATTCCAGTCTTTATGAGCTTTAGAACATCTTTGTCTTTTCACCCTGTTCTGATCAAGCTTCACCAGACTGTAGAAGGGTCAACTTGGCATCTCGATGAAGCTGCCAGATGCTGACATTGCGCAAGTGTGGACACACTATTTTATAGCCTGTATTTTTTCAGTTTTTTTAACGCTGCATACACATTTCCTGTATTTTCTGGTTGTATTCTAATAAAGAGACTGACAGATAATTATATATGGTCATTAGATAATGTTGAAACAATGGTATTTCTAATCTGATGGTGGCCTAATACTTTTGCACAGTAGTGTCCTGTATTGTTTTACATCAATGGAGTGAATAATTATGCATGACACTGCATTAGGAGTTCTTTGTGTAATTTGTTTCTTCTTTTGTCTTTTTGGATCTAGACAACACCCATGACTCTACAGGTAATTATTATACATTATATATATATATATATATTTTTTTTTGGCCTCTTGATTGTGAATGATTACATTAAACCTGATGTTTGGAGAGGAAGGGGCATTGGTTGTGGAAGAATAGCCTTCCCTGTTCCTGCATTTAAGTGCCGTCTGAGGAATTCCTGTAAAAATGAGTGTATATGCATATAGTCTTTACATGACTTTTAATAGACTATGCAGCCCAACGTTTCCGGCCATTCAAAATGACATCCTAACACATGACTATGTATGTGTTAGGATGTGTTAACGAATTTCAGGCTTTCCACTAGATTTTGGATCGTAACAGTGAGGTCAGGCACTGACGTTAAGGTTAGGGAGCTCTCCAAGCTCAGTCAAAGTACGAACACTATTTCTTTATGGACTTTGTTTTTGGAGGTCAGGGCAGAAAGTTGATGAACCGTCTTGTTGGAGGTGGAAATTGAGAGAGCACTTATTAGAAGGGGTGTCTACATACTTTCGACTATGTAGAGTACATTTCTCTCGAAATGAATTTACAATGCAGGGAGAATTGTGTAAACAAAAAAGTAGATGCTTTTGTAATAAAAACTGTGCTCCAGTTAGAGGAAAATTGCATCATTGCATCACATTTGACTTTGAATTTTGAAATTGATTGCTTATACTCCTGGGACTGTGGTAGCCTAGCGGATAAGGTACTGAAATCTGGACCAGAGTTCAAATCCCAGGGTTCAAATCCCACCTCTACTAAGCTGCCACTGTTGGGTCCTTGAGCAAGACCCTTAACCCACAATTGCTTGGATTGTAAGACTGTACCAATTGTAAGTCGCTCTGGATAAGGGCGTCTGCTAAATGCTGTAAATGTAAATGTAAATACTCATCTAAACTTGCTCAGGTTTGTCCTGGTGGCAACCTGATAGGTCGGTTTATTAAATCCATTTAGATTTAACCAAGGTGTCCCAAGGTGATTATGTTACGTTACTATATAAATTTAGCGTGAAAGGTTTCTGACAAGATTTTGTTCATTAATTTGTTCATTTGATTTCTTTGTAGCTGGCGACGCAGGCCAAACTAAAGGTAAATAGACTTTCTTTCATATTTTAATGATGTGTTTTGTACATTTCTTTCGAAAAGTCCTTGGTCAGATGGAAACATGATATTGGCAGTGCTGGTGTGCTTATTCGTAAAGAAAGATAAAGGATTACTGCATGATCTTCATGATCTTGTGCTTTGTAACCACATAACCCTGCACAGCACAAACATAGGTGTTGTTGTTGTCATCAAACCGTATTATTAATTATAATGCATGTTTTTCGTGTGAAAATTGAGTCACGGTGTGGTCCGCGAAGCTGCCAGTAAGTACAGATGATTCAGTGGGAAGTGCTTTGGTCTGGAATGTGTGCATTTGATGAAGTTCCTCTCCCAGTGGAGTCACTATGTAGAGGCAGGAAACACATCTGGCTTCTGCATCTTTTGCCATTTGTCTTATACTACTGCTCTCATCCTCCCCTGTTAATTTGGGAATGTGCTGAACAGCTATTGCGACCTTATAACTAAAATAGTTCAAGTATGATACGTCCAAATTCAATCCAAACAGCTGTGAGTTAAGAGTTTTTCCCGAGGGCTCAGCATGATGGTGTCCTGTTCTCTGCTCATGTTACTTCCAAGTTCATTTTTGCTGCTCTAAGTGCATGAGTGTACCGTATTTTCCAGGCTATAAAGCGCACCAGGTTATAAGGCGCATTAAATGAAACAAAACTCTTAAGTTCCGTCGGAAGCTCAGTTTGGTCTTTACCTGGCGCAGGGCGTCTTCTTGCTTCCTCCACTTCCGTACCATTGATTCGTTAATGTAGAATTCTCTCGCAGCTGCTCTATGTCCATGTTGTACTGCGTGACTGATAGCATTGTGTTTGAAATCCGCTTAGAAAATGAATGAATGAATGCACGTACCCTAATGCTGAAGCACATACCGTATTACTCCGCTATGCTGCGCACTACGGTGGCCGTAAGCTTCGTAACTTACCAAGACCGTGCCAAAACATTTTGACAGATTTATGAGCGCCGTGTACCATCTACAATCGGTTCTAGGTCAGAAAGCACAACCAGAATTAATTCATACATTAGACGCACCGCATTTAAAGGTGCACTGTCGATTTTTGAGAAAATTAAAGGATTTTAAGTGCGCCTTATGGTCCGAAAAATACGGTAAGTAAAATAGCAAAATGCTGACTCACAGAGAGGTTCGTCACTAATTTGTCTTATGATTAATCACTATATAGGCTCAGAAGTTAGCTGCTTACTGATAGGAAGGAAGTGGAAGGTGCAGGTAGAGGCAAAATGTCATTCATAGACACCATTTGTTTTATGCAATGAAATCTTGGTTTGGTTTAGTCATCTGTGCTCCTCACACAGTCATGTGGATGGTGTGTTTGAGTGTGTGCACATGCCAATGAGACCGTCGTTAGGGAACAATGCTGTTCTGATGACTAATGCATCTCTTAATTAAGCTGCATACAGTTCAACATGCAGAACCAATAACTTCCGATGGCATTTTAAAGAAACTGTCATGTAAGCAGATTTAGACACTCTAGTGTGGTAAATCAGCAAAGACATGTTTGGTTTAAGGTTTGCATCTTTAAGGCCTTTTCACACCAAGTCCGATTTTAATGCAAGAAAAAAAACGTGATTTTTAACATAGTGGAACCTTCACACCAAGTCTGATGCGTTTCTTTGTCTAAACACTCTGAAAACTCCCTGTCCACTTCTGCTTTCTTTAATTTCCCTTCTATTAATGTGTCTCAGCGTGTCTTTTTCACATCGTCAACTAAAAAAACAAAGACACGAGCGAAGATTAGTGCAGGAAGCAGTTGTTTGTGTATTTGTGGGCATGAACAGATTAAAATGCACTTAGATAAACAAGAAAGTGGTTCCATCCAGTCACTATTAGGTTTATCACTATCGTTCTCCAGCCTTTCAGTTATATTCCACCAGATCTTTCCTTTGCTTGTCCTATAAGCTGTTCTGCCTTCCGTGTGTGAAAATCGGACTCGGTGTGAAAAGGCCTTTAGTTTGCACTGAAGCGACAATGAGAATATCATTACAAAGCCAGGGAAGTCTTTCAGGGTGGCTCAGTGGGGAGCACTGGTGCCTCACAGCGAGAAGGTTCTGGGTTCAATCCCTAGGTGGGGTGGTCTGGGTCCTTTCTTTCTGGAGTCTGTATGTCCTCCCTGTATCCGGGTGGATTTTCTCTGGGTACTCCGGTTTCCTCCCATCATCCAAAGACGTGTGTTAGGTTAATTGGTGTTTCTAAAGTGTTCCTAGTGGGGGAGTGTGTGTGGGAGTGTGTCTTCTGGCATCCTGTCTGGGGTTGTTGTCCGGCTAAGGATTAAGCAGATAAGAAAGTGAGATAAAGATGGGTAACATGGGTCACAATTTCCATAACTTTGGTGTGTGCGTTCTTGTAATGATGTTTTTTGATCCTATATGATGATGGTATATCAAGAATTAAGCGTTTTTACTGATAGTAATGGAAATCATGGGTTATTAGTTTCTCAGGCTTGGTTTTTGATTGGCTGTCCATTGTGTGAGAGGCCGTACATTAAAACCTCTGCTTCGATATGCTGTCGTTGCAGACCTAAACCAGCAGTGGCTGATGCTCCTGAAGTTTCTAGGAGATAACATGCCTGAAGGCCTCCACGCCTGGATTGCCAACTCTAAACAAGTCATAATATCTGTACTAGAAAAGCTGATGGAGCTGCTGGACTTAGCCGAGGGAGAGAAGGCATCTTGAGGCGTGTCACTCGTTTTTTTGGATCTGGTTGTTAAAAGCTAGGCTTCTTTGTGTTAGCTGTAGTAGGTGGTGTGAATGTGGGTTGTATTTCTTGATTGGTATGTTTTGGGTGTGATTGGTTGGCCTTGGTTTATAATGTGGACCTGAATTTGTCCTTTTTTATCATTAAAATTTTTTTTTTTTAACTGGTGGAAGTTCAGTCTGTGACCCATGTTTAAAATTTGGCAAGAATACCCTACTGTGAATCTGTTGCATATATTCATGCAATTCCTATTCATATATATATATATATATATATATATATATATATATATAGGCATTAGTAATTAATGAGGCCTCCAAAAATTTTTCTCTTATAAATATTTCCTCATTATAGAGAGACCTACACTTAAAAAATAGCGTGAATTTCAGAATGTCCAGATCTAAGCAAATCTTAATAGACATTAATTTAAACTTTGTTAATCTGGAATTCCAATAAGGTGTATGCAGTGTGTGTGTTTTTTTTTTTAGATCAGTTTGACACGGGTATATTTTTGTTACTGAATGCTCAGTCCTTGACACTCTGTTTTTACTATTTTATTAACTGTTATATAAAGTATTTTCTTAATTTCTGATTCAGATCTTTGAATGCTCTTTGTTTACAAGTACAGGTAGTCAATAGCTTAAATGCCCATTAAGAAGACAATTCGTACCCAAACATGTATTATGTTACCATTATATGTTTCCCAGCCCTACTTACAGCTTTTCAACTTGAATTTTGTTTGTTCGTCTTCTGTATGAATTATGAGCCCGGTACACACCCTCCTTTCTGACCTCCTCCCTTTTCCATCAGACTCCAGAGACATGTCTCAACCACGTCCTGAACAACCACAGCTCTTCACAGTTATAACCCTTTAAAGGAATATGTCATTAAAAATCTTTACACAGATTGTCGTACCTTCCAAATGTAGTTCATCAGCAAAGCCATTCTTTAGTTTTGGACTGGAGCATACTGGAGCTAATGTTACTAGCCATCTTGCCAGAAGTCTTCTAGTGATAAGAAAGCAATCTTCTCATACCAGACTCAGACCTTGTTATTAAAACAAATACCAAGGGCTATCAATAATCACACATTAAAAAGTGGAGCAGTGGTACTAGTACACCTTCTTCTTCTTCTTCTTCTTCTTCTTCTTCTTTCGGCTTCTCCCTTTATCAGGGGTCGCCACAGCGAGTTAAACGTTTCCACCTCACCCTGTCCTCCACGTCCTCTACTCTCACCCCAACTCCCTGCATATCTTCATTTACCACAACCAAATAACTCCTCTTTGGTCTTCCTCTCCGTCTCTTGCCTTGCAGCTCCATCTCCAACATCCTCCTACCAATATATCCACTATCCCTCCTCTGCACATGTCCAAACCATCTCAGTGTTCCTTCTCGAATTATTAAAAGTATTAAGTACACTTTGTTGTACTTAATATAAAAGACCAGGGCTTTAACAATGCCATCTCGAAGCACAAATATCAGTGTGCATCATGGAGGCATACTGTTTATTACACCTTCTAATGCAATTGCATCTTTGAACACCAGAGGGCGCAATCATACGCCATGCTCCCTGCTTCTGTCCTACAAGTAGAAACTCGTTAAGGTAGAGACGAATTTGAGATTGAGGATGTTGTTTAACAACAAAAATCCTTGTTTGTTTACTCTGATTTTCATTTTAAGATAGCACTTAGTTATCTATTGGCGAATCTATTACAATGGCACATTTTTTGCTGTGGAATTTGATTTATTTCAATTACATCAGAGTAAAATTATTTTCGTTTCACTTTTTATACCAGAAAAGTACTATTTTGAATAGTTATTAATTCACACGGTTATTTAATATATGGTGAGGCTACAACAGAACATTGTCTTTACAATTTGAAACCTCTGTTTCTAGTCGTGTCTTTTAATTGTAGGGGATTAAAGTTTTCATTTTGTTTATCATATCAAAGAAAATGTGGACTGTTTTGCATTGTTTACACTTCAGAAGTAAAGTAAGAAAATTGAATCGTGAACTCTGTATCGTGAATCAAATCGAATTGTAAACAGTGTATGGTTACACCCGTATAAAAGACTATGGTTGACCATTTGTCCCAGCCACTTGGCATGGAATCTGAGTATTTCCTCTTCTCACTGAGCAGAATCCTCATTTGGGAGATGTTGATTTCTGATGATGGCATCTGTCATGACCTAGTTATATTTACATTTACATTTACAGCATTTAGCAGACGCCCTTATCCAGAGCGACTTACAATTGGTACAGTCTTACAATCCAAACAGTTGTGGGTTAAGGGCCTTGCTCAAGGACCCAACAGTGGCAGCTTGGCAGAGGTGGGATTTGAACCCTGGACCTTCTGGTCTAGAGTCCAGTACCTTATCCACTGGGTTACCACAGTCCCATTTATGTCATTTAGCAGACGCTCTTATTGTTACAATCAAACAGTGGGAATTTGGTAGACATGGCTTTTGAACCCTGGACCTTCTGGTCTGTTGAACAGTACCTTACATTTACATTTACAGCATTTAGCAGACGCCCTTATCCAGAGCGACTTACAATTGGTACAATCTTACAGTCCAAGCAATTGTGGGTTAAGGGTCTTGCTCAAGGACCCAACAGTGGTAGTTTATCAGAGGTGGGATTTGAACCCTTGACCAGATCCAGAGTCCAGTACCTTAACTGCTAGGCTACCACAGTCGCTCTTGTGCTTGGTTTGGACAGCTACAAATGAACACCGGATGAGTGCCTTTGTAAAACAGTTGTATGTATAAACCCAACAGTGGTAGCTTATCAGAGGTGGGATTTGAACCCTTGACCTTCTGGTCCATAGTCCAGTACCTTAACCGCTAGGCTACCACAGTCGCTCTTGTAATTGGTTTGGACAGCTATAAATGAACACCGGATGAGTGCCTTTGTAAAACAGTTGTATCTATAAACCCAGATATGTTCCCTTTTAGTAAATTGACAGTGTTATTGTGAAACAATTTAACGAACACATATTCATCATAAATTCCTGGCTAATTTGTGTGCATGAAGTCTATGGAAGGGTTTTTGCAATGCCTGTGTTCCCACCACTTCATGTTTAGTCTGGTTGTATTGTATCTTTTATATAATGGCTTATGAAAAACAAGTAAATAAAAAACCCTGTCAGAGCATATTATTTAATATCGCCTAAGCTCTGGGAGAGTCTCATGGTTTATTTTAAGCATCTCTATTTGTGCATTCCTGTTTTCTGTATTGTCTACGAGAAAGCTCTTGCGTTTAGATGGCAGTGAAATATGGTAACAAGGTGTTTCTTGTGGTAATGTATTGATATTAATGGTAGTAGACAGAGCTTGTCTTAGTCATTAATGGTGAATACAGTTGTCATTGACAACATTAGCAGCTTATTAGTGTTCCCTTTAGAGTTCACATATCCTTACCATTGTTATACAGGGATTATGTGTTTTTAGAACGTCTAGCATTAATTGCTAACCATTTGTAACACTTGAACACTTCCATAATTCCCTGTTTTTAGGGGTTTTACTGCAGCATGAGTCTATGTACTTTAATACGATGCCCTGTTTTGCCTCTTCAGAATATCTTATACCAGATATATGGGTAGATTATTAAAGGTAGGGACACAATGAAACTATGGTAACAATGTATTTATGGCCCTGATATAGTTGTGTATGTTTAAACTAGCTTGTTACAATTGTTTTTTTGTACAATTGGGTACTTTTACTAGAAACAAGCTATGCAAGTTGTCAAACTGAGCAAGTACACTGGATTGCTAGTGTGTTTAGTCTGTTCCTTGTAGGCTAATAATGGTAGTGATTTTGAACAAAAACCTATAAGTATGGGTGCTTCAAAAGGATAATAAGTGAAATTGATTAAATGATGTCCATTATCGTGTTATGAACTTAATTAGGTAGTCAACCATTAATGTAGTGTTACTCATCTATACAAGGAATGTTAAGAATTGTATTTTACTGTCCCAGAGGAGGACTTGTGTCTGGTTCCTGTCAAGGTTCTTTTGCACCTCAGGGAGTTTTTCCAATGGAGTTGTAGCCTCTGGCTTGTTTGTTTACAGTTTAACCGAAGCTTTTTGGTGCTTTGTGGCAATGTTTATAGTTAAAAGTGCTATATCAACACAAAATTTCTCGGATGAATGAGGAAACCTTATAATAACAGGATTAGTGAACACTAAAATAACAAATAAGCAGCTAGTTTGTCTTGCTGTATTCATGCTGTTAGAGTAATTTGCATTCCCTATACTAATATCTGACTTATTATTATATTATTAATTATTTTCTAGAAAACAACCTAAAAAATAATCATTAATGTAGCTATAATACATAATATAATATAGTGTAGCTATACTGTGGTAGCCTAGCGGGTAAGGTACTGGACTATGGACCAAAAGGTCCAGGGTTCAAATCCCACCTCTGCCAAGCTGCCACTGTTGGGTCCTTGAGCAAGACCCTTAACCCACAATTGCTTGGATTGTAAGACTGTACCAATTGTAAGTCGCTCTGGATAAGGGCGTCTGCTAAATGCTGTAAATGTAAATGTATACAATCGTACAGGTACTCCCTGTTGTACGATGGCTCGACTAACAACATTTTGGTTTTAAAATGGGAGTCTGATGATAATAAACATAAATACACATTCAGCAGAAACCGTATTCTGAATTTTGAATTTTGAATTTTACCAGGGCAAGTGATACGCAGGAAGTCAGGAGTGAGAGATGTAGGATGGTGATGTAGTGGGAGTGATGAAGGCTGGGAAATGTAGTGAGAAAAGGCCGTGGTCACGACAATAATCGTTTTTGTTTTTCAATTTCAATAAATTATTCAATAAATTACATGAAATATTCAGTACTTCATCATAAAATAAGCTTAATGTTAATTATTTGCTTAACTGCAGTTTAATGTAAGTGTTTTAAGCATGTTGGCTACGCTATGATATATACAGTATATATTAAACCCCTCGGTCTTACAATGGATTTTTCAGAATGTATCCACATAGTAAATCGGCGACAGCCTGTTAATGTATCACAGTTATTAATACTGCAGGCCATTTAATCAGCTGCCATTGTGAGCTTCACTGATCCCACAAGTTTCATGGTCGCACACCAGTGTTTCCCAATCCTGGTCCTGGAGCCCCACTGCTTTGCACAAATTAGCGTTTTCCCTGCCCCCAACACACCTGGTCCAACTACTCAGCGCATTAATAAGCCCATTACTGAGTTACAGCGGGTGTGTTTAAACAGAACATGGGGGACTCTCCTGGACCAGGAATGAGAAACACTGTCCTAGACTTTATATTTTTGCCACCCAAAATTACCTCTAAATGCAAGCATTGTTTGTTTTCTTGTTTCTCGTTCCCTGGTCAGTCAAGCTGGTCATATTTGGTTGGTGTGTCTTTCACGGTCAAGGAGCCACACTTAACCCTAAAGCATGACCTTGTCATAACAAGCTCATTTTAGCCGTTCCTGACGTTTGGGGAGGTCTGAGGGAGCAAGAGTCAGGTCACATACCACACATAGCATACCCTCGTTTGGCATAGAGCAGGAAACGTTAGACAGGCCTTGCAGAAGTTTGCATGTGTACCGTGATAGAGTTTTGTACTGAATGGACACTTGTTTGACATTATCTGTACTGTTTCTTACTTCCCTTAGTCTTTTTGTTTTCTCTTCCATGCCAGTGTTCATTGAGTAAACTTTATGTGAAAGGTGAAACCATTTCGGAGATCCCTCACTGCTGAAGCTGTTGCTATTATTAAGTCTCTCAGCAGAACTCATCTGTAACAGGGCATCCACACTGACATTTTCAGAATGCAGTGAGTGTGACCGAGCACAAGAAGCTTCCTGTGCCTCGGGCTGTGTGCTCAGAACTGACCGGAGAACTGTGGTTGCTGGTTTTATAGTAGAGCAATCATGACACTGGTCTCCGATCAGTGTCAAGCTGCAGATGAAATGTATTCATGACTTTCTGTTTTTATGCTGCAAGATGAGTTATCTACTTTTCTGCATGAGTCAGAAGGACTCTCAAAGTCCCGTCAGCACTTTCTACATGAAGTGGACCGAATAAGTGAAACCCATAAATCTAACTGAATTCAATTGAATTAACAGACGCTAATAAGGAGACGGACCACCATTATCCTTCAGAACAGCTTCTTGAAATGCTCTTGGGAGGAATTAATGTTTGTGTGTTGGGATGATGGACCATTCTCATAAAGAACAGATTTAGGGGCCCAAAGATGTTTAAATTTATTGTTTGCAGAGAGCAGGACTGATGCTATACTCCATCAAAAAACGCTTAAAAAATTCGATAGACCATTTCAGTGAGATTAAATAACAAAGCTAATGTGTATATTCATTTCTACAGCGTTTTTAGTGGCGCTATTTTCAAGCTTAAATATGTAAAACCAAAGCAATAGCTTGTACTTGGTTCTTGGTCATTAGGTAATTAATCATTTATCCATCTCTTTGTTAGTATACTAAAATAACATTTAGCAGGTCCATGACATGGTTCTACGTTTTCTGAAGACTTGGTTTTGTGCTCATGTTGTGAGCTCTTTTACATGTTATGCAGGATACAGCGATCGGATCTGGCTGATCTTTGACTATTAAGTGTAAATGCATGTGGTTAAAATTGTATTCGGATACAATCCAGTTACAAAGCGAATGACGAGACCATGTGTAAACGGGATCTTGGACTGGTCTGGTCATTTTCCCCTGTGGTTTTAGGCCACCTAGTGGTCGAAATGGTGTCTTGAGTGTCGACAGTAGAAAGCAACTGGACTTCTTAGTGGTTCCTGAAGAAGCCTTTCGGATGAGAGGTGAAACGTCTTCAAGAACCAAGAAGACGTTCAGATGCCTTCAACTCAACACTCAAGTCTAGCACTGACTGAAAACTAACATTATACTATAATACTGCATGTTATTTTTAGATGGCTTCCTTTATGGATGTAATCCATATATTTTGGTCTAATAAAATATACTTTTGTCAGGTTAAAGATATATGGATATATGTTTAACTGGATATCTACAGTGTGTTACTGGATTATAAGGTTGTTTATTTGCAATATAAGCTCAAAGGACCAAAATGTTGCATCTCATTCATTTACATTTATGCCATTTAGCAGATGCTCTTATTCAGATCAACTTACAACTGGTACAATCTTACAGTTCAAGCAGTTGTGGGTTAAGAATCTTGCTCAATGAGCCAACAGTGGTAGCTTGGCAGAGGTGGGGTTCCAACCACTTGACCAACAGTTAACCTACAATACCTTAACCACAGTCCAAAAATTCTAGATACATTCAGTCATATAGCTGGGGCCCTTATCCAGAGTGATTTACAACTGCTACAATAATACAATCAGCTCAAGATGCCAACAGTGTAGCTTGGTCGAGGTGGGATTTGAACCCTGGAGCATTTGGTTCATAGTCCAGTAGCCTAACCACTGGGCTGCTTATTATTAGTAGTCTGTAAGGATTCCACAAGTGCCTTGTGTCAATTTTAGCAACACTTCCACTAACAACTTTGTAGTAGTCAGTGGTTGGTGGTTGCCTAGGTTAAGGTATTGGACTCTGGACCAGAAGGTCCAGGGTTCAAATCCCACGTCTGCCAAGGTACCACTGTTAGGTCCTTGAGCAAGACCCTTAACCCACAATTGCTTGGATTGTAAGATTGTACCAATTGTAAGTCTGGATAAGGGCGTCTGCTAAATGCTGTAAATGTAGTAGCCATTTTACCTGCTGATATAAATAATCCAAGTTTTTGTTAAGACCGGTCCAATAGTTTTTGCAGTCCAAGTCCTCTTCTCATGGTCTCACTTATTTTACACAACACAGTTGATAGTGCTCTTCACCTGTTATGAATACACCTCAGGGTGTAACCAACAACAGCTGATGTGGAATTTCTCGAATTGTGTCCCTGTTTTACATGCAGTTGAAGGTGGCCAGATGGCGGCCATTATCAGCTCTGTTGCAGTGGCCATATTTGGTGCTGCCTCCAGCTACTTTGCTTATCAGAAGAAGAAACTTTGTTTTAAAGGACAAGGAGGTGAGTATTTAATCTAGCCTTGTGAAAATGCAGAAAAGTGCATATTTTTTTAAAGAAAGGTTAACATGAGCTTGGTCATCTCTTAATTGACATGTTACATATAATTATAGTATTTTAATCAGTCATTTAGACATTTAGTTGTAGGTTGTGTGTACAGTTTAAAACTTTAAAGAGAAAAAAATGTGTGCATGCTAATGCCTGATATTCAAATTGACTTCATGGAGGCCGTCTCTGCATACTTTATTATTTATGTACTTTCTTTTCTGCTTTAATCACAACAGAACATCCGGAGTTAGTCACTATGATAAATATACACAATAGAAAAGTAGCGTTAAGCCATTTCAAACGCAGTCCTTGCTATACTGTAGAGTTGAGCTCTGTGTGCGCCGCGCTGCCCCTAGTGGTAGAAAAGCGTATTATGTAAGCCATCTGTAAGCGGGTGTCGAGTTACAAAAAGCCCCTAAAGCCGCGCTCTTTCCGAGTGGCTCTGTGGCGCAATGGATAGCGCATTGGACTTCTAAGTAACACTTGGCGGAGTGATTCAAAGGTTGTGGGTTCGAGTCCCACCAGAGTCGCGGTTTTTAATTAAATAAGGTGTCGGTAAAACGTTTGTGTCACGACAGGTTGTGCAACAGACTTGCTGTTTATTTATTTCTTTTGCCGTGTGTGTGTGTGTGTGTGTGTGTGTGTGTGTGTGTGTGTGTGTGTGTGTGTGTTTTAGGAGGTGACGTGGAGAGTGGTAGGAACCAGTCTGGTGCACAGTCAGAGCCACAAAGTAAAAGATTTTGACAATTATATGAAATATTATTTTATTATTGACTATGAGTAATGTAATATCACTGAATAAGCTCGTACCATTTATATTTGGGTGGAAATACCATTTTAAGAGAAATAGCATGACTCTCAGGATGTTGACCCAAAACAATGGCTTTTTATATGCTAATGTCGCTCTAATGCATTTCTGTTTGCAGCTCTAAGCAGCCTCCTCAGATTCTCGTAACTCCTGGTGGATTCACACACATGCACAATTCCACGAGGACAGGAACAGATTTTTTTGTATGAATCCATGTGTAAAGCATGTTGTTTGCAGTGGCGTTTCTGGGGTTCCAGCAGGGGCCAGTGCTCCTCTGACAACAAGCTCGGCTTTTTCTCAAATGAGGATTGAGTTACTATTTAGGTAGAAAGTAATTGGCCCGTCTAACATAGTCTCTGGCCCCAGCCTGCGCCCCCAAATAGTTTAGGACTGTCTCTGGTTCAATGTTATGAACTGATTTATATATTATATGGGATTCAGCAATCATATTTCAATCTGATTCAATAATTCATGTTTAAAATCTTATGCAGATACAAGACGCATGTAAAGACCAAGTGTAAATGGGGTCTGTAATGTGAGAACTGTTTTTGCTATATTGTATTTTAAATAAACAAACTTTTAACACCAGAATGTGTTTAATTGCATATATTTAAAATGAAAGTTACATTAAATCTCTGTACATTTCTAGCAAAAATGTCCAGTTGGATGATAAATGACTTCATCATAACTTGCTGTGGATGATGCTTGACTTTTTTGCTATTATTTAATTATGTGATTATTTATAAGGGGCATCTAAACTGAAATGTTCATGCCAGAATATGAGCATATGACCTGTTGTAAACATGCAGAGTACAAAATGAATGCAATAGTTGAATGTGACGTGTTTTGGAAAATAATGCAAAACCTAACTTTAGATGGTAAAGTGTAATGGCTACTATGTCATATCACAAAGTCTGAATATATGAATGTACCTTTTAGCCTTCTAGAGAACCATCCACTACACGAAGAACTTCCATTGCAGACTGACAGCAACATGCAGCGTTTCACATTTCTCTAATCTGACCACAAGGGGGTGTCATGCATTCATTATGCAGCTAAACTCACATCTGCGGCAATCTATGGATTATGGGGGCGTTTAAAATATGCGCCCTTTATACTATTGATAAGACTTGGGAAATGGATCACAATGCAGTTCAACTACAGCATTTCAAACTTGTGTATGTCTTCAATATGCAGTAGAACAGAGAAATTTTAATGTATATGTTTGTTGGTTCTTTTCCTCTGGCTCCATTAGCCATAACAAAATAAGCTAAATAAGATAAGACAATCATTTATTAGCCCCACAATGGGGAAATTCCCTGTTAGTAGCGGTAGGCTAGTAGAAGAAAAAAGAACAAAACAATTGAAAAATAAACAATGTACAGTATAACACACACACACAAACACACACATGTATATGTACATGTTTTATCCTTCACAAAGTGTTTAGGCGTCTTTTAAAGGAAGTGACATCTTTCAAGCCATCAGCACAGCTTGGTGCAACACGTGGTAAGCTTTTCTCTCGAGTTATATCACTTATTTTTTATTTTTATGCACATACTGGCTTTTTAATTTTTTTAGTCTTCAAAACCGTTACGGGTAAATTTTGTAGTAAAGAAGGTTTTACATAAAAATGTATTTTAGTAGCTCTGAAGTACAAAAATATCTAAATTGGATAACTAGCTGCTAGCATCAATATACACTAACAAACAGATTAGCAAAAAAAAAAAAATCAACCTCATCAGATTCAAATTTCTTAATGAAATGGTGTTTAATGCCTGTTACAGGGTTGAATGTTTGGCACATCTTTGCAATATTTAATGTTTTGTTTTGTTTATTACATAAGATACTGAGTTATTAATGGGAATGTTTCTTGTTAGAGGTTTTCAGTTTGTTTGTATGGTGGTTTCATAATAAATAATCTTGTTGTCCTAAAAGTTTTTCAGGAGTATTGCAGTCAAATTAATGCTGGTTTATTTTATTAATTGATGGTAGTGGATATATTAAAAGGTTTTGGAGAGTAATCAGGTCGTTAGTTTAGCTGAGTATGAATATGTCTTACAGCTGATTTACATGAATGCATGAACTACTGTTAAGTCAAATACTTTGTGATATTGAGATTGTGATCATCTGTTCAACACTGATTTAAAGTGTTCCACTGATTTGCTTATGAACTTACTCTACTGCATGTATGTTTGTGTTAAACAATATGAGCAGGGGAAGTAAAGGTGAAGACAAGATACAAGGTAAAACGGCAGATAGAAGAACTCCAACGTGCACTTGTTCGAAAGCCTCCAGCATTAAAGCAAGAAGAATTTGTATTTTTATATAAAACAAACAAATGGTAACACCAACATGTGTTTGTGTAAATTTAATTTGGAATGCAAGTTGGCGAAAATTGTTAAAAGTATATACAGTCTCTGCATATATCTAGCGAAATGTTGACTTGGATGGTGCTAGACAGTTTCTATATTTTATTTAATTATGATTATTTACAAGGGGCATCTAAACTGAAGTATTCATCCCAGAATATCATCAGTGTGTTACTGTGTCTATCAGAGTTTTTTTTTTGTTTGATTGAGTTAGGGTTGGTTAGAGCTATCAGATCGCTCGATTTTTCCACCTATCAGAAAATTCTTGAAAAAAATTTAGACCAATCAGAGTACTCGATTTTTTAACCAATCATAAAATTTCCGAAAAAGTTTCGACCAATCAGATTGCTCGATTTTTTTGACCAATAAAAAAATTCAGGGAAAACATTCAACCAATCAGATCAGTCGATTTTTCAACCTATCAAAAAATTCCAGGAAAAATTTCAACCAATCAGTTCACTCGATTTTTCTGATCAATCAGAAAATTCCCTAAAAAAGTTCTACCAGTCAGATCACTCAATTTTTTGACCAATCAAAAAATTCAGGCAAAACATTCGTCCAATCAGATCAGTCAATTTTTTGACCTATCAAAAAAATTCCATAGAAAAATTTTGACCAGTCAGATCACTTGATTTTTCTGACCAATCAGAAAATTCCCTAAGAAATGCGACCAATCAGATCGCTCAATTTGTCGACCAATTAGAAAATTCGCTAAAAACAATTAGACAAATCAGATCGCATGATTTTTCAACTAATAAGAAAATTCCCCCAAAAATTTCGACCAAACAGATCGCTCCATTTTTCTACCAATCACAATCACAAATATCCCTAAAACTATTAGAACAATCAGATCGCTCCATGTTTCGACCAATCAGAAAACTCCCGAAAAAAAATGTAACCAGTCAGACCGCTTGTGCTAAAATAAATGTAAAAAAAATTTCCCCCATCAATCTGCACTCAGTGCCCCATAATAAGAAAGTGAAAACAGAATTTTAGATTTTTTTGCCAGTTTATTAAACAGGAAAACTAAAATTTGAACATGGGCATAAGAATTTATGAGACACTTGGAATTTAGCATTAGGTAGCCTCCCATTTCTCTTGATCATATTTGAGATGTTTCTAGATATTGACTCGAGTCCACTTGTGGTAAATTCAGTTGATCTGACATGATTTGGAAAGACACACACCTGTCTGCATCCAGAAAAACCTGTCAGTGAAAGGGGTCAGACGAGAATATCAAGAATTGTTCTGACGAACAGGAAGTGCACTGTCAAGCAAATTGCAGCCACATACAACGCTGGTGCTCCAGCTAACGAGTGCAAATGCACAACTCCTTCATTCCTTAGCACAGATGGGCTATACCAGCAGAAGACCAGTTCAAGTGCCATTGCTGTCTAAGTGAAACAGAAGGCGAGACTGCAGTGGGCAAAACAGCGCAAAAAATTGGATCACTGAGCAGTGGAAAACAGATGGTCAGATGAATTCAGATTTCTGTTGCACCATGCTGATGGGAGGGTCAGGCTCAAGCGGCATGAATCAATGAACCCTTTCTGTCAGGTGTCAACAGTTCAGGCTGGTGGAGGTGGAGTAATAGTGTGGGGAATGTTTTCTTGGCACACCCTGGGTCCTCTGAAACCTGTTAGAACAGTAGGGCTTACCCAAGGATTGCAGCCAACTAAATTCATCACTTCATTGGCAGCTATTTACACCATGGCATGTCCCATGCCCCATCTGCATGGGGAAATATACCTGCAGAATTATTTCAGCACCTAGTAGAGTCTATGTCACAACAAAATGTCTTTCTGAAGGACAACGAATTAAAAGACACACATCTAATGTATAACATACTTATATAAACACATACATCTTCCTGAGCAGTTAATTCAGTTACCTGAAGCTGTTGAAGATGAAGCTGTTCTTGTTGAAACAAACACTACATTGTGAGTGGTTCACCACGCTGTTCTAAACAAATTCATTGGTCAAGAATCTGTAATCCATCTGATTGGCTGAAGACTTTGGCAGTACAATCACAGCAGAAATCCAACACAGGAAAAAATGTACTGTGAATTTTCATAGTAAAACTGAACTGCTTGACAGTTTTAATGGGAACTTTCACAGTTTGTCTATGAAGTTCACAGTTCTACTATGCATTTTTGATGGTAATTTGGCCACTTCATGGTTCTACTGGGAAATTTCATAGTACAACTATAAACTTGGTGGACTATGAACTGACCATGAATTATTTCACAGTTGTACTTTGAATTTTGGTGGTAATTTGGCCACTTCATGGTTCTACTGTCAAATTTCACAGTAGGCTACATTTTTTTTCCTGGGAAGAGCCAGACTACAAAGCAAATCCAGCCATAAGCAGGGTAAACACGAGTGAGCACTATTTTCAGTGAACAGCATGAATCGTGCCCTCGCATTTATAACCGGTGTTCCAGTGGCGCCATCAGACCCACTTTAATGGGACACGAGCCCCAGTAAGATGTTGCTGTGCCCCCATTAAAATCATGGCGGTAAAAAGTTATTTTATCCTAGATTTCTGAGGAGAACTATAGTGGCCACGCGACGCAAATTCGTACAAGAACTACATTTCCTACACTACTTTTCAAACGACTTTCCCAACGCTTTCAGTCAGGAGTCAAGGCTTTTCAGCCACTGACTGTGTTCGTATATTTAATCTAACATTGAAAAGAAAGTGAGCCACGCTGTAACGATAAATGTAATGATAGCTAATATCGTGCCTTTTGACCACTTATACCCTCCTAACCTCCCAAAGTAGGCTACATTAGACCATTAGAGCAAAGACATTCATTAAACTAGCAAACGCATCAGTTACGTTAGCATAAACAAAAATAATGGAATGAATCAAAATGATTGTGTTAATGTGTTCACATTTCTCATCCAGAGTAACACCCACTTTAGTGTCAAGTCATTTAAACTATTAGTGTTTAACAGTTATTATTAATGAACAGTTGTACCCCTACGACTGATTGGCACGCAGATGGTACAGATGTGCCCCTCTAAATTCTGTGTGCCCCATTACAACAGGTAGTCTACGACCCTGATGTGCTCGGAAATTCTGGCGGTAAAGTAACGCTGTATTTCTGCTGCTACATAATGAATTCATGACGCCCCCTTGTGGTCAGACTGGGGGAAATGTGAAACGCTGCATCTTGCTGTCGGTCTTCAATTGAAGTTCTTAATCCAGATGGGTGATTCTATGAGAATAAGCGCCACTTGTCTTAGCCAAAGATTAAAAATCTACATTAAAAATCTACATTAACGTATCCAGTTTGCTTTAAAACTGCTGCGCTGTATCTTAATAGGTTAGTAAGCAAATTTGATTAATTTGACTTCTACTTCCTTTGGCTAATTAAGGTTCAAAAACTTTTAAATGAATACAATTTCAGTAATTTTACATGTACAGCGCAACATTTTGGAAAGTAAGAAAACCTGCATATCAGTTTCTTAGTCATGAGCTACAATATTGGATCATTTTCCTCAATAAATAAATGACCAAGTATAATATTTTTGTCTCATTAGTTTACCTGGGTTTTCTTGATCTACTTTTAGGACTTGTGTGAAAATCTGATGATGTTTTAGGTCATATTTATGGAGAAATATAGAAAATTCTAAAGGGTTCACAAACTTTCAAGCACCACTGTACTGTTATTTCTGACACAAACAATGTAAAATGGAAAGAGTGAGTAAGTGTGAAATGTTTTGGAGTTGCAGGTGTTTTGGAGTGTAAATGAACGCAGCATGCCATGCCTAAATGCTGCATTTATTCTTCCTAAATAATATACTTTTAAAACTAGTTTCATCAATAGTATGAGAAAGTTCTAAAGTACAGTGGTATGAAAAAGTTTGGGCACCCCTGGATTGTCCAAATGTGCTGTAGCACACCTCAAGTGACTCTGTTTGTGGCGTGTCTGCAGAAAAGGCTTCTTCTGCATTACTCTCCCATACAGCCTCTCCTTGTGCAAAGTGCGCTGTATAGTTGAACGATGAACAGTGACACCATCTGCAGCAAGATGAGGTTGTAGGTCTTTGGAGGTGGTCTGTGGCTTGACTATGACTGTTTCTCACCATCCTTCGCCTCTGCCTATCTGAGATTTTTCTTGGTCTGCCACTTCGGGAGTTCCTTAACTAGAACTGTGCCTGTGGTCTTCCATTGCCTCACTATGTTCCTCACAGTGGAAACTGACAGCTGAAATCTCTGAGAGAGCTTTTCCCTTTCCCTGAACCATGATGTTGAACAACCTTTGTTTTCAGGCCATTTGAGAGTTGTTTTGAGGCTCCCATATTGCCACTCTTCAGAGAAGATGCAAAGAGGAGAAAAACTTCCAATTGGCCACCTTAACCCTTTATCATAGTTGGACTCACTTGTGTATGTAGATCAAGGGTCAGTGAGCTTACAAAACATATTTTGTGTTCCAATAATTAGTGCTAAAGGTATTCAAATGACAGGGTGCCCAAATTTATGCACCTGCCTAATTTTTGTTTGAAATAATTACTGCACACTTTCTGTAAAACCTATAACTTAATTTCACTTCTCAAATATCACTGTGTTCATCTGCTATATGATATATTTACCTGAAATTGCTGAGCTGGACAACCAATGATTTATAAAGAAAAACCATGAAAATTATCAGGGGTGCCCAAACTTTTTCATACCACTGTATATCCTATTCTATCTATAAGCTGTGTATTTCATTACATTTCTGACTAGCTCCAGAATTACTGGAACCCTTAGTAAAGGTGGATAGAAAGATTATAAACTGTCTTTGTGGGTAATTAATTTTACATATCAGAATGCATATTAGAGGATTTACCTTGTATTGGGGATTCAGATGATTTTCTTTGCAGCCTAAAATCTCATGTATTAGATAAGAAAATTCAGTCCTGCTACGCCTGCAAGGGGAGGCTACACATCATAGCACATGCAAAATGAACACAAACACGTTTCATAGCCTTGTTCACTCATCCCAACCTAGGGTGGCAATAATTTTGAATTTTCCATTTTTGAATACGTGTGAGTCAGAGAGTTTTTGGTTTTAGAATTTACCCCCTTGACTTAACAGGAATTGAAGTAAGCAAGGGGGAGGTGTAGGAGTGGGGGTTATGGCAGACATATATCATGTTACATGACCTAAATAAAGTCATTGACCATTAGGAGTCAGTTTGTCTTTAGAAATGTTTTTTCTATACACAGGTGTGCGTTGTTTAATGACCGCATCACTTTCTGTGAAACATGTCATTGGCTGAAATGGACGTTGACTGGTCATTGCAGTTTTTTTAAATATAAAGGCTCTTTTTACAAGAAACCTGCATGCAAACGATACGGAAATGCTTCAGAGATACCACTGGAAACACAAATGGAGGCCTAAACTGTTTTGCACATGTTAAACCCTTTGCAATGCATGCATATTCACAATATTTATAGAAAATACATCCATGTACTGTCACGACCCTATCTAGGGGAAGGCCAAACACTTAAGAGGACGGTATGATGGACCTGATACTTTTGTTTGATGGAAGCCAAATGCACTGATAGACAGTGTTAGATATGATATGAAGGGCTGACAGTGAGTTCATCTTAGATTTAGAATTTAGACTTCTCCTGGACTGTTTCAACCTATCAGCCTATGCTTCAACCTATGCTATATTTCAGCTCTAATAAACAGAAGATTTTTGAAAGCACACAGTTTTACAAACAACACGAAAGACCAGCGAGATCAAACAGAGTTAATGTGAATGATTATATATTTGTGTGAGAGAGAATATATGGGTAGTGGAGGAACAAACAACGGTGAGTGGTAGCCTAGTGGGTAAGGTACTGGACTATGGACCCAAAGGTCCAGGGTTCAAATCCCACCTCTGCCAAGCTGCCACTGTTTGGCCTTGAGCAAGACCCTTAACCCACAACTGCTTGGATTGTAAGATTGTATCAGTTGTAAGTCACTCTGGATAAGGGCGTCTGCTAAATGCTGTAAATGTAATAGAAAAAGTTGCACTGAACAGCCCACGGACTCTTAATCTGGCATTTTAGTAAGACTTCACCTCCCCATCATGTCAGTTCATCAACCTTCTGCTCTGTTCTCCTAAAACAAAGTTCATGAAGAACAAGTACTGAACTACAAGAACTGTACTGAGAAATGTCTATACCTAAATAACACTTAGTCAGTCCTTGTTCTATGGTGGGATGTTCTTCTGAGGGGCAAAGACATGCTAAAATTGTGTTATGCAACAATCAGAATTATATAGGGTGATGGCTAAGCTGTTAAGGTACTGGACTGTGGACCAGACTGGTTTAAGGTTCAAATCCCATCTCTGCCAAGCTGCCAAGGACAATTGGGTCTTTGAACAAGACCATTAACCCACAGTTGCTTGGGTTGTAAGACTGTATTAGTTGTAGGTCGCTCTGTCTAAGGGTGTCTGTACATGACAAAATTGCTAAAGTCTGTGGGTCCAAAGGAGTTTCAAGATAATGAAACTTTTAGGTTTAGCTATAGACATGGTGATCTAATTCCATGTGTTTTTCTCTTATTTTGATTGTACTGCATTGTATTATTATTGCCAGTAAATCTAAACGTGACTTGTAGTGATATAGCACTGTGATTATTTCTAGGAACCATGATAGGACAGTTGAATGACCAGTATCGCATGACCCAGGGGGACTGCTGTTTATTTTTTCCCCCGCAGCACTTTTAACACGTTCACTATGAGTGTTCAAGTTTCACTTCGTGACAGCCACATAGGACAGTGCAGTCTTGGCTCTAGAAGTGATTTCTAGATTTAGCCAACTTGATTTGCTGGAGCATGCAGAGTGACAGAGTGACAGTTTTAGTCTCAGCATTCGATCACAGAATAGAGCTTTCAGCCTGTTGGGTTTTGGTTTGTTGATCCTGTTGTGACCTGAATTTGGTTTCAGCTCAGAAGACACACAGGAAAAGAGTACAGGACTGAAAATGCCAGGTAGGTGCATTGTTTTTCTATTTAAAATATTTAAATATCAGGAAACTTTCGAAATTTAAAATGGGAGCCAGAAATTGAGGCATGAAATTTGAGTTTAATTCATTACAAAAGTAAGTGTTCTGTACATTTCTAAATATGATTCCTCGTGGATTATTTGGATGGTTGTTAGTTCTTTATCTGAAGAACCTTCTGAAAGATATAACACTTCTTTGCTGTTCTAAAAGCGTATTTGAACCTCACGGCGTCCTTCAAATTGCTCAAGTGTCTTTGTTGACAGTACTTAAAGGAAATCAAAGCATGAAGAATCAGTGGATGTTGACTTTTTTTTTTTTACAATGCACCCTTGGATACATTTTAGAGCCTTATACATGTAATGCACCTTGCTTGCTGTTGTGTTTGTGTGTAATTAATGTTCTGCTGTGAGCATCTGTACAATCAGAAGCAAATTCCTTGTATGAATACCCTACTTGATGAAGAGGGTCTGAGTCTGATTATTATAGGGTTCTGCCTTTATACATTCCCAATGGGACAAACCAAAGAAAGACTGTGGATAGTCATTTCTGAAATATAATTGATTTTCTACACCATCTTGCTACTTAAAGTCAATAGCCCTTGTTCAGCTTAATATAAATGTAAACAATTACAGACTGTTGCAAAACACAATTACCACTCCACATCTGTCAAGCAATAGAAAGAGACCATCTGTTTGAGTTTTTAGTTGAGTTTTTTTTCCCAGCGTGTTTTGAAACAGGTCTTAGGGTGTACTCACACCCCCAGGTGATCTGCACCATGCCCAAGCACATTTGACCCAACGTGCAGTTTGTTTGACTTGTGTGATCACTCCATACACGCTCAGGTCTGTTTGAGTAAATGTTCCCATAAGTGAGGTCCTGGGCACACGGAACACAATATCAGCTCCCTCAATAAATCTGTATAATCAATAAATGTATAATCAATAAATCTTTAAGTCGTATGAGAAGGCTGTGTGCCCAAAATGACTCCAAAAAGGCCACAATGTATGTACAGCCATAAAGTTCACACCTTTCATCACCACAAACTGTAGCATGATGACATCGTGAAGCTTGCTCAGGCCCTGAATTTTTAAGCGCAATTTGAGCTCCGGACAGCGGGGGTAGTGGCATTCTGCCACGGTACAAGGCAACAGGGTACATTATGAGTACATCCTTAGAGCCATTTGTTCCGGGCTTCAACATAGAACCATTAGGTTTCTCCCACAGGTACAAACTGTAAAAACATTTAGACCGCCTAGAACTAGAGAGTAGATAAACCATTTCTTCTGAAGGATCGCTCTGGAAGAAGGATTCATATTGAATCTTTAAATTCCTAAATCATTTCCTGAAGAGTCCCACAGTTTAATAATGTCACAACCTACTTGGTACCTTTCCAAACACAGTTCTGACTCAAGCCCTCTGTTAAGGGACACGACAAGAGTATAGGTTGAGCCCTCTGAATGACATAGAGTACTATATATATATCAGCTATTTAAAGAGGTCTGAATTCCTAGAGCCTGTCATTGTAGTTTGAACCTTTGAGTTGCTTCTTAGGCTATGTTGTAGTGACCTACCTGTGATGGTTCCCCAGAGGGAGGGTAGAGGGTAAAACCATTTTTTATATGAAATCCTGACTGTGGTAGCCTAGTGGTTAAGGTACTGGACTATGGACCAGAAGGTCCAGGGTTCAAATCCCACCTCTGCCAAGCTGCCACTGTTGGGTCCTTGAGCAAGGCCCTTAACCCAAAATTGCTTGGATTGTAAGACTGTACCAATTGTAAGTCGCTCTGGATAAGGGCGTCTGCTAAATGCTGTAAATGTAAATGTAAATCCATTTCTTGTATAACTGACTTTATGGGAGTATGTTCAAAGCCATAACAACCTAAAAACATGGTGCATCTTCAATATTGTTGATTACATACAATTTAAAACTGATCTACTATGATTTCTAAAACTGCTCCTATCATGAGCCTGTGATGTTCTTTTATGGGTTTCTGTATAGTATGTTTTGGGATTTTTTTTCCAGAAGCACACATCAATTTACTGTGCTTTCTGGTGCTTTTTGGAACCTTCTTTCTAAGAGTATATATGAATTTATCCTAACTTCCCTTCATTTTGGAAGCATATTCAAGTAAACCATGAGCTATGTGATTAGTTTTTAGTCTGCATGCCAGCACTGATCATTGTGACCTTGATTGCCATCCAATATACGCTGACATTTTATTCGTGTAACAACCATCTGTTCCTTTGGTCTGCTGGATAGAAGGTCACAGAGAGAACACTGTCATTAATCAAATTGTGAAGGCTTCAGACTCATCTAGTCTACACCAGAGGACAGTTCACATTAGGCTACAGCAGAGGGACACCAGGAATTAAATGGGACAGAAATTGGGCATAAATTCATGCGTCCACTGGGGTTTCTCATTATGAATTTATGGGCAGTCAACAACCCACGTGATGGGACTGGTATAGAGATGCTGTAAGTCCCTCTGACACAACTGCACTTGAGTGGGCTGAGGGGTGGAGATACTATATGCAATGCAGGACAGACATAACAAGATGAAAACTCTAAATGAGCAACCCTATGGTGACAGTGGAAAGGCAAAACTCTCTAATAGCAATGAAGAAGACACCATGGGAGGACCAAGACTCAAAATAGGACACAACCTCCTTGGGCAGCCTAGATTTTAGATGTAGGAAATTAGCTAAAGTACCTATAGAATACATTTATAATTATAGTTTACATACACAGAATCTAATTAAAAAAATTAAACTAGAAACTATTATTAAATAAAAAAATATTTAAAAATAGGGTCCTCTGATGTGGCCTAAGTATGAGGACTGGAACTGGTACTAAAAGAAAAGTCTAGACATAAAACAGAATATGTAGTATGGGATTTTAAGAATGCAGTCTATTAACAGAACACTTTTATGCAAATGTTCCCTAGTCTGTTAGACTATTTTTATACTCAACAATTTAAGTCTAACAGTTTGTCTCATAGCTAGACATGAACACAGTTGAGTTACAACATTATGCCCACTCACAGACCGAATAAGTAATAACGCTGATTATCATGTAACAACTGCACGTGTCATGGTTAGGGTTATATTAAACAGTAAGTAAACAGTCATTTCTCAACATGTCAACATGCTGGATGTGGGACTGGGCAAGCAGAGTGTCTCTGACACAGGAAGACGTAGGGGTGCTCCCATTCAGTACCTACTGACAGTGGTCTGAGAAGGGACAAACCACGAATCAGTGTCAGGTTGTTGGATGCCTAACGCTCATCGATGCTATTCCATAACATGGACACCTGGTTACGTGTATTCCCTTTACCTGGGGAAGTGATGGCACTGGGATGCACTGTGAGATGAAGATGAGTCAGTGGATGGAATGTGATGTTCACCTAAGTAAAACTGGTCTCAGAAGTCAACTTGACATGCACCACGTACCTAAACATTGTTGAAGACAAGGTGGTCACAATGTTTGGCTTATGGCAAAATAGTTTACAATGCATGTTTTAAAATTTGGAGAAATAAATAGAATCCAAGGGTGGCACAGTGGCTTGGTAGGTAGCACTGTCACCTCATAGCGAGAAGGTCCTGGGTTCAGTCCCCAGGTGGAGCAGTCTGGGTCCTTTCAGAGTGGATTCTGCATGTCCTCTCCATGTCCACGTGGGCTTACTCCAGTTTCCTCCCACAACCCAAAGATATGCATGTTAGGTTGACTGGATGTTAGGTTAATTGGTGTCTCTGAAGTGCCCTTACTTTGTGAGTGTGGACTGTGGTGGCCTAGCGGCTAAGGTACTGGACACTAGACCAGAAGGTCCAGGGTTCAAATCCCACTCTGCCAAGTTGCCACTGTTGGGTTCTTGAGCAAGACCCTTAACACACAATTGCTTGGAGTCAACTGTAAGTCGCTCTGGATAAGGGAGTCTGTTAAATGCTGTACATCTAAATGTGTGTGTGTGTGTGAGTGTATGTGATGGATCACCACCCTAGCTAGGGTTGTTCCTGCCTTGCGCCCAATACCGTCGCCTAGGCTCGCCAAGGCTCTCCTGCAACCCTGTTCAGGATTAATCAGATAAGAAAATGAATGAAGTAGAATCCAGTCTGGATTTGTCTGTAACAGAGTCACAGGAACTTAGCTTGGTCAAATAGTGACACTTCATCCATTGCAGGATGAACCACCAATGATTAGACTGCTGTGCTGGATCATTCTCAGGGCAGTAGTGATACTTGTCTACTCAATGGTAATGCTGTTGTGGTCTTTCATTGATAAACAGGATAGACGGGGCAAACTGTGGGGACTGTGGTAGCCTAGCGGGTAAGGTACAGGACTATGGACCAGAAGGTCCAGGGTTCAAGTCCCACCTCTGCCAAGCTGCCACTGTTGGGTCCTTGAGCAAGGCCCTTAACCCACAATTGCTTGGATTGTAAGACTGTATCAATTGTAAGTCGCTCTGGATAAGGGCGTCTACTAAATGCTGGAAATGTAGAAATGTAAATGTAAACTGAGCATATCAACAGTAGTGCAAACACATGGTACATGCATCTGAAAGTGAATGTAAGCACAAAATAGGTGCTGTCAGTTAAGTCTTTGTTTGTGTCTCTCTCAGAGGCCTTTGTGACTCTGGCCACTAATGATGCCTACTGCATGGGGTGTCTTGTGGTGGGCAAGTGTTTGCGAAGACATGGAACGACTAGAAAACTGGTGGCCATGGTGTCTTCCAGTGTTAGCAAAGAGGCCCGGTAAGAGCCCTTATGTTTAAAGATATACACAATTTAATGTGTTTTTGAAATGTTAACTATTCCATAATACTGTAAGTATCTCCTTCCTAATAAGTGAAATACAAAAGTACATACTAAGGTGTTCTAGTTTTGTCTGTGACACAGGTCATCTTTAAAGGACGTGTTTGATGAGGTTGTAGAGGTGGACGTGTTGGACAGCAGGGACAAGGCTCACCTCGCCTGGCTGGGGCGTCCAGAGCTGGGCGTCACTTTCAGCAAACTGCACTGCTGGACACTCACATACTACAGCAAGTGTGTGTTCCTGGATGCTGATACACTTGTGAGAAGTCATTATATTATATTATATTATATTATATCTATGAACATGTTCTGACTAAAACGTGACAGTTCTAAGCTACATCTGTCTGTATTGAATTTATTATTGAATTTCTGATTATGTTCTGAAAAGGTATTGTGGCATTTATCTGTTAGAATGAGGAGATTCACTAATACACATAATTACTTATTTTAATCTGTATTATATTCTCTCCATTACTGACACCCTAGGGAAATATGAGTAAAAGCGTAATGAACAAATGGTTTTTGTGGTTATCTAGCTTCATTTCACACTGACAGTATGAGAGACTTGTAAGCTTTAGTTGTTCATTTATTCCCTGAAAATTCAATCTTTGTAACAAAAGCATTATTGACACATTTATGTTTAATACCATTGTGCAACCGTCTTTGCCAACATAACAGCACTCAGTCTCCTATAATATGTCAGGACACTGGAGAATGAAAAACTCCTCAATACAGAATCTCTCCAGATCTTCCTACATTCTGTCTTCTGAACTTTCTATTGAACACATGGTATTGGATCACTGTCATGCTGACTCACAGCCCCAACTGAGCAAGCCTGTGGTGACAATGGCAATGAAAAACTCCCTAATTGCAATGAAACCTTGGGAGGAACAAGACTCAGAAAGGGACCCATTCTCATTGGGCAACCTAGATTGTATAAGTTTTGACTTAAACTAAATTACCTAAATAATAAATGCATAATAATAGTTTAAATACACATATGCTAGAATAGAAAATTATAAATAGAGAACATTATGAAATAAAAAAATTAATAAAATATAGATTATAATAATTTTAAGAGAATACAATATTAGTAATAATACTCAAAAAAAGGTCACACACTCTAATATTTCGTTGGGCTTTCGTTGAAGCTTCTTGTGTCCTCAGCAGCTAATAGTTGGTGGCATGGCATCCTCAGTCAACAAGAGGAGGGGCTTGCGGACGGTGGTAGCCTAGCGGGTAAGGTACAGGACTCTGGCCCAGAAGATCCAGGGTTCAAATCCAACCTCTGTCAAGCTGCCACTGTTGGGTCCTTGAGCAAGGCCCTTAACCCACAACTGCTTGGATTGTAAGACTGTATCAATTGTAAGTCGCTCTGGATAAGGGCGTCTGCTAAATGCTGTAAATGTAAATGATTGCATTTTGTGCAAGTGTAGCAAGAGACTCTGGCAGCACTAACTAACAAATTCAGGTGCTTACATTTGTGGCTAAATGGAAGCAAAACTCTCTTCTTGAATGCCTTCCAAATATGATGGTACCTCGTTTCTCGTTGTTAATTCATTCCAGAAGGCTTGTCGAGAACCAAAAATGATGAGTACCTAGCAAATTTTATCTATAAGGAATAATGTAAATTGAATGAATCCAGACCCCCAGAAAATCCACACTGTATAAGGCATTGTATGCATTAATGGAGTTGTTGTACATTATTGTACAGGTGCTCCCTGATTTATGGTATGTTCTGGGAAATGTTCTGAAAAATCCATCATAAGTTAAATGTATCATGAACTGAGGAGTTTAACAATTATTTGGTAGAGCGGCGTATACTTTATATAGCGGAGCCTATGATACAGTAAGTAATGATAAGTAAGTTAATGTTTAAAACACTTACATTAACCTACAGTTGGCCAAAACCATTAACACAAAGCTTATTTTATAACAAAGTGTTGAAAAAACTCATGTAATTTAGTGAGTAATGGATTGAAAGTGAAAAGTAAAAGCAAAACACATTCTATTGGTGAACTCCTATGCTAACTGCAGCCTGTGTTCTGGAGGATTCAGTTCCTGTTTCCCTTTCGGTTGGCTGTCAATACTAAGGTTTTTAGGATCCATGGATACTTATTTGCACTAACACTACAGCAGTGTAAAAACAAAGTACAAATATAGAAAAACACGATCAAAATAGTTGAAATCTTCAATGATCATTGGCTATTGTGAATCTGAATCACTGATTCGTGAATCGGGCTGCTCGACTCGTATAGGTTTAAACTAGTGCGCCGAGTACCAAGCAACCGACGAGAACTGAAACTAATTATTCTTGTCAAAGTACGTTGAGAACCGAATTTGACGAGGTTCGAGGTGGTCGAGAACCAAGGTACCACAGTAGCTTACTGGCTTCATGGTGGAGTCTAGCTGTTGAATTGGGGATGTGGTGATCCCAAAAATGCTACCACCTTCTGCAACTGTGTTCTTTCATATAATTTTGCCTTTACATCCCTCTCCTTACTGCGCGTGGGAGCAAAATCCACTTGTGTCCTATTCCAGGCAGGTTCATCACAGCTCTGGTTATTTTAAGCTGCTTAATTATTGCCCTTACTGTGGATGTGGAAGACATTAGCTATTTTCATAGTCATTGCTTGATTTATGAAGGTCAGCATACTTTTGTTTCATTTATACTCATGTTATCTAATCTTCCTTGTGTTGATGAATAATTAAGAGCATGATTTTGGTCAATTAAAGGTCACCTTTCTGTACAGAATTTCAGTGTGGAATTAAGCTAATTAACTGCAGTCATTTTTTAATGCTTGTGTATCCATACTTCTGGTGCTGACTGGAATTGAAAATCTCTTGGATTGAATATATCTACTTCATTGTTAAATTCTGTATACATATTCTAATCGCTTTCCACACCCACTTAGTCCAATTCATGGTCACAAATGGGCCAGCACAGGGCACACGGGATGCAGCACAGACCGCGAGAACCAACCCTTGATATGGCACATCCCTGGAGCTGCCTGTACCCCTTACTTATACTACTGTATTGCTGCCCAGTGCTGTTTCACAGTAAGATAGGTCTGATCTGTAACAGAGCAATGAACGTTAACAATCATAGCATGCTTAATATAACAGCCATCAAGACATTTTACATTAGGAAAGGCTTTGACAAGAAACAAATCCCACACAAAACTACAGGACATGAAAGCTCACTGAAGCATTCCCAATCACGGTGTTTCTTTATGCAGCCATGATATTGCTATTAGATATGTATGTTCTGTAGGACTAACAATATGCTACAGCTGTGCCAAGAATTGAAGTAGGCTTGAACCCAGGTCTCTGGAGCTGAGAGGCAACAATGCTAACCATGGCACAAACATTCTGCTCACAATAATTGTGATATCAAAGTCAAAGCCAATTTTTTTTCTAAAGCACTTTTTACAGCAGAACATCATCTCAAAGCAGCTTTACAACTATCTAGGCAAACAGCCCCAACTGAGCAAGTGTATGGTGACAGTGGCAAGGGAAAACCTCCTGAAATCTGATGAGGAAAACCTCTTGGGAGGACCAAGACTCAAAAGGGGACTCTAGATTTATATGTAAGAATGTACATGTAAGAAATAAACTAAATTACCCAAGTAATACATTTATACAATAGTTTAAATACACAGAAGCTAAACAGAACAAATTAAAATACAGAACATAATTAAATAATATTAAAAATAACTACAATTAAAAACTACAATATAGAGAAATAATAATAGAAACTAATAAATAAAATAATAAATATTATAATATAGAGATTTTTGGGTGAGTCTCTTGCCTTTATTCAGTCTGTAGGTTCCCTGTAGGTTCTCATGTCCTCCAGCAGGCAATAGTTTTGGTGGCATGCCAACCTCAGTCAACAGAAAGAAGGGAGTGGGAGTTAGGGTCCTCTGATGTGGTTGGTGTAAAGATATGAGGACTGGAACTGGCAATGGAAGAACAGCTCAGACAGAAAACTGAAGATCTAGATAGGGATGTTAAGAACACAGAGTTTGTTAACAGAACATGGTTGTGCAAGTGTAGCATGAGACTCCAGAAGCACTAGCTAGAATTCCACTGTACTTAACAGTGGGAATTATGTTTTTTTCTGAATATCCATCCTTCATTTTTTGCCAAACCAGCTATTTATGTCTCTTCTGACCATTGATACCAGTTTGTGTAAAGTTCCAGTTACTGTGTGATATGGGAAATAAACCAATACTTATATTCCCTAAATAGCTATTGTGATATAGACTCAAAGTATTTTATATAGTGCTGTTTACAACAGATAATTGTCTAAAAGCAATTACTTATTATTATGTCATATATCAAATAATAAATATTGTAAAATAGAGAACAAGGGAGTCTTTTGCCATTATTTTAGTCCAGTAAACACTGACGGTGTCCTTGAGCAGGTAACATAACTTTGTTTTTGATCTCTGGTGCTGGAGAGAACAGATATTTAAAACTGAAAAAGAAAAAGTTGGGAAATTTACTCAAAAAGGGTCAAAACAGGCGAGAAATAAACAATCATGATCATTAGTATATGAATAGGCAACAATGTCAGTCAGAAACTTGTCAAACTCCCAGAATTCACCAGAATTCACCAATCGTAGGCAGTGGTAGACTCTAGACAAAACCACACCGCCTGACCTTCACGCTGCAGACTCATACCAGTGATTAATCTCAGGTTCTCAGGAACTACTGTTTCCAGCAGTGTGGCTCTTACTTCCGAGGCAAAGGAGCTTCTTTGATAAGGTACCTAAAAATAAAACTTAGACCATCAGATTATTTCCTGGTGGCATTTTTGCAACCTCTCACAAAAAGGGTTTGCATTCAAAGCATGTTCAAGACCTTTTGCTGAGAGCTTGGTGTTACCAACTTAAAAGGTTAAATAAGCAGTGGCAACAGATAACTGTATTTATGTGCCCTTATCCAGGTATTGTGTAATGTGGATGAGCTGTTTGAGCGGGAGGAGCTCTCTGCAGCTCCAGATGTTGGCTGGCCCGACTGCTTCAACTCGGGTGTGTTTGTGTTCAGACCATCGCTTGAGACACACTCACGGCTGCTGGGGCACGCCATCATGCATGGCAGCTTTGATGGTAGGTTGGAAGAGTAAAGTGCTGGTTTATTTTCTGGTTTACTCGCTTAGGTATTGGACTATTTAATGCTAGATGCAATGTTGTGAAATTGCTACTGGTGGGCCCTTGAGCAAGGCCCTTAACCATTAACTGCTCATTGTGTCAAGTCATATAAACAGAGCATCATATACTCCAGAAGGCATGGTTAGTATGTACTGAACCTTCTGCCAATGTGTTAGGTCCTAGTACAGGTATGTGCCATTTAACAACTTACCTTTTGTGAAACAGGTAGTTGACCGAAATGGACACTGACTGGACATTACCATAGTCACATGGTCTTTTTATGCTACTGTAATTACAATAAAAAGAGAATGTTCATAAAGTGTAACTGGACATAGATACCACCAAAAACTCGAGTAGACACCTCAACTGTTATACACATGCTAAACCTTTTGTAATTTATAGAAATTCACAATAATTATAAAAAAGACAGTAATTGTACTGTTATGGCCCTCAACCCTGTCTAGGGGAAAGTTGTTACCCTTAAGATGATGGTATGATGGACTTTTGTTTGACAGAACCCAAAAAATGCATTGATAGATACTTTTTGAACAGCATGATCAGCCAGATGAAACAGAGCCTCAGCAAGTAAATGTGAACCAGTTATACAGTGGGGCAAAAAAGTATTTAGTCAGCCACTGATTGTGCAAGTTCTCCTACTTAGAAAAATGAGAGAGGTCTGTAATTTTCATCATAGGTACACTTCAACTATGAGAGACAAAAAGAAAAAAAAATCCAGGAAATCACATTGTAGGATTTTTTAAAGAATTGAAAATGCTTTTTAACGGAGCCACTCCTTCGTTGCTCGAGCAGTGTGTTTGGGATCATTGTCATGCTGGAAGACCCAGCCATGTTTCCATCTTCAATGATCTCACTGATGGAAGGAGGTTTGGCTTAAAAATCTCACGATACATGGCTCCGTTCATTCTTCCCTTAACACGGATCAGTCGTCCTGTCCCCTTTGCAGAAAAAAAACGCCCCAAAGCATGGATGTTTCCACCCCCATGCTTCACAGTAGGTAAGGTGCAACTCAGCATTCTTCTAAACACAGCGAGTTGAGCTTTTACCAAAAAGTTCTATTTTGGTTTCATCTGAACCACATGCATGACGTTCTCCAAATCCTCTTCTGGATCATCCATATGCTCTCTGGCAAACTTCAGACAGGCCTGGACATGTACTGGCTTAAGCAGGGGGACACGCCTGGCACTGCAGGATCTGAGTCCCTCTCAGCTTAGTGTGTTACTGATGGTAGCTTTGTTACTTTGGTCCCAGCTCTCTGCAGGTCATTCATCAGGTTCCTCCGTGTAGTTCTGGGATTTTTGCTCAACGTTCTCATGATCATTTTGACCCCAAGGGATGAGATCTTGTGTGGAGCCCCAGATCGAGGGAGATTATCAGTGGTCTTATATGTCTTCCATTTTTTTACAGTTGCTCCCACAGTTGATTTATTTACACGAACCTGCTTGCATATTGTAGATTCACTCTTCCCAGCCTGGTGCAGGTCTACAATTTTCTTCCTGGTGTCCTTCGGCAGCTCTTTGGTCTTGGCCATGGTTGAGTTTGGAGATTGTTTGAGGTTGTGGACAGGTGTCTTTTATACAGATAACGAGGTCAAACAGGTGCCATTAATACAGGTAACCAGTGGAGGACAGAAGAGCTTCTTAAAGAAGACGTTCCAGGTCTGTGAGAGCCAGAAATCTTGCTTGTTTGTGGGTGACCAAATACTTATTTTCCACCATGATTTACTATTAAATTCTTTAAAAATCCTGCAAAGTGATTTCTTGGATTTTTTTTCTCATTGTGTCTCTCATAGTTGAAGTGTACCTATGATGAAAATTACAGACCTCTCTCATCTTTCTAAGTAGGAGAACTTGCACAATCAGTGGCTGACTAAATACTTTTTTGCCCCACTGTATAGTATAGGTTAGAGAGAATATACAGGTAGTGGGAGAACAAACACATGAGTACTACTGACAATTGGACAGGCACAGATACTTACAAATGCCATTTACAGCCTGCTACAAATAAGTAGTGGAAAGTCATATACACACAAACACGAGTAACTTGCACAAAAAAGTCTCTAAACACATCAATTGAGACAGAACAGCCTCTAGTATAAGACATGAAGTAACAGGCAAGCAAGCACATGACCTTGTGTGTGTGTGTTTGTGTAGTGTACCCACAAACACACACACAGAAAATGGACTTCTGCTCTTAAACTCCCACTTCTGCTTGTAGATTGGCAGTGTTGATTGGGTATTTATGGCCACAACATCCAGAGTTAATAAGACAGATTTTTATTTCGCATTATAATTCATTATAATTGTTAAGGCCAAGGTCATTAAAGCAAATGGATGTTTATTGGATGGTTGTTAAACGGCACATGCCTGCATGTGCACCTAATAACTCTTAATAGATTAGGTCCATACTTAGCAAGATTGACACCATTAATGTGACATTTGTTTGTAAACAATTTATTGTTTTTAGGAGGTGATCAGGGACTTTTAAACTCCTTTTTCAGTGACTGGGCCATCAAGGACATCAATAAGCACCTACCATTTATTTACAACCTCAGCGCCAGCACACTCTACACATACTTACCAGCTTTTCACAAGTATGTACTCATTACCCAACTGATCCTGAGCTGGATTTTTTCTGTGGCTGCAAAATCAATCAGGTATATGAAGTATGAAACAGAAAACCATTTCAAATGCTGTTGTTTTCCATTGCACTTATCGGTATGCAGGTACGGCCATCAGGCAAAAATTGTCCATTTCCTGGGTGGGACCAAACCCTGGCATCTGCTTTACAATCAGCAACTGTCCAATGAGGATGTAAACAGGACTTTGGGACATTATGTTAATTTGTGGTGGGCAGAGTATTACACGGATCCAAATGTAAAGACGCCACATGAGCAGCAGGATTCTGTCCTCTTTAAACATGTAAGACTGCAATACTGCTTCAATAATCAATTTATGAACGTTTTTAATAATATATTACTTCCTAATTCTTACACAAAGTAGCTTCTGTGGTGTTTTATGGCAACATAAAATGTATAATAGTTGCATGTACACTGTTCACCCGCTCATTAATGCAAATATACATACAATCACATGGCAGCAACACAATGCTTTTTGGTATGTAAACATGGTCCATACATCAGCTGAAGTTCAAACCGGGCATCAGAATGGGGAAGAAAGGTGATTTATGTGATCTTTTGGTGCCACATGGGTTTGTCTGAGTATTACTGAAACTGCTGATCTATTGAGATTTTCATGCACAGCCATCTCTAGGGTTTACAGAAAATGGCCTAAATAAAATATCCAGTGAGTGGCAGTTCTCTGGGTGAAAATGCCCTATTGATGCCAAAGGCTGATAGCTCTACTAATAACAACCAAGGTATGCAAAAGAGCATTCACACTGGGCCAGTTTTAGAGCGACCAATTATCCTAAAGGGGGTCTTTGAAATGTGGGAGGAAACCAGAATACCCGGAGTACAACCACACAGTCAATGTAAGGACACACAAACTTCACATCAGCAGGGTGGGAGGTTAGGATCGAACAAACCAATGACGCTGGAGCTGTGAGGCAACCACTCTAACTGCTTGCACCACCACAATTTTTGGGCATGGCGGAAAAGATAACAGAACAATATTTCTCATTCAATATCCATATACCCAACTCTTCCTATTTATCTGACTCTACACAATATATAAACAAATGTTGCACTTTTTCATATTGCATATTTGACCTCCATTTAAGATCACACAGAAAAGTCTTCATCTTCCTTTTGTTCTGTAAACATCACAGCCCTTGGAATGTCCTCACACTGCTTCTCATCCTCAAAGCCAAGAGCCAGACTCCCATGTTCAGGACAGAGAAGATACATCACTAGAAGATAAATCACTGAGTCAAGAACTTGATGAACTGACTTTGAGTGCTTTGGTCTCAAATACAAGTGATCAGCTGGAGAAAGAGGTGAGAGCTGTTTCCCACATATATGTATCCATACATATGGCAAATTATTATATAGAATATATATATGGTAACGTAAACTAAGACTGTTTGTTGCTGCATCTCACACACACACACACACACACACACACACACACACACACACACAGCAAATCCATCAAGACATTTCAAAGATAACTTAAGGCTGAGAATGGAACTCATCAGCCACAACCATAATGGGTTTGCTATGTGTGGAAGACTCTTCAACAACAATATTAGCTCTCAATGACCTTCGGGCTATGGCGTGCTGTGATAAATGATGGTCCAGCAACTGCACTGTGGCCTCTTCTAAGTGGAATTGTAATTTTTCATTTTCTGATCACTGGAGGACATTTAGCATCGAGGTTGTCATTTTATCAAAGATCTCTCTCATGTTTTGAGTCTGTTCACAGTGAAGATAAAAGCTAATTTACCTGTATCTTTATTTAAATTTACCCAGGTGGCTCAAGTTTCCACATAACATGTTTTCAGGGATGGAATGAATGCATGAATATTTCTGAAGTTATATCAAAATTAATTTATGGTCATGAATAAAGTGTCTATAAAGAAGCACATTACTCCATTGAAATATAGTACTGTGAAAAATATCCTGTATTTCAATGAGAAAACTTATGATATTTGTGTCCACTATTAAAAATGGAATAAAACCAGAAAAAAACAGCTTATATAGGTTACAGTGGCAATTATTTAGTATGACCTCCTCTTACATTTTAGCAATAGCAGTATCTGGCAACTTCATCGAGATGCCAAGTTGTATAGTCCCTTCTGCAGTATAAGCTTGATTAATAATGGTCTTTCTGGAAGGGTAGCAGCCAAGAAACCAAATCAAATCTTTTCTGGAAGGGAACTTGATGAAAAGGCTAAAACCTGCTAAACCATATATTGGAATGAAGATCAGTGGAAAATAGTTATGGTGTGAGGAAAGCAATTTTGAAATCGCTCATATATGATCATTATACCATTGCAGAATACCTGTGTGTAAATGAAAGGGAGGCAGGTGGAACAGTCAGGCTACAGGGATCAGTGGTCACAAAGGTCCAGGAGTTCAGGTACTTGGGATCAACTGTCCAAGTAAATGGGGAGTGTGGAAAGGAGGTAAAGAAGAGGGTACAGGCAGGATGGAGTGGATGGAGAAGAGTGTCAGGAGTGCTGTGTGACAAAAGGGTCGCAGCAAAAGTGAAAGGTAAGATTTATAAGAGAGTAGTGAGACCAGCCTTGTTGTATGGCTTAGAGACAGTGGCACTGACAAAGAGACAGGAAGCAGAGCTGGAGGTGGCAGAACTTAAGATGTTGAGGTTCTCTTTAGGAGTGTCTAGGGTGGACAGGATTAGGAATGAGATCATCAGAGGGACAGCACAGGTTGGAAAATTGGGAGACAAAATTCGAGAGGGGGAAGACTGAGATGGTTTGGACAATGTGCAGAGGAGGGATAGTGGATATATTGGTAGGAGGATGTTGGAGATGGAGCTGCCAGGCAAGAGACGGAGAGGAAGACCAAAGAGGAGTTATTTGGTTGTGGTAAATGAAGATATGCAGGGAGTTGGGGTGAGAGTAGAGGACGTGGAGGACAGGGTGAGGTGGAAACGTTTAACTCGCTGTGGCGACCCCTGATAAAGGGAGAAGCCGAAAGAAGAAGAAGATCATTATACCATTGCTAAAACAACACACGTAAGGGTGGCCTTGGACAGTACTAAAGTCACTTTTGCACAGTTAATACTTCTTAGAGCTGCCTTCTTCTTCAGTTACATACAGTTTGGATGCCATGAGCTTTGCCCATCTAGATTGTAGAATATCTGCTTATTGTTTCTTGCAGATTTGTTCATGGTCTGTCAAATTTTGTGCTGAGGGACAGTGGACTGCCCTCGTCACAACCATCGACAGGTTTTCTGTCGAATTTAGGTCAGAGATCAGACTTTGGCCAATCAACTGGATGTTCACGGTCTTATCTTTAAGACACTGCATAGTTTTGTAGACAATGTGTTCAGGGTTATTGTAATGGTGGAAGATGAACCACTTGCCCATTTTCAGCTGTCTAGCAGAGAGCCGCATGTTTTCCTCAATAATTTGACTTTACAGTCTAAGCTGAAGAAAAACACACGAGAAGAATAAAGTCTTTGAAGAGCAGCACACCTCGTGCACATGTCACAATTTCTGCACACTTTATGTAAATATTAAGGGCATTTTCACATGAAATCTATAATCTGTAAATGCATAAATACGTAAAAATACGTCAATACGTAAATGCATCAGAGATACCGCTGAATACACGAGTGGAACGCTACCATCAACACAGTATCCAAAGCCTAAACTGTTACACAATCACTACCTCCAGGAAATACACAGCGCCGTGGTTCTTCAGTTACACGGACACATTAACACTCACACATACTGTAGAACCACAATATAAATGCACACAGTGGAATATAAACATGAATGAACATACCTTGCTGGCTGCACACAACCAAAAGGGAATGAGTCCACCTAAAGAAACACTGATTTCCAGAACAGGCAATGCAAGATCACCTTTTAAACACTTGAAGTAGGTCAATCCAGCACAGTGCTACTAGTAGGAAGTCACAGTGGTCAAATGACTGGCACTCACCAATTCTAGGTATATGTAAGTCAAATTGCTTGTAGTGTTATCCAGAGCACAAACTTCTTGTGTCTATGCGCAACACAGACTATACATAGTTCCTACTTATGCACATAGTTAATGCAAAGTAAATCAACATTCATGTAAATAAAGAAAATAAAAATATATGTAAACAAAACATCAAAGTATGACATAAATAATATTTATGGCAGTAAAGATACACATGCTAAACATTTTTTTATTTGCCCAGCTGTTTAGGGTGGCAACGTCCAGAGGTAAAAAACAGATTTTTATTTCCTTTTATAATGTTATAATTGTTAAGGCCTCAGTCGATAAAACCAATGGATATTGATCAGATAGTCACATTGCTCTGTAAATCTATACATCACACTCCAGTTCATTCTTTTAAGATGACATTTGTGCTGTGAGACTAATTCGGCCAGTTCCAGTCTGTATAATTAGAATCAGCCACCCTAGATGATTTAAACATTTACATGATGTTTTGAGTTCAGTGGAATCTGTAATGTGTGAAAACTAAGGGTATATTCTATCTCTGCCTCTCTCTTTTGGTCTGAGTCATAATAATTTGACTCAACCTTGGCAGGCGATAAGTTACAGGTTGTCACAGGTGAAGAATTTAGGCATGCCTTGTGAAAAACACTCCAACCCATGACACAGAGACCACATGAGAGCTCACATGAAGCTCATACTGGCTTTAGACATTATGATTCATCTTTGATTCACAAAATATAATTAGCTTTGGATTGAACTGTCCAGACAATGCTCTTTGTTCTGTGGTGCAATGAGTAACACATGCTAAGTCGTCTGCGTTGGTTGGTGATGATTATTTCTTCTCTTGCATTCAACTCTGATTTGAACTGATTTGTGTCTTTATGCATAACACAAAGCTGTTTGTCAGTGTTACTGATGTGTTTTTATTTGGCTGCAGCATCATCCTGAGCCTCATCCTGAGAATGAGCCTGATCCTGAGCCTCATCCTGAGAGTGAGCCTGATCCTGAGCCTGATCCTGAGAGTGAGCCTGATTCTGAGCCTGTAACTACTGGTCATACAAAGGATTTTAGTCCAGTAGAGATCCAGGAATTTGGCCAAGAAGAAGGAATCTCAGAATCTGAGACAGCTGAAGACTCATCACCACCTCTTGCTGTACCTGAATCAGATACAGTATGTCTGTTGTCCATTGTTAAAAAAACAGCATAAGTTTTGATTTGGATGCTGGTCTATCAGCAAGACCATACAAGTTCCATTTTACATATTGGTCCAGGTTTATGCTGGTTAGTGCTGGTCTGGTAATGGTTTATCAGCGGAACTGGTAACTGCTGGTAAGGCTGGTTGATCAGGAATAAGGATGCCAGTGTCCACAACATATGCTGATCTTAGCTGTCTGGCAGGGTCATGCAAACCTTGGCTGCACTGTTCCTAGACGTTGCCAGGGTTAATTTGGGCACTTCCAGTTTAGAAGTTGTTTGGACTTTGAAAAAGAAGTGAGTAGTCTTTCTTATTTTTAGACATTAGCCATATTTTCCACGGACGTGGAATAGTAGAGTTTACAAATTTGTTCATATACTGCCATCTGTTGGTAAACCACAGCTATCGTGACCAAAACCTGATCGCTATACGTGATATCAGGGGCGTGCTAGGATCAAAGCTTTAAGGGTGCTGAGCACCCAATGAGACAAGCTCCTCCACTACCCCGTTTGTACATTTTAACGCAATTTTGGACTACCATTCCCACACTTGTGAAGGAAGAACACCTGAAAAAACTTCCATTAATACTGAGCCAGGGGGCTACAAAGCCATCACTTGGATCATACCATTGGCGAGGCAAGGGGGACAACTGCAGAATTATCGATGTTAAAATATTACGTTTAAATCATCTACGTTATCAGATACAAACTTACTTTTAAAAAATATAAAAATAAATAAATAAAAAATACTTTTTACTAAAATTTAGGGGTGCTGGGACTCAATTTATGGGGTGACTATGCGTGATTGTGTCCGGAGGCTACTTCACTGAGAGTAGTCTGTAATCAAACACATTTTTGTCACACACACACACACACACACACACACACACACACACACACACACACACACACACACACACACACACACACACACACACACACACACACACACACTAAGGACACGTTAAAGGAGGTCTGTCCATTCAGTAACTGAATGACAAGATGCTCTGCTAAATATCTGCTAGATCATCAGATTTTGTACAGACTTTTGGAGTCGGATGGGGGAACATACCAAATATGAATCAATTGAGAAACAATGCATTTGTTTTCAAAGATTCGACTTTTCACTCACATTGCTATAATGATTATATGATTTGTAATAAAACACATTTTTCACCTGTAGTCTCACACTTTTGGCCCCCACTGTATACATTTTGAGAAACTGTTGCAAAGGTCTTTAAATTCAGCAAACTCTAGACACACCATTTAGAATAATCATGTATTCTGTGTGTTATTTGTCAAACTGTGTTCTCCAGGCTTCAGGAGAGAGTTCAGAGGAGAGTTTAGAGCATCGGAGGCGGTGGGAGGCGGGCCATATTGATTACATGGGCAAAGATGCCTTTGAAAACATCCGGAGGAAGCTGGACCAATTCCTTAGTTAGCAGCATGCTTTATGTGTGTGGAGTTATTAGGATTGTATATGCATGATTTCACCATGACTACCTCTTTGTGCCGTAATGCAGTCACTCTTCAAAAAATGAATAAAGTTGTAACTATTGCTATGTAATGTACTCAAGTTATTCATTTAAAAAAATATATCCATTTGCTCCTGTAATATTTACCATAATATTGTGTATATATATATATATATATATATATATATATATATATATATATATATATATATATATATATATATATATGTGTGTGTGTGTGTGTGTGTGTGTGTGTGTGTGTGTGTGTGTGTATACACTCTCACACACACACACTACTGTGCAAAAGTCTTAGGCCACCATTAGATTTCATTTTAGCAATGGTACAATGACCATATATTACATATTTTCGACAGCTGGACCCCAAAATTTCAAACTAGAATTTTTTACCTCATAATATTCTTTTGAAATGATCTTCATTCCTGTCTTTGTGCGCTTTAGCATATCCTCACTGTTTCACCCTGCTACCCCTCCAAAGACACCACTCCTGTTCAAACTTCTTCAGACTGTAGAAGGGTCAACTTGGCATCCCGATGAAGCTGCCAGATGCTGCTGTTGCTCAAGTGTAAGGGGAGGAAACTCTAAATACTTGGCACAGATTTAATATTGCCCTATGTTTATTAAGATTTAAAATACTTTTGTTTTTTAAATAGACTGCAGTAATTGTTGCTTGGAAGGTGCTGTTTGTTTTAAGGAGTGAGTAATGCCATGGTGTGTCAGACTAAAACAGTGAGAAGATGTCAGTTTCCACATCGGCTCAAGCGTGAAACAAATGGACCTTAACACAAAGGCACACTGGATGGGTGAGACAAGCAATTGGGTGATGGATACTAGATAGCTGAATGGATAGTTTCCCCATCAGTACAAAGTAAACAAATATTACAAACACATCCATATTATACAATGGAACTGAGTAACTCTTACATAACACACCCAAAACTTATAACGACCTCATCCACAGGAACAGCTACACTTGGTTGCATGTGTATGCAATAGCTTACTTTTCCCTTATAAAACCTAGTCTCCACCTACACTATGGGTAATGGTCTACCTAATACCTTGAGCAAGGTATTTTCTATTAAGAACGCGGTGCAAGACAGTGGTGTTTTTAAATAGGGACTGATCAGAATGAACCTTAAGCAGTATGCCACGGTGAGGCGCTCTTTCTGCACTTTTGTCCACTGGCATTCACACATACTCAGCGTTTCATATTGCTTATGAAGCAAAAATTTGTTTTTTGTTTATGCACCACTGCCTAGTATGTGTTAGCATTTGACATTATAAAAATGTACACCATTAACTCTGCATTTTCCTGTTTTCCGTACTAACTCACTCAGACACAACCAGTCTGCATGTGACACCCAATCGGTCCCCCGGAAACAAACAAACAAACAAACAGATCCAGACAGACAAACAGACAGAGATAGATAGTGGCATAGTGACCAAATCTAACAGACATGCATTAGGTCAACTACTGACTCAAAAGTATACCAAATGCTCTGCATGTGCTATGCAGTGGATTGGCACCCTACCTAGGGTGGTTCCCTCCTTGCATCCTGTGCTGTCTGTTAGGCCCTGGCTCCCCAAGATTCAGATTTGTATTAAGTGTGTATAAAAATAAATGAATGGATGATAGATAGATAGATAGACAGATAGATATGTGGACAGGTGGATGGGTGAATGTATGGATAAAAAGGTAATACAGTGGTGCTTGAAAGTTTGAAGGAAAATGATCCAATATTACATATTAGTGAGTGGCAAAAGTATGTGAACCTTTGCTTTCAGTATCTGGTGTGACCCCCCTGTGCAGCAATAACTGCAACTAAACATTTCCTGTAACTGTTGATCAGTCCTGCACACCGGCTTGGAGGAATTTTAGCCCATTCCTCCATACAGAACAGCTTCAGCTCTGGGATGTTGGTGGGTTTCGTCACATTAAACTGCTCACTTCAGGTCCTTCCACAACATTTCGATTGGATTAACGTCAGGACTTTGACTTGGCCATTCCAAAACATTAACTTTATTCTTCTTTTAACCATTCTTTGGTAGAACGACTTGTGTGGTCGTTGTCCTGCTGCATGACCCACCTTCTTTTGAGATTTAGTTCATGGACAGATGTCCTGACATTTGATGTAATTCAGAATTCATTGTTCCATCAATGATAGCAAGCCGTCCTGGCCCAGATGCAGCAAAACAGGCCCAAACCATGGATACTACCACCACCATGTTTCACAGATGGGATAAGGTTCTTATGCTGGAATGCAGTGTTTTCCTTTCTCAAAACATAAACACTTTTCTTAAAACCAAAAAGTTCTATTTTGGTCTCATCCATCCACAAAACATTCTTCCAATGGCCTTCTGGCTTGTCCACGTGATCTTTAAAACAAAAACAAACTGCAGACGAGCAGCAATGTTTCTTTTTTGGAGAGCAGTGGCTTTCTCCTTGCAACCCTGCCAAGCCACACCATTGTTGTTCAGTGTTTCTTCTGATGGTGGACTCATGAACATTAACATTAGCCAATGTGAGAGAGGCCTTCAGTTGCTTAGAAGTTACCCTGGTCCTTTGTGACCTCACCAGCTATTATACACCTTGCTCTTGGAGTGATCTTTGTTGGTCAACCACTCCTGGGGAGGGTAACAATGGTCTTGAATTTCCTCCATTTGTACACAATCTGTCTGACTGTGGATTGGTGGAGTCCAAACTCTTTAGAGACGGTTTTGTAACCTCTTCCAGCCTGATAAGCATCAACAACTCTTTTTTTGAGGTCCTCAGAAATCTCCTTTTCTTCCTGCCATGAATCACTTCCACAAACGTGTGTTGTGAAGAGCAGAACTTTCAGAGTAAAACTGTGAATTGCTTGACTTTCACAGTTTGACCATGAAGTTCACAGTTTTACTATGAATGTTTGATGGTAAATTTGGCCATTTCATGGTTATACTCTGAAGTATCATAGTACAACTGTAAACTTGGTGGACCACGAACGGACTATGAATTATTTCACAGTACTATAAATTTTGGTGGTTATTTGGCAACTTCGTGGTTCTACTGGCAAATTTCACAGTACATTTTTCTTGGGACCAAGTATAATATTTTTGTCTCATGTGTTTAGCTGGGTTCTCTTTATCTACTTTTAGAACTTGTGTGAAAATCTTATGTTTTAGGTCATATTTATGCAGAAATATAGAAAATTCTAAAGGGTTCACAAACGTTCAAGCACCACTATCTATCTATCAGCGCCAGATAAAATATTTCACTAACAATAAAAATGAACTGAATAGAGAGCCATGTATGTTGTGCATCTGGAAATTAGTTCAAATAAACTGAGCCTTTTTTCCAGTCTGGATTGAGATTGTTTGCAGGTAATTACAATCATAACCACATGCTCCTCCTGTAGAATATGTTCCAACACACGTCCCTTAGGTAATTTAGGTCCAGTAACCCACAAACAAACCTTTACAGAAACTCTGTTTTGTTACTTACAAACATCCTCTCTCACCTCCCTGTTTCCTCATAAACCACGACATATTTTAACAGCTGTCATATCTTAAAGCTGCGTGTGCACATCTTTTTATGTTTAGCTAACGTCCTTTCGCGTTACACCGAATCATTTATTTGTATTGTGGCTGTTAGAGCAGAAGGTTTTGGGGTGTGTCGGTTTTCTCTGAGTATTTCTCCCGAGCGTTTCACCCTTACTAAGAATAATAAATCTAACATGTCCCCTCATTTGAAGAATATCATTTGAAGTGTCCTTGAATTTCAGTAGAACACAAGAGGGAGTGTGTTATCGGGAATAACATCACGGCTGTGGTTTGGTTGCAGAAGCCGAAGGCGAGTGCCGTTGATAAATTAAACAGTGATTTTATTGGCAATTACGCATGACCTTGAGCGTTCTATTGCTGTTATACAACAGTTTTTACAACCAAATAAATAAACAAATAAATCAAAGAAGCCCCGAATTTCATACTGCATATGCGTTAACACTGAAAATACCTTCCGCCAAAATGTAGGTCCATAACAAATAAGCTATGCAACTGTAACGTTTCCCAACCCTGCCTTAACACAGTATGATATGAAGGGCATAGGGTTTGTATATCACTCCCAAGTAACGTTAGTTTGAAATACAACGCGCAAATAAGTGAGGAGTACAACTCAAATGGTTATTATTAAATAATGAAATAATATAATGTAGTTTTTTTTATTATGGTTATTGTGTTATTTGAGGTTATAGGCACCTGTGCATAAGACTTCTTGTTACTTGGCAACACCTCAGCGGATTGATACAGTTTTTGTGTGAAAAGCCTCGCTTCTCAACCAATCCGATTGTAAGGTCGGAACTAACCGTTGTAAACATTAACTACTAATACCACAACAACTTTAAGAATTCTTAAAATAAATACTAACATCTATAAATATACCCGAGTATTCAGTATTCAGTTCTAATCTCATCCAAAATAGCAAGGTGGCAAGCTAATAGATCAAAAAAACATTAGCTTGCATTTGTTTTAATACACGTTTGTCAGACTATGCTGTCAAAATTGACAAAGAACTAAACAACACACATGTTTTTTATTGCTTACCATACTAAATAGCAAGTAAAGTAGTAAATTAGTAAAGTAGTACCCTAATGTTGTTACCCTTTTCACTCACCAATTAGCAAATTAGCATGTAGCGTGTGCTTTCTAGCTAGTACTGGCCTAGGTAGGTGGCTAGCTAGCTCACAGCTAAAAACGTTGAATTTCTTTATTTGAGTCATGATTTAGCATTGCCAAATTCAGAAACTGATTTAACAGCGGCCAATCCTAGCAAAATATACCGCAATAACCAAAGCATTAGCAGAGCTGATTAGCTGCCTAGCTTAGCAAAACAGATTAGTAGTATTAAACCTGAAAGTTAAAAGGCATCCTCTAATAACATCTACTATCCACACCCAATATAACCCAATTCAGAGTCACTGGGGCATACCTTTACAACCTGCCAGTCCATCACAGGACACACGCTCAAACACACACACACACACACACACAACTAACACATATGTCTAGAATGTAGGAAGAAACCAGAGTACCTGGAGGAAACCCACACAGACATTGGGAGAACATGCAAACTCCACACAGGCAATGATCAGGCAAGAATCACGATTCTTAAAGCTTGTGCTCTAGGTTCCAACATTCTTTTCTGTGGAGGCGATAAACTTGCGTACTATTTATCCCTGTTCTAAATATTTAGTCCTAAATATTTATTCAGCAGTTCCACCAACATTTCTCCCCTACTGTTAATGTTATTTATGCAGTCGATATGAATTACAGCTACAAAAACAACAGGAACAGTGACAGTCTTGTATGTATGTATAATAATCCATGTATTGTATGTTTACATGTGACATATATGCTTCTCCTACCTAATCAATTATTGTGACATTTTATTAATCTTCACAAGAATATACATCTATACAATATTAACTGTTGGACAGTGCATGTACATACAATACACTCTGATAACCTTCAGACGCTTTCACTTTTTACACATTTTGTTATGTTGAGGCCTTGTGCTAAAAACAGAATTTTAGAAAGTTTTACTAAAATTTGAACATGGACACAAGTATTCAGACCCTTTGTTTTGAGACTTTAATTTCCGCTCTGGGGGATTCCATTTATTTTGATCATCTTCGAGATGTTTATAGATTTTGATTGGAGTCCACTTGTGTTAAATTCAGTTGATTGGACATGACTTGGAAAGACACACAACTGTCTGTATAAGATCTTCAGCTAACAATGTATATCAGAAGAAAAAACCAAACCATGAGTAGAAAACAACAGTAGAGCTCAGAAACAGGACTGTGCAGAGGTACAGATCTGGAGAAGGCTACAAAAAAAGCTGCTGCACTGAAAGCTTCCAAGAACACATTGGCATCTATAATTCTTAAATGGAAGAAGTTTGGAACAACCAGGACTCTTCCTAGAGCTTCCGTCCCACCAAACTAAGTAATCAGGGGAGAAGGGCCTTGGTAAGAGAGGTGACCAAGAACCCAGTGGTCACTCTGGCTGAGCTCCAAAGATTCTGTGTGCAGATGGAAGAAACATCCAGAAGGTCAACCATCGCTGCAGCACTCCACCAACCTGGGCTTTATGGCAAAATATATATGCAGAAGTCACTCCTCAGTTAAAAACATACTTGCCTGTAGTAACGGCCAAAAAACATCTAAAGGACTCAGACTGTGAGAAACAAGATCCTCTGGTCTAATTAAACCAAGACTAAACTTTTTGGCCTCAATTCCAAGCATCATGTCTGGTTTAAACCAGACACTGCTCATCACTTGCCCAATGCAACCCTACAGTGAAGAATGGTGGTGACAGCTGTCTTTTTTTCAGCAGCTGGGACAGGGAGACTGGTCAGGGCAGAGGGAAAGCTGTACAGAGCAAAGTACATAGATATTATTAATGAAAACCTGATCCAGGGTGCTCGGGTCCTCAGAAGGGCTGAAAGTTCACCTTCCAACAAGAGAATGACCCTAAGCACACAACCAAGACAACACAGGAGTGGCTTAGGGACAAGTCTGTGAATGTCCTTGAATAACCCAGCCAGAGCCTTGACTGGAACCCAATTGAACATCTCTGTAGAGACCTGAAAATGGCTGTCCATCGACGGTAAAAAAATCTGACCTGACAGACCTTGAGAGGATTTGCAGAGAAGAATGACTGAAAATCTTCAAATCCAGGTGTGAAAACCTTGCGGTATTATATCTAATAAGACTGGAGGCTGTAATCGCTGCCAAAGATGCTTCAACTAAGTACTGAGTAAAGGGTCTGAATATTTATGTCAATGCAACATTTTAGTTTTTCCTTTTCCTTTCACTTTGTCATTATTGTTTGTGTTATTACTGAATTCATTGTACATATTGAAATGTACATACCACTGGTGGTCTGCTTGAAGGTAAGCAGCAGCACTGAAGAGGATGACAGATGTCAACTCCCCAGAAGAGTACAGTGAGTTTACCATCTGTCCCACCAGATCTCCTGCATTGCACATGTACAGTTCAAACACATGATCAGCAGGGCTGGATTTCACAGTACAGATCTGAAAGCAGATTCCTTCCTTGATCATGGTAATTTCAGTGAATCCTACAGGTATTTTGTAAATACTGGCTTTATTCTGCAAAGTATGAAAATAGTTATCCTAAAAACCTGCCACTGGTCATTGTATCAGAAACAGCTATTTTGAAACTCATACAAAATAACAGGACCAGTCCTGTCAGGTAAGAATGATAATAAACATCATAAATTATAATTAACATTACAGCCTAGCTTTTTCCACTAACTCGGTAGGCAGTACATCTAGTTTGTGAAGGCAGATTTTTCACATTTCACCTGCTGTTCCAAATCATTCAGAGGTTTTCAGGATTGTCAGTCACAAGTCAAGTTTTCAGAACAAGTCCATAGTAAATTGTAATAAATAAGAAAACATTTAGTACAGTACTGTACTGTACAATACAATAAGTATTATCTGTATATCTTTTATAAAACTTGAAACACCAATAACAACAATGAAAACTAGAGTGGAATGCTACCATGTTTTCTCTGCATTTCATGACTGAGATTTTCTTTTCTGTCAGCTGGTGTCTCAAGTGTTTGCACTAGTTTTCTTTCATTCAGTCGTGAATTAGATTGATTTAAGACAGAATTGTATTTCCTATTATAATTCTTAAGATCTTAGCCATTATGGACATTGATCAGATGGACGTTAAACGGCACTGCAATTTGAAGTAGCAAAGAGTGTTTCAGCCTGATGAGCATCAACAACTCTGAGGTCCTCAGAAATCTCCTTTGTTCGTGCCATGATACACTTCCACAAATATGTTGTGAAGAACAAACTTTGATAGATCCCTGTTCTTTAAATAAAACAGGGTGCCCACTCACACCTGATTGTCATCCCATTGATTGAAAACCCCTGACTCTAATTTCACCTTCAAATTAATTGCTAATCCTAGAGGTTCACATATTTTTGCCACTGACTAATATGGAATATTGGATTTTCCTCCTCAATAAATAAATAAAGTATAATATTTTTGTCTCATTTGTTTAACTGGGTTCTCTTTATCTACTTTTAGGACTTGTGTGAAAATCTGATGATGTTTTAAGTCATATTTATGCAGAAATATAAAACTTTCTAAAGGGTCTAAAGGACTTATACTGAGTTCAGTATCGCTGCTAAATGCCTAGGACATCTTGTAGTCAGAATATAAAATCATTTTTTGAATTATTCCAAAAACATACAGGTCAGTTCGTATAACTGATGTTAGATGCATTGTTTATTGGTTATGCCTCATGGACTAGCCCGCTAGGCCATCAGGAGCAGAGGCCTTTTAGTTCTTAATAGCTCTGAAACATGACAGCTTCCCACTCAGCTCAAAGCACCTCCATATGCTGTTGATATCCATCATTTTCCATGCCAGGCATGGTCAGTGAACCGCATCCGCGTTTTCATGTGAACATCTGCCATAGTGCAAAGTTTATAGCTTACAGCATTTAAAAAGTGGGCTAGTCTTAAAATGTGTGCCACATGTGAAACTTTGAACAACACGCTGGGAAATGTTTGTTAGTGTAATATGCTTAATAATCCATTTAATTGTGCGGGGTCGCCGAGTGCCAAGGTGCACAGTGCGTGAAAGCGCCAGTGCTCTGCTGAGTTAACTGTAAATTTCCAAACCTCCTCTGGGTTCAACATTAGCACAAAACTTGCTTCATGGTACGAGTTTCCATGGCTGAGCAGCTGCATGCAAGAACAGTGCCAAGTGTGGAATGGAGTGGTGTAAAGCACACCACCACTGGACCCTGGAGCAGTAGAAACATGTTCTGTGGGGTGACAAATCACTGTTCCCTATCTGGCAGTCTGATGGACGAGTCTGGGTTTGGCGAATGCCAGGAGAACGTTACCTGACCCCTTACATCTAGCAGAGGGAAATCGTAATGCTTCTGCATACCAAAACATTTGAACAACTGTATGCTTGCAACTTTATGGGAACAGTTTAGGGAAGGCCCTCTTCTGTTACAGCGTGACTGTGCCCCAGTGCACAAAGTAAAGTCCATAAAGGCATGGTTGGGCCAGTTTGGTGTGGAAGAAGTTGACTGTCCCATACAGAGCCCTGACCTCAACCCCATTAAGCTCCTTTGGGATGAACTAGAACGGAGATTGCGAGTTTTGTCCAACAACAGTGTCCAACCTCAGAAATGCTCTTCTGAATAAATGGGCAGAACTTCCCATAGACACAGTCCAAAATCTTGTAGAAAGCCTACTCAGAAAAGAGGAAGCTGTTAAAGCTGCAATGTGGGGACCAACTCCACACTAATGCCTATGGATTTAGAACGGGATGTCATAAAAGCTCCTGTAGGTGTAATGTGCAGGTGTCCCATATAGTGTGTATTAGATGAACGCTTGTAGGTACTTGTGACATGTGGGAGCTCCAGATCTTAAGAGCACTAGCTAATTATCGGCTTTCAAAAAAAAAAAAAAAAAGCCACAATGACACTGGAGGTCTCATTCTAACCAACTCTCTCATTATGGCAGAAAACACCACTCACGTTACATTCTAATTAAGCTTTATAGTCATGTCTAGCAGCCATTGTTAGTAAAGAATGTGGTGTTTGGGTGCTCTTGGGTGGTCACAACGATATCTTTTTTGTCCACAGACAACCATGAAATATACACATGTACTGCCTAAACTAATAAACTGATAATAAATACATACAACTAGTAAATAAATAAAAAAGAAAGCTGATTTTTTCATTTAGTCTACAGAAAACTGCGTTTTTCAAGAAAGCATATGAAACTGCTTTGTCTGTTAATGAACATGCAGGTTGCGACACGTCTACCTCGGGTTGCAAAGTACAGCACAGGGCCTGTAAACAAAGCCAGGTTCTATGAAAATAGATAAATTAGCTCTCTATAAGAGATGTATTAATAGACAGGAATAGACAGGTATTAACCAATGCGCAATTTGCGTACAAAAACGTACTCACTTTCCATACTTGCTTAATCTAGTTCAGGGTCAATTGTTTCAGCTTTCTATTAACTCCAAAGCAGATCTTTGTCCTGTAGTATTATTTTCGTCAAACTCGTGATATGACTCTTAATCCAAAAGAACAATCTAGGTCCGATTTGCTATTGAAAGACATATAACTTTCGCCAATCAGAGAAAGTATTTACCTTTCTCAATGCTGTTTATTACAGCATATAAGCACAGTAGCTTCATTCTGGTTTTCATTTAAACTCCCTCACATTTCCTACCAGGTTCAACCATAACCAAGACCAGTTGTGTTGCCATGGTAATTCGATTGTCATTTATATTGGAAACCTTTCTATATTTTGACTGGAGAAGGTTCAGGCACCATGGTTTTTATATCAATCACTTAAAATGATTTGAACTTCAGGTATGCATCATTTAATGACCATCCAATCAACGTCCAGTCACTTTAGGAACCGAGGTCTTAAAAATGATAACTTATCAAAGGAAACAAACATATTAACTCTGGATTTTGCAGCATATATAGCTGGTCGCCTCAAAAGCCAATCAACACTGTGGCTTCATGAGCTGTGGCAAGAATTAGAGCTTGTGAGTGTATATACAGTATAACTACTTTACTAGTTGTGTGCTCGCTTGCTTGTTAGCTCATGTTTGGACTAGAGACTGTTCTTGGTTGATGTGTTTAGAGACTTTTTTGTTTTTTACTCGTGTTTGTGTGTAGGACTTTCCACTACTTATTTGAAACAAGCTGTAAATGGCATTCTGTGCCTGTCCTGTTGTAAGTAGTACTTATTTGTTTATCCTCCCAATACCTGTATATTCTCTCTAACCTATAACTATATAAACTGGATCACATTCATTCGTTTCCTCTGGCTGATTTACCGTGTTGTTGGTAATACAGTCTATCAATGCATTTTTCACTTCAGTCAAACAAAAGTATCAGGTCCATCATAGCATTCTCATGTCTTTCCCCTTATACAGGTTTGTAACAGTAGCCTACATGACTGTATTTTCTATACTTATTGTGAATTTCCAAGAGAATAAAAATGCGATGGCATTATAGATGCTGTCTAGATGGTAGTGTTCTCTGACATAGTTACGTATCGTTTGAAACGCATATTCTTGTGAAAATATCCTTTATACTTACATTACAGTGCCATAAAAAACTATGTGACCATGGTAATGTCGGGTCAACATAGATTTTGGTTAACAACTTGTTTCACAGAACATATGTGGTCGTTACAGTGCATGTAATTCAAATTAGACACATGGAAACCTATTCAGTGGCAAGTTGACTGGGACGAATTATGCCTGTGATGAGTACACATCTATTTTAGCATTAACACCATTCTCAGTACCAAGTTGAATCCAGGTCTGAGTTTGTATGTCATCTAGGTGCAAATCCAGAGTGACCCTGCACTTAAGTAGTGGAAGAGCTCCTTTCTTCTCTTGTCAGATGTAAGATGTCTTTCTGGCAGCTGTGCAACTATTTGTTGTCTGGGGAGCTTCCAACCACATATTTATCTCCTTCCTATTGACACCAGCTGAAAGGTGCAAAATCACAAATCTGAAAAGCAGTAAGGCGTGCTAGGCCGCCAGGCAGGAAATTATCTTGTGACTACTTCATCACAGTCCTGGCAGATCAATGTGTCCAGGGATGTTTAAGATGCCTCACCCCAGCCCTTAATTACCTGGGCCTCATTCCAGTCTTCCCTCACTTTTCTTTCCTGCTTTCACTCGGAAAATCTGGGCTGTGGATGCTTCCTTTTGTCGTCTTGTCGATGCGGCCTTTCAACCACCCTAAATTTAGCTACACTTATTCAGCTGCGACTCTGGCTAAAATAATGACGGCTCTGTTAGGCCTCATTATCATAAACAAGAGGCTTGTTCATAATGACATCATGATATTGCCAAGCGTATAGAGTGAATAAGGCTGACTTCATGTGGGCTGGAACTAAGCCATATCCCTCCATATGATGAAAACTCAGGTTGGCCATATACTTTATGAGCTACATAGCCATAAACCTCAGTATAAGCACAGGGACACCATCTGTAAGTGTGCTTATAAAATATAAACTCAGCTGACATACAGAAACTACAACTGATGAAGGACCAGAAAATGGTTACCACACAGGTAAGGTACGTACGACTGATGAAGTGGTCACTAAGCATACCAAAAAAACAACACATATCATATAAGTACCAAGCCACTGTACAACTCAGACAATGTCTGTTCAGCTGTTGTTCTGCTTCGGTTTCTTTCCATTAATCAATATTGTACAGTGATTAACAAACTACATACACTGACTGGCCACTTCATTAGCTGTTCAACTGCTTGCTAATGCATATATCTAATCAGCCAATCACATGGCAGGAACATGTGTAGACATGGTGAAGATGACCTGCTAAAGTTCAAACCAAGCATCAGAATGGGAAAGAAATATGACTTCATTAGCTTTGAACGTGGCATTGTTAGTGCTAGACAGGGTGGTCTGATTATTTCAGAAACTGCTGGGATTTTCACACACAGCCATCTCTAGGATCTACAGAGAACAGTCCAAAAAAGAGAAAAACTTGCATTTTGCATGTGCTCACCAAAACTGGAAAACAGAAGATGAGTCTCGATTGATGCTGCGACATTCACAAGGATTAATCCTGCCTTGGATCAACTGTTCAGGCTGGTAGTGGTGGTGTAATGGTGTTCGAGGTACTTTCTTGGGCCCCTTAATACCAATTGAGCATTATTTAAATGCCTACCTACATTTACAGCATTTAGCAGACGCTCTTATCCAGAGCGACTTACAATTGATACAATCTCACAATCCAAGCAATTGTGGGTTAAGGGCTTCGCTCAAGGACCCAACAGGGGCAGCTTGGCAGAGGTGGGATTTGAACCCTGGACCATCTGGTCCATAGTCCAGTAACTTACCCGCTAGGCTACCTGAGCATTATTATGACTGACCATGTCACAAAGCTCAAATCATCTCAAACTGGATTCTTCAGTCATACCTCAGCACTCGACCACCTTGCAACTTGCTGAATTTGGTTCTCAATGCATTTTGATGTTGCATTTATTCGGCACTCAATACACTTGCTTAAACTTATATTAAGGGCGCCTGCCTTGTACGCCCTTTCCAGCCGAAACACAAGAATATGTGTCAGTCTCACAATAGCTCTTAGTGCAGATCTGCTTCTATTTTTTTTAACATATATTATTATGGTTTATTATTATTGTAAGTCACTAAGAAGGTTAGTGATAACAGCCAAACAAAAAGGAAATCAGCGAAAATCATGACAGTGCTGAACATGAATATGAGTGGTATTCATGGGTCTAATCTAGCTAAATTTGAATTTATTTCATCTATCATTAAAGTGACTGGTGAGTGTAACAGATGGGCTACAGTCAGTACTTGTGTACTTAATTAAATGAGTGTAGGTACACAGTGTGTGTATCTGTTCCCTGAACCTGATCGGTGGTAGAGACAGCATCTAGCAAATCAATTTAACGTTGTCCCATCAAAAAACTCTAGCAGAAAGAATTAAAGCTCTTTTTTTTCCCAAATTGTCTTTATTAAAGATAGCCAAAATAGAAATATGTCTCAATGCATGTCTTCAAAAGACAAATAAGTTAAAACAAGTCAAAAAATGTGCCTCTTTTAATCAGTACCTTGAAGATAAAAGTACAGAAATCCTAGAAATGGAATGTAGTATATATATTTACCATATTTACCACTGAAGAAACTCCTGTTTAGAAATTGAAAAGAAAAACGTGGACGCCAATGAACAGTTAGTTATACCTCATGGGCCAGGATTGAAACTCCCTCCCAGTGAAACCTACAGTGAATATGCAAGCGCCAAGTAAGAAATTACCCTTATAGGTTTATAGGTTTTGATGTAATGGAACAAGCAAATGTCATGTATTCAAGAGCAAAATGAGCTCAAACCAGATTTCACCTATTTAGCAAAAAAATAAACATTAGGTAATGTCTTAGAATATCCCTGAAAACGTCTGCAAGAGTTTGCCCTGTCAAAGATGCCAGTAATATCCTCAGATTATTCTCCGTGGTTAAATAAAAATCTATAATCCTTCTATACAGTTTGACATGGAACAGCCTGTAACAGTTAAAAAACGATTCCAAAATAAACAATAGGTGCATTATTTACACGAATCACACTGCACTTATTAAACTGGCAACTCACGGCATAGTAAAAGATAAATAGCACAAATATCAGGATGTTTGCAGTAACTGACAGGCAAAGTGAAAACTACGCTTTCCAAAACACAGTAGAACATGTCCTAAGAGTGTAACGTGATAAATCTGTGGATCAGCTCGACATAGTAGACCTTTGAGTTTCTGCTACTCAGTACACATGAAGATATGTGCCCTTAGAGTCAACCCCTATCACATTTCTGGCTGTGCATCTGTAGAAACCCGTGTCTTTTGGCATGGGGTTTTGGATTATAAGAAAGCCCTGAGGGTGTAGATACTTGTTTCCAAACAACCGTGGCTGAGGGCTAACGATTAAGCGTGATCTGTCTGGAGTTTCCCATGCCACCTCTGGCTTTGGAATACCAGTAGCTGCACAGTTCAACTGAACAGCGACTCCTCTTCTGGCGTAGGTGGTAGAAGCAGGGCCGCTGGTGATTCGTGGTGAATATGTAATGATAGCGACCGAGATTGTTAGCAAGGAGCTCCCGTATTCGTTGGCGGCACGGCAGGTATAGGAGCCCCTGTCATACACAGAGGCCTGCTGGATGGAAAGCGTTCCATTTGGCAGAACGGCATAGCGTCCGGCGCGTTGAGGTCGGTTCAGAACGACCCCGCTTGGCAAAGTCCAGGTGAGTCGGATCGGGTCACTAGTAGATACGCAATGCAACTGCAGGCTTTCACCATTTATGACACTGACAGGCGAGTTGTACTTGTTATTGATCTCTGGTTTCCTCCCTGGAGTCAGTACCACAGTCCTGTCCACCAGTCCACCAGCATTGCGGCCCAAGCATCGATAGGTCCCTGCCTCTGACATTGCAGGGTTGTTAATGAGCAAAGTCCCATCGGGTTTGTGGAAAAACTTGGCAAATTGGGAGCCGGTCATCAGTGGAGCACCACCGGGAAGAATCCAGGTCAATTGTGGGGTCGGGGAACCCTCAACCGAACAATTCAGCATCATAGTCCTGCCTATAGTCAGGGACAGAGATTCTGTTTTGGGGCTCCTGAGTCTCGGTTTCTCTATGATGTCTATTAGATCGAGTTGAACAACGAGCCTTGCTTCCCCACCTTCGTTACGAGCGATACAGGTTAATTTGCCTGAGTCAGTTGCCTTTAATGAATGGATATCAAGAGAGCCATTGCGATGAACCGTCATCTGGTTTCCGTAGTATGGCGTGGGAAGGATAACATTCTCTGGGAGAACCCATATTACATGAGGAACAGGAGTGCCGGTAGCCTCACAGTGTATCATTTTCCTTTGATCCCTCATCGCAGACACTTTCAAAGAATTGGTGGAGCCTCTTAGGCCATTGATAGCAGGAGGTGAAACCAGTATTTCCAGCCTGGTCACTTTACGGTCTTGACCAGCACTGTTCCTGGCCAGACATGTGTAGTTACCACCATCGAAGCGCTGCACATTCTGAATGACCAGAGTCCCATCATTATGGATGAAATACTTGCTTGAGGCTGGGGGAATCGCCCTGTTGGTTGGAGAGAACCACAGTATCTGAGGGTTAGGCTCTCCTTTAGCAAGACACGTCAGAGAGGCTCTGTCTCCATACATGACCCTGACAACATCATTGCTTTTGTTTCTGATCACAGGTGCATCTGCCAGGACTTTAACGTGTACTTTCATCTCGTCCTTGCCGATCTTGTTTTCGGCGTAGCACGTGTAATCGCCCTCTTCATGCATCCCCACATCATTAAAGAAGAGAGTGCCATTGTCAAAAACCACATATCTACGTCTGCCGGAGCTGCTGCTTTCAGATTTTATAATGCTGTTGATCATAGTGCCGTCTGGCAGAGCCCACTGGATCTTTGGGTTTGGGAGGCCTGATGCGACACAATCGACTTTCAGGTCGCCCCCGTATGTCACCTTCTGGTTGGTCTGAGACTTCTGCTCGATCTTGGCTGGTTTGGTCAAGACAACAACCTTGAGGGGCACGTAATCGTCTCCGGCTTTGTTACGAGCAGCGCAAAGGTAATCTCCTTCATCTTTCTCTGTCACAGAATGGATGAACAGTGATCCATTGGCAAACACCTTGATTCGTGGGTCATAACTGGAAAATAAGATGTTGTACATCAACAATTCAGTTGTGAGCAAAATGGAAAAAAGTCTGAATAATACTATATACAGCACTGTGAAAAAGTTGAAGGCCACCATCAGAGTTCTTGTTTTAACAGTGGTATATTGACCATATACTGTATAACAATGTTGATGATTTCTAGTAGTACATATGGATTTTGTTGCCATTGGTTGCCACACTAAATACTTGCCACTGTAGCCTATAGAAGATGTTTTTCAGTTTTTTCAATACTGCATTCAAATTTCCTGTATTTTATGATAAATAATTATATATGGTCATTATACCATTGCTAAAAAATGGTATATATAATCTAATGGTGGCCTAAGACTTTTGCACAGTATTGTATGTTGTATACATTTTGTTGCCCTAGTTTGTTTGCTTATTTTGCTTAATTAGCATCACTATCAGCATCAATGGCCATTTTAATGACAGACACAAGGTCACCTCAATACACAATACATATACATACAGTATATGCACTTAGATCGGGCCAATTTGGCATAACCAATTAACCTAATGCATGTCTTTGGACTGTGGGAGGAAACCGGAATACATGGAGTACACCCACACGGATAAGGGGAGGACATGCAGACTCCACACAGGAAGGACCCAGGCTGCTCCACCTGGGCATGAAACCCAGGACCTTCTTGCTGTGAGGCGACGGTGCTACCCACTGAGCCTTCCGCGACACACTTTGTTGCCCTAGTAAACTGGCAACCCAACATATAATGATAAAATGGATTAGACACACTTGCCTGGTTACTGGGCACTAAACAGGTCTACTTTAAAAGCCCACATGCATGAACACGTTTGACAGTGTCTTTGTATATGTAGCTGAGTGGCTTAGAGTGTGTTTACATTACCTATAATGAGCATCCACAAGCTTTTTGGATGGAGTCTTCCAGATGACCCTGGGCTCTGGATCTCCTGATGCAACACAGTCCAGTTGCAGCTTTCCTCCATAAACAACATCTGTTTTTTGTGGAGACGAGGAAGTTATCCTGGCTCTGGCTGATGCGATAGATTTTTTCACAGTCAATCGAAGAGCTCTGGATGATATCCCGACCGTACTGGTAGCCATGCATTCATATTTCCCCGCATCTGCCTGACCCAAGCCTCGAATGTACAGGGTTCCGTTGGGGAAAACAAGCAGGTTGCGGCCATTAAGGAATTCTGTAGGACGAAGCGTTATGCCGTCTGGCGTAGACCAGCTGATCGTGGGAGTAGGTGCACCCACAGCACTGCAGTTTAAGTAGGCAGTGCCACCTTCTGGGAACGTAAGGTTTTCCTGCCTCGGTTGACTGATCACTGGCGGTAAAGCAGCAACTGTGAGACGAACAGATATAGAGTCTGCTCCAGCTACGTTGCTGGCTATGCACTTATAAACCCCTCGGTCTGTGTAAGTAGAAGACGTAATCCGCAGCGTGCCATTGGCTAAAACCGAAATCCGCTGATTATGAGTGACGCCAGCTACATCTGAATCCCATGGTCCAGGTGTGACAGACGAGGGAGCATCCATATGCATTATTGCCCTGTTAGGGAGCATCCAGGTGATGCGAGGCTGAGGCTGCCCCTGGGAATGACACTCCAGTTCAACCGAATTTCCAAGGTGTGTGGTTACATCTCGATAGCGTGACTGCAACACTCTGGGGTGCTCAGCTAAGATGATTAAAGTGACTACCATCTTGTCTTCGCCGTACTGGTTCTGGATTCTGCAGAGGTACTGACCTCGGTCTAGCGGGAGCACCTTGCGGATTATGAGGGTGCCATTAGAATGGACTTCAAATCGCTGAATCTTGGTGTTCTGAGCAATGCTGGCTCCTGTGGACAAAGATGGTAACATTTTAATATTATATTATAAGGGTAACCCCTGCTTATCCTGGTCAGGTTTGGAGAGCAGCCGAATGTTGAAATATCATCTGAGGGCTTTATTGCAACTAGTTCTATGAGGTGACCAATCAGAACATGGAAGGGGTGTGGTTATAAGAGCTTTGAATTTGTCAAAAAAAATTCTAATTCCTTTGAAAACAAGCAGCAACGTGAGCTTGCTGTTACACCTGTACTGACCTATTTAGCAGTTTTCTCATCCATTTGAGCTGTATTCGAAGCAATTTGTGTTTTTACCACACCCCCTCTGTGTTCTGATTGGTTGCATTGCAGAACCAATCTTTTTTAAAAACACTGATGATGTGCATATTACTAGACAAATAACTGTAATTAACTAAATTTGAGTTGTGTAACTATTCTGAATTGTATGACTTTTCTTGTTAGACTTGCTATGCTGAAGGAGATGCTCTATTGTTGTCTCGTTGTTTCTATAACAAAGACAAATAAAGTATTCAACGTATAGGTTAAGGGTCTTGCTTAAGGACCCAACACTGACAGCTTAGCAAAGATGGGATTTGAATCCTGGATCTTCTAGTCTGCAGTCCAATACCCTAACCACTAAGCCACCACTGTCACAGTTAGAAGTCGTATGGTTTCTTCTTTTTTTCTTCATGTACAGTAGTGTGCAAAAGTCTTAGGACACCATTAGATGTGTTGTTTTAGCAATGGTATAATGCCCATATATAACAACATATTGTCAACAACTGGACTTATAAATACTGCATACAGATTTTCTGTATTTTCTGTTTGTATCCTAATAAAAAGACTGAGAAATAATTATATATGGTTATTATGCAATTGCTACAACAATGGTGTGTCGAATCTAATAGTGTTTACAAATTAGCTGAACCGTTGGGGGTTTAGGGCCTTACTTATGGGCCCAGCAACTCAAAAACCTCAAAACTTTTCCATTAGTAGTTTGTAGTCTGTTAGACACTTAAGAGGAGTTCCCACTTAACTGACAACTCTTAAGTAATCTTTTTTTACTATATTAAAATCATATATTGACCATCACCAAGTACCAACACAACCCCTCTTCTAGTTACAGATCTCACTGGAGAGCACAACTCAGGGCATACTCAAACTTTTTTCAGGTCTCAAGTCTGTTTGCACAAAGACTTCTGTCTGTTTGGTCTAGTGTAAACTAGTTTCAAATGCACTTACGGTTCCTCTGGTTCCCCTGAAAATGCTGTTCTGGTATTTGGTTAGTGTAAACTTGTGTCTGGACCACACAATGTGTTAAAGCTAAATATATTTCGGGGCTGTGAGTCAAAAAGTAAAAGGTTGAATTTGCAATGTTAAATGGACAGTGATGTTATGGGCTGTGGAAGGGATAGATAAACCCTGTAATATTGGCCATGAACTAGGCACCCAAACACAATTATAACTCCTTGTGGGAAGAGGAAAAAAACTTTTTCCATAAGTGCTTAATCTAATTCAGAGCCAGGGGCTAAACTGGCAGTACATCATGTAAAGCAGGACCAGATCTGAACACACTCATAGTGAGATACTTTAGAGATGCCAATTGACCTAATGCATATACACTCACCACCTGTACACCTTGCTAGTACCAGGTTTGACCTCCCTTTGTCTTCAGAACAGCCTTAAATCTTTGTGGCATTGACAACTGGTGCTGGAAACATTCCTCAGACAGTTTGATCCATATTGACATGAGCGCATCCATGAGTCGAATCTCTCGTTCCACAATATCCCAAAGGTGCTCTGTTGGATGGAGATCTGGTGACTGTGGAGGCCATTTAAGTACAATGAACTCATTGTCATGTTCAAGAAACCAGTTTGAGATTATTTGATCTTTGCAACATGGCACGTAGAAGATGGTAGAATCTGGTCATAAAGGGATGGACATGGTCAGCTACAATATTCAGGTAGGCTGTTGTGTTTAAATGATGCTCAGATGGTGTTAAAGGGACCCAAAGTCTGCCAATAAATTATCCCCCACACCATTACACCACCTCCACCAGCCTGAACCATTGACACAAGGCAGGATGGATCCATGCTTTCATGTTGTTCACGCCAAATTCTGACCCTACCATCTGAATGTTTGGGTTTTTACGATTGTCTTTTGTGCAGTTTTGGTAAGCCTGGGCAAAATTGTAGCCTCAGCTGCCAGTTCTTAGCTGACCAGAGTGGCACCAGAGTGGTGTAGCCCATCTGCTTCAAGGTCCGACATGTTGTGCTTTCAGAGATGCTCTTCTGCATACCTCAGTTGTAACGAGTGGTTATTTCAGTTACTGTTACCTTTCTACCAACTCAAACTAGTCTGACCTTTCTCTTCTGACTTCTGACATCAACAAGGCAGAGAGCTGCCACTGACTGGATATTTTATCTTTTTCAGACCATTATCTGTAAACCCTAGAGATGGCTGTGTGTGAAAATCCCAGTAGATCAGCAGTTTCTGAAATACTCAGACCAGCCTGCTTAGCACCAACAACCATGCCACGTTCAAAGACACTTAACTCATCTTTCTTCCCCATTCTGATGCTCGGTTTGAACATCAGCAGGTTGTCTTGACCATGTCTGCATGCCTAAATGCATAGAGTTTCTGCAATATGATTGGTCAATATTTGCGTTAACAAGCAGTTCAATAGGTGCACCTAATAAATAAAGTGACCAGTGAGTATACACAGTGGGGTAAAAAAGTATTTAGTCAGCCACTGATTGTGCAAGTTGTACAATTAAATTCTTTCTTCTTCTTCTTCCGGCTTCTCCCTTTATCAGGGGTCACCACAGCGAGTTAAACGTTTCCACCTCACCCTGTCCTCCACGTCCTCTACTCTCACCCCAACTCCCTGCATATCTTCATTTACCACAACCAAATAACTCCTCTTTGGTCTTCCTCTCCGTCTCTTGCCTGGCAGCTCCATCGCCAACATCCTCCTACCAATATATCCACTATCCCTCCTCTGCACATGTCCCAAACCATCTCAGTCTTCCCTCTCGAATTTTGTCTCCCAATTTTCCAACCTGTGCTGTCCCTCTGATGATCTCATTCCTAATCCTGTCCACCCTAGACACTCCTAAAGAGAACCTCAACATCTTAAGTTCTGCCACCTCCAGCTCTGCTTCCTGTCTCTTTGTCAGTGCCACTGTCTCTAAGCCATACAACAAGGCTGGTCTCACTACTCTCTTATAAATCTTTCCTAATTGTCCTGATCATGCCATAAATTCATATAAAACCATAAATCCTGATTGTGTGGGGTAAAAAAGTATTTAGTCAGCCACTGATTGTGCAAGTTCTCCTACTTAGAAAGATGAGAGAGGTCTGTAATTTTCAGCATAGGTACACTTCAACTATGAGAGATAAAATGAGACAAAAAAATCCAGGAAATCACACTGTAGGATGTTTTAAGAATTTAATTGTAAATCATGGTGGAAAATAAGTATTTGGTCACCCACAAACAAGCAAGATTTTTGGCTCTCACAGACCTGTAACTTCTGTCCTCCATTTGTTACCTGTATAAATGGCACCTGTTTGACCTAGTTATCTGTATAAAAGACACCTGTCCATAGCCTCAAACAGTCAGACTCCAAACTCAAGACCAAAGTAAATTTAAATTTTAAAAAAATCCTGCAATGTGAGTTCCTGGATTTTTTTCTCATTTTGTCTCTCATAGATGAAGTGTACCTCTGATGAAAATTACAGACCTCTCTCATCTTTCTAAGTAGGAGAACTTGCACAATCAGTGGCTGACTAAATACTTTCTTACCCCACTACATATACATATATGTAGAAGAAAACATATGGAAGGAATTTGTTGGTGTGGGAGCAAAGTTGCCATGGTAATGTACTTCCCCAAATGAGCAAAGTATCTGTGTAAACTTGATGATCTGTGCCCTTAAGTCCATAAGCCTTGAACATAAACAAACATCTGTTTTCTACATGGACCATACAATTTTTTTTTCCAGATGGCAAGCCTTGGAAATATTTACGTAATAAGGAAATTATATCGCATATTGTTTAGGTAATCTGTTATTCTGGACGTCCAAACCTTTTACTTCTGTTACAAATGTATACAAGTGATACAGTAGGCTGTCATAAATTGCCTTTTTCCCCTCATACACACGCCAAAATGTGGAATTACTGTATCCCCTTTGTGTAGTGGCTCAAGGAACTGCATGATCAGTGTTTGTTTTCTATATATTTAAGTAAATTTAACAAAGCATGGCATACCTGTGGAGACTTTAGTCCAAGACAGGAATGGAGTAGGCTCTCCTACAGCCGCACAGGGTAGATAGGCATCAGATTCAGCCTGTGTTGTCACTGTCTTTACATCAGTGCTGGTAATCTTTGGTTGTGCCCTCCTGGTTGGGACAGCTGGCGTTTGGGAAACAGTAGAAGAACTATTGCCTGGCTTCAGAGGAAGGGTTAGTCTTGGAGGAAGTATGACTGGGAAGTTTGGGATCGCGGTGGGAGCTTTTTTAACTGTGGGTGGTTTTGGCTTTCTGCTGCCTAATTCCATATCAGGATTGGTATCTGGCTTCATATTTCCTGACTGTCCAGTAGATTGAGACACAACAGGCCTGGTTCTGTCAGGAGTTTGTTTTATAGGAGGTCTAATATCCTGATCTGTGGTTAAAAGTCTTTCCTGGTGTCTGTCAGGAATGTGATTTGGACTGTCAGGCAAACCAGTCCTGCCCCAACCTGTAGGTATATTCTGGGAAGGCAAATGTGGGCGAACTGTAAATGGCCTCATTGTCTTCGACGTTGTCGGTGGTGGAGGCAAGGTTGTTGCTGTAAACGATTTTGTCGTCCGTGGTAGTGCAGTTGGCATAGCAGCAGTATTAGATGATGCGCTGCCTAGTTTTTTGGTAGCCCTTCCTTGCTGGTGAGTACTTTGGGGAGTTATGGACTCTGTTGTAACCTGAGAATTCGCTCCCTCATAAAGGTTTGCTTTGGTTGAGCCACTAGGGATTTCTGACTCATGGCTTGAAGTGATTTCATGCTGGCTATTTACAACAGATGAAGAGAAAGGCCTCTGTGGAAACTCACTCACAAGCTCTTTGGACAGAGATACATTTTCAACTTCATTCGGATGAGAAGGTTTACCCACTGGGGGGAATCTCGTATGGTCAGCTGATTTGGACAGACTGTTTTGAGTTCGAGGAGATCTGTCTGTGGTCGATTCTTCCTTTCCAGTGAAACCTTGGGATGTTGACCAAGGCACTGATGTTACTGTGGTACTCGAGGATATATAAAATGGTCTGGCATACGGTGAAGACCTATGCTTTGCTTCTGGCGTTTTCTCACTGACAGAATTAAAGAAAGGATGTGTGTTCTTTTCATGACTCATTTCACTACGTGACGTTTCTTGGCTGTCTGTAAATGGAACAGTGGTATCTATTTTGGTTACAGTGCTCACAGCTCTGGTAGATGTTGCTATTTCAGACTCGGTAGAGGCAGTTATCTTGGTGTTCAGAGAAACTGTGGCAAATGTAGTGGGTTGAGGTGTGATATTTGGAAAGTGTGCAGACTTGGAGTTATTTGGTTTCGTCCTAATTCTGTTAGGTCTTTTACGTCTGCTGCCATTCCTACGCCGTGAGTTGGATGACATCCTAGAACGAGAGGGAGGTGCAAAATTGGTTGTCCCCCTGTTAATAAATCTAGTCCTTGGTGCCACGGTGGTAATCAGTGGAATGTGTGGATCTGTTTGTCTATCTGGAGCTCTTGTTTTTGTATTATCAGTAAATACACGAGTATCGGAATACGTTTTTGTGGTTTGGCCTTTAAAGCCCACAGCTGTGTCCAATTTCGGACTTAAAGTTGTGCTTGAAACAGTGCTGACTTCATTCCACTTTTCTGTATCCTCCACCCAATGACTTGTAGCATGAGGTCCAGTTGTTGTAGTCTGCATGGCATATGTGCTGTATGTAAACACGCCTGAATCCTGGTCGACTTCAGGAGCAGCAATCTGGTAGGTTATGTGCGTATTGTCCTCAGGATTCAGTGGCCTAATATCTAGGCTGTCTTCAGTGGTCTGCATTGAAGTCTCTGATTCTGTCACCGTGTGTAATCCTTCTTGGGATGTTGTGCTATGCAGAGATCCTGACTGTTTGGAAGTTGCAGTGTCGGGCTGCTCTATTTTGTTTGTGCTGGACTGAATGGAATTTGGAACCGTAGCTGTTTTTGCATTGCCACCATTGTGAACTTTTGCCAGTATGTTAGCCCAGCGCTCTGGGTCTATCTGCCCATTTGATACATTTATTCTTCTCCTTGTTTCTACTAGTTTATTCCTGTCAGCTCCCTGCGGGCTGACTCTCCTTCTTGGCAAAGCAGGACGTCTCCACACCTTTCTGAATGGGTGCCCACTTTGTACAGCGACATTCTGTATCCTCCTTTTGTTCGAAGTGTCCACTCGCCCAACAAGAGCTTTATCCTCAGACTCATCCTTCTCATTGTCTCCAGACGCTTCTAAACCATTTTCTGTAAGCGGTATTATTTTGGTTGAGACTCCCTCTGCAGGCTGAGGTCTACTGGCATATTTTCTCATAGGCTGCCCACCAGAGGGCCTGGTTAGAGTCAATTTTGTTGCCATCGTGTCTACATCGTGTTGATTTTCTGCCACACATTTGTAATAACCATTGTCTGAAATCTGACCATAGCGGATGGTTAATGTCCCATTTGGGGACACAGACATCCTGGATAAGTTTGACCATGAGTTTATAATGCTGTTGTCAGGCAGGATCCAGTTTATCTCTGGATCAGGAGAGCCCAAGGCCACGCAGGGAAGGGACATAGGCCGACCCGCAACTCCTGTCATAGGTTCAGCTACATCCTCACTTCCTGGTGATGGAGTAGAGGAATCTTCCACTGCCAGGCGAAAAAGAAGTATACTGACATCACCCATCACTTCTGCCATACAGTAATAAACACCAGAGTCTGAGTGATCCACAGCCGTTATAGTTAACAAACCAGATGGAGAGACTGTGACTCTGTTATCACTGCTTTGGTATGGCGCCTCCACTTTGGTGCCATTAGGGAGCACCCACTTGATTAATGGGCTTTCTGAACCATGCACATTACAGTACATCTGAATGGGGCTGCCCACCACAGCAGCCTGCAATGTTCTGGTGGTGTTTCTGGATTCTATCATAACCCAGCTTCTCTTCTGCAGCCTCTCAGACTCTGTGTCTATCTGTTGGGACAGATGAGTGCTGAGAATGAGTTTGACTTTTTTACTGGTCGACTGGGGTCTGTTTAACTGTAGGTCCAATGATGACTGCATTATCCATGAAGGCTCAGCAACAATATTGGCTTTCACACCTGTATAATAAACAGCATCCTTTTCCACATCCTGTCGATACATGTAGCTCATACGAGGCTCTTCGCTTAACATAATCTCCCTTTTTAGATTGGCAGGTACATCACTATAATACGCAATGAGCCTCCACAGCCTTTCGTAATGGGCTCTGTCAATTGGACACTCCAAATCTAATGTCAGTGTAACGTTGACATCGATTTGATTTGGGGTAAGACTGTCCCAGGTCTTTTTGGTCGACTCAGTCGGTTCGTTGACGTGGCAGTTCAGGTCCACTTGGTTCCCATGTTCATCTGACAAGGACAGTGAAACATTTCCAAGAGACTGCTGGAAGTCTGACAATGTCAGGGGTTCGCTCTCAGAGTTCAGCTCAGAGTTCCTGTGAGGGGCACTGATGAAAGGACCGGTGCATTTGGGGTTGTCAAGCTCCCGAATGTCTGTTTCCTTTAGTTGTCTTGGAGAGAAACACATGGGGCACGACTGACCTCCAGCAACAGCTTTGTCTTTCTTACATTTAAGTATACCTAGTGAAAGTAAAAGGCAGGAAGAGATTAAAAAGGTGTATGGTAATGAACTGAAATTTAATATAAGCTCCCCAGGAGATTAACTAGTTGAAGCTACTATTTGCATCCATTCAGAGATGTATTCACCGTTCACTTTAGTAGATACATCTTCTCGTCTCTACACTCATTGTCCATTTTATCAGTTCTACTTACCACATGGAAGCACTCTGTAGTTCTACAATTACACTGTAGTCCACCTGTTTCTCTATGTACTTTGTTCAGCCCTGTTACTCTGTTCTGTAATGGTCAGGACCCCCACAGGACCAGCACAGATCAGGTACTATTTGGGTGGTGGATCATTCTCAGCACTGCACTCATACTGACGTGCTGGTGGTGTGTTAGTGTATGTTGTGCTGGCATGAGTGGATCAGACCTAGCAGTGCTGCTGGAGTTTTAAACACATCAGTGTCATTGCTGGACTGAAAATAGTCTACCAAAAATGTACAGCCACCAGCATCCTGTGAGCGCCGATGAAGAATTAGAGGATGACTAACACAAACTGAGCAACAACAGATGAGCTACTGTCTCTGACTAACATTTAGTCATTTAGCACATTCCCTTATCCAGAGTGACTTACAACTAATACAGTTTACAATCCAAGCAGTTGTGGCTTAAGGGTCTCAAGGACCTAATGGTGGCAGCTTGGCAGAGGTGGATTTGAACCCTGGACCTTCTGGTTCAAAGTCCAGTATCTTACCCATAGTCCCTTTCCATCTACAAGGTGGAGCAATATGGTATATGTGTCTAAATGAGTGCACAGTGAGTGAACAAAGTGTTTAAAAACTCCTGCAGCACTGCTGTGTCTGATCCACTCATACCAGCACAACACACACTAACACACCATCACTACATCAGTGTCAGTGCAGTGCTGAGAATGATCCACCACCCAAATAGTACCTGACCTGTGGGGGTCCTGACCATTAGAGAACAGAGTAGACTACAAAAAAAAACAGATACACTACAAAGTGCTTAAATGGACAGTGGATGTAGAAACAAGGAGGTGTTCCCAATAAAGTGACTGGTGAGTGTATGTTGTTTCCAATTGGTCAGGGTCAGGAGAAGGACCAGATGGAATGGTTATCATATTTTGTATGGGAAAGAGACACCAGGATATAAGAAATACCTTTTTTTTAGGGCTACTATGACTAGTGGGCATCATCGCTAGGCCCCAGTCTCACTGAAAATGCTGGAATTTTTCCAAACAGCAGTTAAAAAGTTAAAACTCTCACCAAACCAACTACACAACCATTTTTTTTGTCTGGGGAGCTTATGTGCCAATTATTACTAACTAATATCCTTGCAATTATACATATATATAAATGCCACGATATATTCATTCATTAAATAATCACAATTCTAATGACCTGGTGAAGCTGAGCTCCATTCTTTGAACCATTTCATCCCGCAGTCACAGGTCCAGGGGTTGTCATGCAGGAACAAGTTCTCCAAATGAGGCATGCCTGCTAACATCTTCTGCGACAGTGTGGTCAGCCCATTCTCAGACAGGTACAGGTGCTTGATGGTGGACATGTGGAAGTGGCCTAAAACTGAGAGAGTTGTAAAGGTGGCAGGATGGAGCTGCTGGAGCCGGTTGCCCTCTAATTGAAGCAGACGGAGAGCAGTCAGTCCTTGGAATGCATCTGGGTGTATGAACTCCAGATGGTTGTGATCGAGGTGCAGCCTGGCTAGGCTCCAGAGACCATGGAAGGTGTTTCTGCTGACTACTTTCAACTTGTTGTAGCTCAACTTCATCATCTGAAGGAGGAGCAAGGACAGAGTTTGATATTAAATATTACTTTCCTGCCAAAGGAGACTGTAGGAGACAATGAAAAGCATTTATTGTGCTCACCTGAAGGGATATCAGATCATGGAACACCCCGTCAGGAATGTTATGAATATTGTTCCCATGCATCATGAGGAGCTCTAACTTTTGCACATGAGCAAAAGAGCTGTCGGTTATTTGATTTATATTGTTGAACCTGCAACCAGAGGTCATAGCATACAGTGATTCTTCAGACGTATGACACATTAATGTTGTATATGCTTGGTGTCTTATCTTGAGTAACTACAGTACTGTGCAAAAGTTTTAAGCCACCATTAGATGAGATATATTGACCATATATAATTATTACTCAGTTGCTTTATTAGAATACAACCAGAAAATACAGGCAACTTGGAAATAAATAAATGTGTAGGCTAAAGTGGCAAGTATTTAGTGTGACCTCCCTTTACACTTGAACAACAGCAGCATCTGGCAGTTTCAATGGGATGCCATGTTGACCCTTCTACAGTTCGAAAAGGTTTCGGTCCAAGCTTTGGTCCAGGAACGGTCCATTTGGAAGAGTAGCAGCCAAGAAACCACTTTTTTGGAAGGGGAAGATAGTGAAAAGTCTAAGATATGCTAAAGCTCACAAGGTTGAAGAATGAAGGTGCTATGATACCAATGCTAAAACAGCAAATCTAATGGTGGCCTAAGACTTTTGCACAGTACTGTACTTGAGTGGGCCCAGAGCCTATTCTGGAAAAACAACAACTCGCTAATCCATTCCACATAGATTTGAGAGAGATTTTTGTGAGGTGCTAGGTGGGGAAACAGGTGCATGCAATGAAAGCCTGGACAAGGGGGAAAACAAGCCAAACTCCACACAGACAGTAACCAGAGTTCAAGATCAAACCACTACAAAGAACGTGTCCTGTTGAAGGAAGTGTTTGTGAAACAAAAATAACCCAGACAATGTCCTGATCTGTTAGTGGACACTTAAGTTGCCTGGAGGTTTTTATTCCGTCCAAGCTGAAACCACTAATCATCAGGTTAGTGCTCCTGCCTGTTTGGAATGAAAACATGCAGCCACACCGGCCCTTTGCGGGACAGACTCCCCACCCCTGTATTAGACTGCTATAGTCGAATACAAGGAAGATAACAGTTTCTGCAGTCAACAAACTTAAACACATATCTGTAAAAAGTTTCACTTCAGTAACTGTACTATCTTTAAATTTCACTTTAGATATTGTTTATATGACAGCATAGGTACATTGTTACCCTAGACATTATAGTACAAGCTATACCACAGTTACGCTATATGGCAAGAAAAACTATACAGACAAAAGTTTGCAGACACCCCTGCTATTTATTGAGCTCTTCTATTTCAGCAACACTCACTTGAAACACATTCATAATATAAAGCATACATTGGTGGATTCTCCATAGACAAACAGTGGCAGTAGAATGGGTTGTACTGAATACCTCACTGACTCTCAATATGACACATTTATAGGTTTTTGCTCCCAACAAATCAGTTTATCAACTTTCTGCCCTTCTTTCCTTAAACAAAGTCTATAAATAATTGGTATGCCAACTTCGATTGAGAACCTGGTCGGCTTGTAAAAAGCCTTGACCTCAATTCTATTGGACACCTTGAAAATGCACTGGAATGCCAAAAGTGAGCCAGAGCTTATTGCCTAACATTAGAAGCCTACCTCACAGTCATGTTCCAAAATCTAGTGGAAAGTCTTTGTAGAAGAACTAAGGCTGTTGTAGCAAACTGGGCAAACTCCATACTAATACCCATGTTTTAGATATAATTCTTTGCGTATCCAGAGACTTTTGCCTATATACAAGTAGATACCCCTTCTAAATAGTGATGTTTTTTTTTAGAGTAGGGTCTCCCAGTTATAGCCCACCTGCCTCAAGGTTTGATGTGTTGTGCATTCTGAGATGCTTTCTGGTTACCACAATTGTACAGAGTGGCTATCTGTGTTACCGTAGCCTTTCTGCCAGCTCAAACCAGTCTGGCAAATCTCCATTCACCACTATAATCAACAAGGCAGTTTCACTGCAGTTCAACTGCCACTCAATGGATGTTTTTTCTTTATTGCACAATTCTGAGTAGAGCCTGAGCCTGTTGTGCGTGTGGATCCCAGGAGATCAGCAATTATAGATACTCCAACATTCATACCATGGTCAAAATAACTGAGATCCCATTTTTTCCATTTTGCTTGAATGAGCACATATACAGGTGTTTGTAATAAGTTCCCATAAAGTGCATGTCAGCCACACTAACTGCTCCATAATATGAAGCATACAGATCTGGAATCTCTACAGATAAATAGTGTAAGTAGAATGGGTTGCACTGATAGCTCACTGACTTTCAGTATGGCCATGTTACTGCCCAACATCAGTGCCTGACATTACAGTCATGTTCTGAATTTGCTTTCTTAGAAGAATAAAGGTTGTTGGAACAGAAAAGGGGGGCAAACTCCATACTAATATCGGTTTTGGATGTATTTTTGGGGTGTCCACCAACCTTTGGATATTCTATATAGTATATATGTATATTACACTAAAATTAATTGTTACTTTAGACATTACACTATAGTTGTATGCCATGAGGACATCATGTCATTAGACACTTACAATAGAAAATCTGATATACACACATTGACTCCTTTGGTTGGTAGACAGAATGTTGTATTGTAACATAAAAGTCTACTCTAGGTCATAAATGCATCTCTAAAATATGATGAGATGTAGTAGAAATAAGATCAGGGTCTAGTTCTGTGTCACTTGGAGAGGCAGGTGCGCGCTCACAGTGATGTAATCTATGTCTGTAACTCGCTTAGGTGACCTGTTCAGTAGAAGTCTCCAGCTCGCTCTTACCCCAGGTTCAGACGCTCCGCATCGGGGGGCAAGCCGGTGGGTACGGTCACTAGGGAGCGGAAGGTACAGTGGATCTCCCCTGGCTGAGGGCAAGAACACGGGCGCGGACATTCAGGCGCGCTCCTCACGAGCACAACCAGCACCAAGAGCGTCAATACGCGCATTACGCAGCGGCCCATCATCTGCTTCCTCATCAACTTCATCATCAGGTCTGCAGCCAAACCAGGCGGGGTTTCTGCTAAATCACTGTGGAACAAATTGCACCACGGCGCTGGTGTCCAAGACTGACTTGCATAGCAATATCAATTCGCCACGGAGGTCTGGAGGAAGGGAGAAGATGCGTGAAAAAAACGTTTACACTGGAAAGTAAATGTCACTTATGCAACGTGTATATAGCCTGTGCACAACGATTGACTGAAGCTTAAGAATTGAGAAATAATAAAATCAAATTGCACGATTAAGACCCACCTTATTTTATGTCAGAAAAGTATATTTCCCTCTAAGGCTCTGCATGACTTTCATTCATTTTCGTCTAAAAGCATTGCATAGGGGAAAAAAGTTCTATCAGCTATTGCAATCTGTTTTTGTACTATAGATCAGGAGTAAAATAATTACCTTATGTCCTCTTTGAAACCAAAACTTTGTCTCTGCTAAATCCCAGCATGAAATATATTCATTCTTCTGCAAAGTCCAGTGTGATTTTATGCAACGTGAAACAGCAGTGAAGTAACAATAAGGTTTTCATTCATACAGAAAATATTCTTTCTCTCCAAATTTCAGCCAGATCCAAAGGCACGTCCATGAAAAGAGAATAATAAAAAAACACAATTAGCTCCAGATCCTATTGCAAATCCTGCGCAGCTGCTTGCGGGTTGAGGTTGGAGATGCATGAGACTGGAGTGCGTCCTGGTGGATAGAGCGGCTGCTATACAGAGGAGGAGGAGTGGCTGTGACCGTGCGCTCCTCATGCTCCTTCCCCAAATACTGAACCACTCGAACACTTCCACTGAAACCCGGCCAACTCTCAGAGACTTTCCTCAAACTCTCATCCAGGGAAGAAATTGCACTAGTGCACTGGATTAGAAAGAACCGCTAAGGAAAAGTGACACGAATTTTCCAGTTATGCTGCATGCAATGGATCAGCCGAGAAGTGCTGGGTGTCCAAATTCTGCTGCTTTATTTTTGCACTGTAACAGAAGCATATGGGCACTCCTGAGCTTCAGTCTTTGCTGAGCTGTCACTTAGAATAGAATGTGCTGCCAATTTATTCAGCAAAGCTGCACTGCATCTACAATGCTAGTACATAAACCCTACACACCCTACAAACCTCAAAAAACCCACATACAGTACTGTGCAAAAGTCACAGGCCACAGGTTTGTTGTTTTAGCAATGTTATAATATATACCATATATATACAGTCATATGAAAAAGTTTGGGCACCCCTGATAATTTTCATGATTTTTCTTTATAAATCATTGGTTGTCCAGCTCAGCAATTTCAGGTAAATATATCATATAGCAGATGAACACCGTGATATTTGAGAAGGGAAATTAAAGTTTATAGGTTTTAACAGAAAGTGTGCAGTAATTATTCAAACAAAATTAGGCAGGTGCATAAATTTGGCACCCTTGTCATTTGAATACCTTTAGCACTAATTATTGGAACACAAAATATGTTTTGTAAGCTCACTGACCCTTGATCTACATACACAAGTGAGTCCAACTATGATAAAGGGTTAAGGTGGCCAATTGGAAGTTTTTCTCCTCTTTGCATCTTCTCTGAAGAGTGGCAATATGGGAGCCTCAAAACAACTCTCAAATGGCCTGAAAACAAAGGTTGTTCAACATCATGGTTCAGGGAAAGGGAAAAGCTCTCTCAGAGATTTCAGCTGTCAGTTTCCACTGTGAGGAACATAGTGAGGCAATGGAAGACCACAGGCACAGTTCTAGTTAAGGAACTCCCGAAGTGGCAGACCAAGAAAAATCTCAGACAAGGCAGAGGCGAAGGATGGTGAGAACAGTCATAGTCAAGCCCAGACCACCTCCAAAGACCTACAACCTCATCTTGCTGCAGATGGTGTGTCACTGTTCATCGTTCAACTATACAGCGCACTTTGCACAAGGAGAGGCTGTATGGGAGAGTAATGCAGAAGAAGCCTTTGCTGCAGACAACGCCACACAAACAGAGTCACTTGAGGTGTGCTACAGCACACATTTGACAATCCAGCTTCATTTTGGAATAAAGTGCTGTGTACTGATGAAAACTAAAAATTGAGTTTATTTGGACATAACAAGGGTCGCATGGATTCCAGTTAATATCTCCAGATTCTTGAGAAAACAATGTTCAAGAATCAGTGACAAAGTTGCACCGAGGCCAACGACCCCCAACCCTGCTCAAAATCTACTAAGGCATTCATGCAGGGAACCCCAGTACAACGTTCTGGAATGGCCCATCTCAGTCCCCAGAAATGAATATTACTGAAAATGTGGGCTGTCCATGCTCGGAAACCATCAAACCTGACTGAACTGGAGATGTTTCTAAAGAAGAATGGTCCAAAGCACCTTCAACCAGAATCCAAACTGGAAGCTGTAGGAAGCGTTTAGCGGCTGTTATTTCTACAAAAGGAGGATCTACTAAATATTGATGTAATTTGTCTGTTGGGGTGCCCAAATTTATGCACCTGCCTAATTTTGTTTGAATAATTACTGCACACTTTCTGTAAATCCTATAAACTTCATTTAACTTCTCAAATATCACGGTGTTCATCTGCTATATGATATATTTAACTCAAGTTGCTGATCTGAACAACCAATGATTTATAAACTAAAATCATGAAAATTATCAGGGGTGCCCAAACTTTTTCATACGACTGTATATGACCATATATATACCAATACTGTCAATGATTGGATCCAAACATTTCAACCTTGGATTTGTCACTCTGTGATACTCTTTTCCACTGATCTTCATTCCAGTTTTTGCGAGCTTTAGCATATCTTAGGCTTTTCACCCTGTTCCTCTTCCGAAAAAGTGGTTTCTTGCCTTCTACCCTTCCAAAGATACCATTCCTGATCAAGTTTCCTTGACGGGTCAAATTGGCATCCCGATGAAGCTGTAAACACACTAAATCACACTTAATACTTGCCACTTTAGCATATAGAAGCTGTTTTTTTCCCCAGATTTTTAGTTTTTTAATACTGCATCCACATTTCCCCTATTTTCTGTTCAAGAGACTGAGAAATAATTATATATTATATACCAGTGCTAAAACAGTACTATAATGGTGGCTCAAGACTTTTTTGCACAGTACTGTACATGGGTCTCAGGTCTGAGTATATAATTTGGCTTTCCACTAGATTTTGGAGCATGACTGTGAGGTCTGGTTCTGATGTTCGATAATAAGCCCTAGGTCACTAACTGCATTCCATTTCATCTCAAATGTGTCTCATGAGGTTAAGGTCAGTGCAAGTTCCCCATCAAATTTGCAAACTATTGATGAACTGACCAGTTGGAAAGGTGGAAACCTATACATTTGTGATATTGAGAACCACTAGGGGGTTCAGTTTATTGCTAGGGCATGTCTAGAGTGTAGCTAAAATAACAGAGAACACCAGTTAGAAAGGGTGTCTACATACTTTTTGCAGTATGGCTTAGTGGTTAAAATTGTGGAGGGCCAAATCCTGGCTTGAGATCCCAGTGGTGGGGCACTCAGCTGCTCATCTTAATTGTAAGTCACTCTAAATACTGTAAATATAATGGAAATGGAAATATCCCCAAAACAACACCCAGACATCACTAAAATGTCAGTGTTAACAGTCCCGTACCGCATAAAAGCTGATAAGTAGGCACTACGGTGGTTGACAGGCTGTAGTCTGTAATTGTACATCTACAACTTCCATCGTTTGCACGCGAATACAGTCATTAAAGCTCACTCATAATGAAAAACCTCTTGTTTTGTGTATTACTTCAAGAACTCAGTCAAATATAAGTGTATAATAAGCTCTTAATCTTTTCAGGGATGGGATGCTTTGTAAAGGAAGGAAAGATTCTGTGATGACAAGTAATCCAAAGTACATTTTATGGTACTGCTCCAATGTTCTCCACTGGAAAGTGGGATAAAACTACACAAGAAGAATATTGCTAAAAGATGTGTGTGGGGGAAGGGGTGGCTCAGTGGCTAAGGCTGTGGATTACTAATCCGAAGGTTCAAATCCTGGTTTTTAACAAGCTGCATGACCCTTCCCATTCAAGTACGCCGCTCAGATGTTGAATATGCGTGACTGCTACAGGCAAAAAATTCTCAATTCGTACATCATTGCTAGAGTGTAACTTCATGTTTTTTTTTATTGAAGTGTTAATTGATGCGGTTCTACATCTGCAACAAGTGGGTTTCTTTTCTTGAAAGAAAATCCATTGTTGTCTCAGAATAGAAAAAAATACGTCAACATTTCTGGTAATTTTTTACAGATGCAAATGTCAGCCAAAAATCACTGTGCATTCTTTTAATGTCTTGTCCTTTCCGTCTCAGTAGATTTCCAGTAATTGGAAAGACCACAGTTTTTCCTATGAAGTCTGCTGCCCTCATTAATCACCACTGGAGCAAAGAAAGACGAGGTCAAAGGTTGGAGGCTTCTGCCCTTGCCGTTGACCTCATATAAGCGAATAGCACATCTCCATAAAAACAATGAGTAGGTGCTATGATCAGCTATGTTTAATGGTCTTTTGACACACAAGGAGGTCAATTATGCACTTGACGTATGGAAGAGGGTGTAGGAGCAATATAGTTCTTGTTTGTAGTATATTAATTCTAAAAAAAGAATGTGTTAATTTGCACTGTCGATATGCAGTACAGTGGTTTGAAAGTTGTGAACCATTAGAATTTGTTAAATTGTTATGCAGAAACAGGACCTAAACATCAACAGATTAGTTTAGAAGTCCTAAAAGTAGATAAAGAGACCCCGATTTAATAAATGAAACAAAATATTATACTTGGTGATTTATTTATAGAAAAAAATGATCCAATATTACATAAGTGTGAGTGACACAAGTATGTGAACCTCTAGAATTAGCAGTTAATTTGAAGGTGAAATTAGAGTCAAGTGTATTAAAAAAATGGAATGACAAACAGATGTGAGAGGGCACAGCGTTGTATTGAAAGAACAGGGATCAATCCGGGTCTGATCTTCATAACACACGTTTGTGAGAGTGTATGATGGGACAAACAAAACAGCTTTTTGAGGGTCTCAGAAAAAGAGTTGTTGATGCTCATCAGGCTGGAAAAGGTTACAAAACCATCTCTAAAGAGTTTGGACTCCACCAATCCACAGTCGGACAGATTGTGTACAAATGGAGGAAATTCAAGACCATTGTTAATCAGCCAACCATCAAAGACACAGCAAGAGCAAGGTGTCTATTAGAATACAAGGTCACATAGGAACCCAAGGTAACTTCTAAGCAACTAAATGTCTAATGTTAATGTTCATGGTCCCACCATCAGGAAAACAGTGAACAACCATTGTGTGCATGGCAGGTTTGCAAGGAGAAAGGCACTGCTCTCTGAAAAGAACATTGCTGCCCATTATATGGCACATGGACAATCTGGAAGGCTATTGGAAACACACTGGAGAAGGAAAAACACTGGATTCCAGCATTAGAACCTTATCCCAGCTGTAAGACATGGTGGTGGTAGTATTATGATTTGGGCCTGTTTTGCTGCATCTGGGCCAGGAAGACTTGCAATCACTGATGGACCAATGAATCCTGAAGTATACCAGCAAATCTAAAGGAAAATATCAGGCTATTTGTCCTTAAACTGAATCTCAAGAGAAAGTGGATCATGCAGCAAAACACACCAATCTTTCTGCTGAATTATTAGGAAGAATGATTAGTGAAGAATTAAGTTAATGTTTTGGAATGACCAACAGATATGTCACGGAAGAAGTTCATTTGAGGAAACTTGCCAACACTGAAGAGTTGAAGCTGTTCTGTAGAGGCAAATGGGCCAGAATATTTAGTTCAAGTCACTGATGAACAAGAGGGTCAGACTAGATAATGAAAGCAAAGGTTCAAATAGTTGCCACTCACAATATATTATATAGTATCAGTTCCTCAATAAATAAATGACAAAGTACAATCATTTTGTCTAATTTGTTTAATTGGGTTCTCTTTATCTAGTTTCAGGACTTATGGCTGCACTTCTTTTTAACGTTATAGCATCACGACAACCAACTTCATAGCTCAGTGCACACACAATTCTTAGACTAAGCAAAAGACAGGACCCAACCTCTGAGTGATTTAACATCATAGAGATGTTGTACGCAAAAGCAAAAATCACAAGAAAGACCATGTGTTTGTGATTACTGCTGCTTATTTGCTACTGTTTGGAACAAAATGTCCTTAATTTAGATATTTCCTAAAAGGCACCATTCATCTCAGCTTTTAAAAACTTTTACAACAAGCATCCTGTGAACTGTGAAACCAGCCAGGGGGCCTGAGACAAGTCCTATAAAAACAGCTAGTAGGAGGGCAAATAAAATGTGTGACTCATGGTGTTTGTTTTTGCTTAACAACAAATGAGTTAGGAATAGAATAGCAGTTCACAGTCAATGACGTCTTTAGAAAGTCCTAACAAGGCTCTATTTGTAGGATTTAATATGATAGTAGAATTCCTGAATTACCCTACATTTCTAAAAGATTGTTGACGCTCTGTCCGTGTTAAGACCAAGTGTTAAGCCATAGCCACATTTGCATTTCTGTGAAATAGGCCAAAAGACTGGCGACTTGGAAACAGGGGAAACGGTCTTCCATTTTGGTGCAGTTAGTCTGGAATTGGCAAGTAATATTGATTTGTGAATGAGGAAGAAAGGAGGACTACAAGCTTTACTTCTGCTTTGTTGGAGAAGGAGGGTTATGAATTAGGAGAGATTGTGGGTTCATCATATTCTCAGCTTGAGAAATCAGTAAAAAACAATGTCGTCCTGATAAATGGCTATAATTTGCATTTTCTCAATTTTGGCTCTATGGTAGTGCTACACAAAGTCCCACCCCTTTGGGGGCAATGTAGGTGCTTTCGCTCACAGAAGTCCAGTGTGACCACGGCTTTAGTTTTTGGTATAAGCACACTGAGAATCCGGATTAGCAGAAGTGGTTTTGCTGTAGTGATGAATTGTGCCTCATCATTTAAAAGTAGTAATTTTGGCTTTGGCAGTTGGCGGGTGAACACAACCTGATCAAATGTACAGTGCCAACTATAAAGTTTGTGAAGGAGACTTCATGATCTGGGCTGCAACACAAGTTCGAGTGAAGGGAAAGCTTATTGCAACAACATATAATGATATTCTAGAGAAATGTTTGCTTCCAACTTTGTTAGATCCATTCCTGTTTCAGGACGACAATGCCCTGTTTACCTATTGAGCACCTTGAAGAAATGGTTTGATGAGTTGCGTAAGAAAGAACCTGACTTTCACAGAGCCCTGCCCTCAACCCCATCCAACATCTTGAACTGGAACCCAGACAGTGATTCACATGTGGATGTGATGCTCAGATATCTACATACTTCTAAGACCATGTAGTGTATTCTAATAAATTTCAACTTTAAGTACACTATACACTATATAGCCAAATGTTTGTGGACACCCCAAAAGTCCACCTAAAATCATGTCTGTTAGTACTGAGTTTCTCCACGCTGCTAAAACAGCCTTCACTCTTCTGAGAAGACTTTGTAATAGAATGTGGAACAAGACTGTGAGGTTGGTATTCCAGTTCATTTTAAAGGTATGTGAAGAATCTAAGGTCAAGGCTCTGACCAGTCAAGTATCCCATCAAAGTTGGCAAATCAGAGCAGAGTAGAAAGTTGATGAACTGACTTATTTGAGAGGTGAAAATGGAGCATTGATTCAAGCAGCTTTATAATGTTAATTAATAAGACCAATCCCAAATTGTGCAAGCCTAGAGTGACAGTGGAAAAGAAAAACTCCCTAAAAGCTATAATTAGGAAAGCTTGGGAGGACCAAGACTCAAAAGCAAACCCATCCTCCTTGAGCAGCTTAGATTTTATATGTACGAATTACTTCTTAACAAATGGGTGTGCCTATAATAAAGAATTTACTAATTAGAAGGGGTGTCTCCTACATACATTTGGCCATGTATTGTCCTTGTTTCACACTTCTGAATAGCACTACTGCATTATATGTGGATGGTCATGGTAACCGCTCTTTGGGGATTCAATGTTGATTTTTTTCTCACCTCGGAGGTGGGTGTAGGTTGGGAAAGAGTAGGTTTAGTGTATATGGGCAAGGCACCATGACACTGGAAAATAAACCCAACAAAAATATGTCTGAGCCCAAACATATGGAGGTCAGCTGTGGCTCAGTACTGACTACCTTTGCTGACCCTGAGCACAGAGGTCTGGCTTGAGTAAAGCTTCATATATAGTACTGTGCAAAAGTTTTAGGCCACCATTAGATTTGCAGTTTTAGCAATGGTGTAATGTCCATATATATCATATTGTTGACGATGGGACCCAAAAATGTCTTGGATATCCCACTCCATAATACTTTCTTCCACTGATCTTCATTCCAATCTTTGTGGGCTTTAGCTTATTTTAGCCTTTTCACCCTGTTCCCCTGGTTTCTTGGTGCTACCGGTCAAAAAAAGACCATTCCTGATCAAGCTTCTTCAGACTGTAGAAATGTCAACTTGGCATCCCAGTGAAGCTGCCAGATGCTGATACTGATCAAGTGTGTGTGTGTGGGTGGGGGTGGGGTCACGCACACGGGGTCATACTTGCCACTGTAGCCTATAGACGCTGCTTTTCCTGATTTTTTCAGTTTATTAATGCTGCATACAAATTTCCTGTGTTTTCTGGTTGTATTCTAATACAGTGACTTAAAAATTGTCATTACACCATTGCTAAAACAACTGTATATCTAATCTAATGGTGGCTTAAGACTTTTGCACAGTACTGTATGTTTTAAACTGTTTGCTAGTACATCTGTATTGACCCATGCAGACAGGAGGGCTCCTCGCAGGTGCACAGAGATGTGAGCGCATCTCTAATAATGTCAACCACAAACATTATTCCTACACAGTCTAATCGGTAATGTTTGAATAACTGGATTGGAGAATGCTCTGCTGCCTCGTCGTCTTTCCAAAGTTTTCTCCTCTGTTTAAAAGAACCTTAAAAGACTTTTTCCTAAAAGTCATCCTCCATCCAAAAGTCATCCAACAATTTTCACCTTAGGAGCTCTTTTAGGGGTTAAGATGCTTGATGAATAACTTCTAGCTGTACTAGGATCTACTCGTGACTTTTATTGGGAAACGCCCACAATTCTACGATTTTTCTTAGAATTTCGTCACTACCTAGTTTTAGCACTAACAATCTGTATGAATATGGTCCCTAGGCAAGGCAAAGTGCAGGTTGGCGAGGACTCTCACCTCCAGTTTGGTTGAGTTCTGGTTCCATCTGTTCCTGTTGCTTAGTTGCCTCACCAGAGGGCTTCTGAGGTCGTCAGGTCATGGGGGCTGGGTCTGTGGTACACAAACATCCCTGGGTGACCCTGTTGTGCCAGTTTCTACATGGTCTACAAAAAAGCAGACTTTTAAAACCAACACTTTTAACAGAAGATGTATTGAATTTCTTTCACAAATATAATTTTCTTTCTTTCTTGTTACACTTACCAGTAAGACATACAAAAGCCAGGGATTAAGCAATACTTATTCATGTTTCTTAAGTAGTGATCCAATGTTTTATTTGGATTAAGTTGCTTTTATTTAATGACTCATTTCTTTTATTGCATTTTAATATTAGCGCTTGTTTATGAACCTTAGAGGGCTGTGAGTATCTGGAGATGTTTGTCCAGAATGAGATTCTGTTTACCAGAGCTGACTTGAGCTTTCGGTCTTAATCTTCACTAAAAAAAATCCACTGTGGCTGTAATTTACACCTGCCTCTGGTGAGCAGAGCTTTTTAATTATGGTTGATGAGAAACGATCCTAAAAAAATCCTAGGTTTTAACCATCAAATGCAGAGGGATTTAGTGCCTCTGATGTATGTTTGATTACAGGCCACATGAACATGGTGTTACTTTAATGGTGCTTTGTGTTGAAAACTTTTGTTACAGACCTTTGTCAGAATTAATATCAAAGGAGCTCTGAGACTTAACAATAGCTTACAGTGGCAAGACCCCTCAAAGCTCTCACCTGCTTCTCTGGTGCAGTTTTGGACAACCCTCGTATACCAAACAGTGAGTGTCAGAATTTATTAGACCTATAGCAATTTAGTCTCATCTGTCATTGTGTAAGAGTGTCATGGCTTTGCTTTCATTTACACATCTGATTTCTGTTATAAAATATGGGCTATTTTAATACTATAACCCACTATCCGAACCACTAACCAAATATAATGATAGTTTTGGTGTATTTGACACAATATTTAGTACACATACATACTTGGTTTGGGATGAATCCTCACTGTAATAACAACGTTAGCCTGTATGAATGCTAGGTGAGAAGAGATCTTTAAAAATAGGAAAAGATGAGCTGTATATACAATAATTTAGTAAAACAAAAAGAGAAACCAAACAGAACTATGCACAGCTGAGAGCTGTACTCATAAATCTGAATGGTTAAAGAAGAATAAAGTTAATGTTTTGGCCAAGTCACGGTCCTGATCTTAATTCAATCGAAATGTTGTGGAAGGACCTGAAGCGAGCAGCTAATGTGAGGAAACCCACCAACATCCAAGAGCTGAAGCTGTTCTGTAGGGAGGAATGGACTAAAATTCCTCCAAGCCGGTGTGCAAAAGGTTCACATACTTTTGCCACTCACTAATATGTAATATTGGATCATTTTCCTCAATAAATAAATGACCAAGTATAATATTTTTGTCTCATTTGTTTAACTGGGTTCTGTTTATCTACTTTTAGGACTTGTGTGAAAATATGATGCTGTTTTAGGTCAGATTTATGCAGAAATATAGAACATTCTAAAGGGTTCACAAACTTCACCAATGTAACAACCATTCTCCTGAAAACTTGGTGGCTTAGCGGGGTAAAATTTCATTGCTGGCAACACATTTGTCAGGTTTCAAGAATGTTGAGGGCGAGAGCAGAGGTTGGCGGCTTTTTGAGGTAAAGTGCATGCAGGAAAATCCGTCCTGCCATCACAGGTGGTGAAAGATGAGTTTGTTGATGTAACGGGGGGCGAGATAATAAGATAACACCTTTCAAACATATAAAATTGTAATTCAAGGTGCTTGAAAGGAGATTAAGTTTTAAAATGCAATAATAAAAAGTGATAATTTTTAATATATAAAAACCATGACAAATGAGTAACTAGGATGATTCTACAGTCAAAAGAAGAAATAAGAAAACTATACAAAATATAACAGCAGTGCTCATAAAAATATAAACGTTTGATTTTTCAAAAATATAAATAGCAAAATAGTAAATAAAATAATTCTAATAATAAATAGTTATAAAACACTATAGACAAGCCAGGTATTAAATGTTTTAATTTTTATTTTTTTTATTTCAATATATTGAGCTCTTCTCACATCTGCTGGAAGGCTGTTCCAGCAGTTTGGAGCATAATGGCTGAAAGCAGCTACACCAAAGGTATTTCTGTTGTTCTGAGGGACAACTCAAATAGAAGAACCGGAGGATCTGAGTGGCCTTCCTGGTTCATAAGGCAAAATAATTTCCGATAGGTATGCTGGTGTACGGCAATGTAGTGACTTATAAACTAATAGGAGAATTTTTTGAGAATTGATGATAACTAGATGAAAACTAACAGGGTAACCAGTCTACAGACTGCTTTTGGACTGTTTTTAAACATGAGTGGCACACGGTGAAGACCCTGGGTTGCTGGAGACCCAGGAGTCCCAGTGGTGCCTTTTGGTCAGGCAGCACGCATTGGCATGATTTCACTGGATCTGTACCATGTGTCATGTCACCCCCTCACCCCCCACTTGACTCTGTGATGGTGGGAGACATGGTGAAGTCCTGAGTTTTATCAGTAGCTCTAGTTACTGTATGTTTGGGGTTCAGCTGGTTCTCTTCATGTCATTGTGGGATTCCCCTGGGTAATTTGGCGTCCTTTCGCCTTCCAAAGTAAGCAGTGATAGATGTATTGGCTGATCTCATTTGCCCCTAGAGGTTTCTGAGCGTGAGGTACTTTGTGTTCGAATGTTGGCTTATTCAGGGTGTATTCCTGCTTTGTTCCTAATATGGGTTCTGGATCCAATAGAATTTTGTCCAGGCTAAAGTGGTTACTCAAGATGAGTGAATGACTGTATTGCATTAAAGGCAACAGAGGCTTCCATAGTGGGACAATTAGATAACTGAGAACAGACAGTAATTTTGTGGAAAGTGGAGGTAAATTTCCAACAGAAGACATTTGCCTGTTTGTCCTCCAGCATAAATCGACTTATTTGTAGTATTATTGCTATGGCTTTATTGGAATGCCATTATTGGAAATTCATGCATTTGCATGAACTTGTATGAAAAAAATCACAACTGGGTAAATTTTTAGTGTCCACATTTGCACAAAATAATCTCTTATTGAACACAGGCTAATGCCTTCAAACCATTTTCAAACAAACATATTATTTAAATAATACATCTCTCACAAGTGACCCAAGAAAGAAATACAGATTTTCCTTCCCTGAAGCTTCTGCGTTTTACCCACGTAGCCGCCTGTCCTTCTCCTTATAATACCCAACCTGTTCTCCATTTCACCGTCTACAAATCAAATCAGAGCAGAGTCTCTTGTTTACACTGAGGCAGAAGCGTTTTGCTTGCCCAGTCTGTCAGCCGAGTGCTTATAAATAAAGGCTGCAGATCAAATGCGTCAAATTGGGAATGCTGAGTTTCCACAAGGTGACACAATGACAGTTATGCCCCATTCTGCTTAAGCTTCCCTCTCACCATGGTTTCGAGAGTGGTTTTCCCCCCTGAAGAGATCCATCTGTGCCTCTTTCCTGACCTGGATCTCAGCGGAGTTCAGCAATAATAAACAGCACTCCACCGTTTGAACTGTGACCTCAAGTGTGGGCTCTTTTATCATGGTGCTTGCTCCTCTCTGCACATATATGTGAAGACACTGTTTGGCACCCAAGCTGAGTAATGCATGAAAGAGTAGATTGTACCTTTTGTTTCTTGGTAGCAGAACCAATCACAAGAAGTCAAAAAGAAAAGTAAATTTAAGATTTTGGTAATTACTATTTCATGTCTACTAGTCCAGAGTTCAAAAAGAAGTTAAAAAAGGCATTACAGACACACATCTAATTCCATGTTTGACTTTCTTTGGTTATTCAGAATCACAGTAATTTATGAAGGCATAGATTCCACTAGGTGTTGAAATATATAATATTCTGTGGGAATGTTGACCCATGCGGACAGGGGGGCTCCTTGCAGGTGCACAGATTAGACAGAAGTACTGACATGCTCTTAACAGCTTGTTCTACCTCGTCCCAAAGTTACTCTATAGGATTAAGTTCTTGGGACGGCGAAGCAAGGAAAACTTGCTGTCATGTTCCTGGAACCAATCCATTCTTGTGGCATGGTGCACTGCCCTGCTGAACGTGTCCTTCTACCATAGGGTAAACAGCCACCATCAAAGGATAAACGTGGTTGGCCACAATAATTAGAGAAGCCCTACTGTCCAAACATCTATCCACAGGTTTCAGAGGACCCAGGGTGTGCCAAGAAACATTCCTCACATAATTACTCTACCTCCACCAGCCTGAACTGTTGACACCTGACAGGAAGTGTTCATCAGTTCATGCTGCTAGTGCCAAATTCTGACCCTCCCATCAGCATGGTGCAACAGAAATCTGGATTCGTCTGACCAGGTGATGTGTTTCCACTGCTCAGTGATCAGTGAAATGTTGAACTTTTTTGCCCACTGGAGTCTTGCTTTTTTGTTTTCCTTAGACACCAATGGCACTCAAACTGGTCTTCTACTGTTATAGCCCATCAGTGCTTAGGAACGGCGTGTTCGGACATGTTAGTTAGAGAACCAGTGTTGTATTCAGCTGCCATTTACTTGACTGTGCACTGCTTGTACATCTGAATGACTCTTGACATCCTCTTCTGACCCGTTTCATCCATGAGTCATTTATATCCACAAGGTCCTCTTTCGCTGGATGTGTTTCCTCTATCACATCTCTTTATTACCATTACTCAGTCAAAGTCAGTCAGCTCACTTGATGTGGATTCACACTGCAACTGGTCCACAGAACTTTCTCATTTGATTTTGTGCGGCACTCCATCATTGCTTGTCTAATTTTCATACAGGGAAGCTCCAGTCGGTCTGGATTGAAAATATTTCTCAAAATGCCCACCCAGCAGCATCCTTTAGGCACTGTCCTGTGAGCACTGATGAAGGATTAGAGGATGACTAACACAAACTGTGCAACAACAGATTAGCTGCTGTGAGCTTTACATCTATTAGGTGGGGCAATATGATAGAGTGCACAGTGAGTGAACACAGTGTTTAAAAACTGCAGCAGCAATGTTGTGTCTGATCCACTCATACATTCAAAACAAACACTAACACACCACCATAACATTCAGGGTCACTGCAGTGCTGAGAATGATCCACCACCCAAATAGCTTCCGATCTGTAGTAGTCCTGTAGGGGATCTGACCATTAGAGAACAGAGAAAAGAAAACTAACAAAGTATGTAGAGATGGACTACAGACTGTAATTGTAGAACTACTTAGTGCTTCTATATGGTAAGTGGAACTGATAAAATGGACAATGAGTGTAGAAACAAGGAGGTGTACTTAATAAAGTGCCCAATGAGTGTATATTTAAATGTTACTTTTTGTAATGCATGAGATTCATGTCCATGGGGATATCTATTTCTTATACAGATGAACTTACAGAATAGTTTTAAATATCCAAGACTGTACCGGAAACCATGCACACACAATCACTGGTATTGTTGCTATTCCAGCATGTTATGAAGAACATATGTGATCTTATCGGACAAGATTCTTACTGCAAATATGGTCATCTACAGTTTACATTTTAAATAAGCTAACTCAGGTCCAAATTTCCAGATAGCGTACAGTACTGTGTAAAAGTGCAATATACAGTGGGGCAAAAAAGTATTTAGTCAGCCACTGATTGTGCAAGTTCTCCTACTTAGAAAGATGAGAGAGGTCTGTAATTTTCATCATAGGACAAAAATGAGAAAAAAAAATCCAGGAAATCACATTGTAGAATTTTTAAATAATTTAATTGTAAATTATGGTGGAAAATAAGTATTTGGTCAATAACAATAGTTCAACTCAATACTTTGTAAAATAACCTTTGTTTGGGATGACAGAGGTCAAACGTTTCCTGTAAGTCTTCACCAGGTTGGCAAATACTGTAGCTGGTATTTTGGCCCATTCCTCCATGCAGGTCTACTCTAGAGCAGTGATGTTTTGGGGCTGTCACTGGGCAACACGGACTTTCAACTCCCTCCTCAATTTTTTTATGGGGATGAGGTCTGGAGACTGGCTAGGCCACTCCAGGACATTGAAATGCTTTTTACGGAGCCACTCCTTTGTTGCTCGAGCGGTGTGTTTGGGATCATTGTCATGTTCCTCCAAACATGACGAGTTGAGTTTTTACCCAAAAGTTATATTTTGGTTTCATCTGACCACATGATATTCTCCCAATCCTCTTCTGGATCATCCATATTCTCTCTGGCAAACTTCAGACGGGCCTGGACATGTACTGGCTTAAGCAGGGGGACGCATCTGGCACTTCAGGATCTGAGTCCCTCTCAGCGTAGTGTGTTACTGATGGTAGCCTTGTTACGTTGGTCCCAGCTCTCTGCAGGTCATTCATCAGGTCCCTCCGTGTAGTTCTTGGATTTAGCTCACTGTTCTCATGATCATTTTGACCCCACAGGATGAGATCTTGTGGAGACTGAGAGTCTTGTATGTCTTCCATTTCTTACAATTGCTACACACAGTTTGATTTATTTTGCACCAACCTGCTGGCCTATTGTAGATTCACTCTTCCCATGCCTGCCTGCAGGTCTACAATTTTCTTCCTGGTGTCGTTCGACAGCTCTTGGATCTTGGCCATGGTTGAGTTTGGAGTCCTGACTTTTTTGGGCTGTGGACAGGTGTTTTTTATGACAGATAACCAAGTCAAAAAACAGTGTGCCATTAATACAGGTAACAAGTGGAGGACAGAAGAGCTTCTTAAAGAAGAAGTAACAGGTCTGTGAGAGCCAGAAATCTTGCTTGTTTCTGGGCGACCAAATACTTATTTTCCACCATGATTTACAATTAAATTCTTTAAAAATCCTACAGTGTGATTTCCTGGATTTTTTTTCTCATTTTCTCTTTCATAGTTGAAGTGTACCTATGATGAAAATTGCAGACCTCTCTAATCTTTCTAAGTAGGAGAACTTACACAATTAGTGGCTGACTAAATACTCTTTTGCCCCACTGTATTAAAATAATGACCATATATAATTATTTGTCAGTCTCTTTTTAGAATACATCAAGAACATACAGTAATTGTGTATGCAGTATAAAAAACCTGAACACCTAAAAATTGATCAGGAATGGTCTTTTTGGAAGGGTAGCAGGCAAGAAACCACTTTTTGGAAGGGGAACAGGATGAAAGGGCTAAATACACTCAGCTGAAAAAGACTGGAATGAAGATCGGTGGAATCCAACTCTGAAATATTTGGGTCTAATCGTTGACAATATATTATATATGGTCATTACACCATTACTGAAACAACAAATCAAATGGTGGGTTAAGACTTTTGCACAGTACTGTATCTAAGAACTCTTGTCCCTAAACATCAAAAATTGAATATGCTCTGCAGACACTGCATCTTCTCAGGTTTATTTACTAAATCTGTGAAACTTGCCAACAAACAGGTCAAAAGTAAACTCAAGGAATCAAAACAAAGCTAAACCGATCATCTGGAGTCTGGAAGCAAAGGATGCCGTCATCAGTCCGCTTGACCAAGTTTCTCCCCGGCTAGAGAGCGTGCCAAAAAATACCCAAGCCACAGCCACACACACCCTTCTCTCAGCCTCTACTCAAGCTACTCTTTCCTACCACCTCCCAGTATACACAATTAACCCTTTATACCATTTGTAGAAGGACTATGTGCCATGGGTATTTATCCTTAACTAAACTGCTTGTGTCACTTATTTTTACTGGAATGCCCATCTCTATTAGCTCAATATATTTATCTCTAAATATAGTGATTCCATGTTTAGCTGGTGCCATTTTAATTGTCAGTTCACCATGAGCTAATATGTTCCTGCTTGCCTCCAGATCCTGTCTTCTCAGCTTCAAGAACAGAAAACAAGTAACAATGGAGATGATATCGATTATAACTCAGTATACTGCTAATAAAGCAATAAAGTCATGATTAAGAACCTGTATTTTACACACATTATCCAGGCACTTTAGGAAAATCAGTTTTTGACTTAATTGGGGACTTTAATAACACTCATAACAGAAAACCTCAATCTTCTCAAAGTTACACTACTACCTCTCTGTTGAATTAGAACTGGAAAACAAGTAACACTGGAGATTATATAGATTATAACACAATATATTGCTAATGAATCAGTAACATTATGATAAAGGACCCTGTATTGTACATGTTATCCAGGTAATTTAAGAAAACCAGATTTTGACTTTAATAACACTCATAATCCAAACCTCAGTGTTCTCAAAGTTAGCCAACTGTCTCTCTGCTGAATTAGAACTGGATTTAAAGGATATCAAGAGTGTGCAGACTAGTTTGAAGTCATGACTGTAGTAGGATGTCCAGGCACTTTATGACTTGATATTTGTTAAATAATATAGATTTGAGCACACTAATCTTTCTGAAGCACTTTCTTGGCCCACTATTTTGGCTGGAACTATGCGATTTCAGACGCAGTTAATCTTCTGAAGTTCCCAGATCCAACACACCTGGCTTTAATATTCAGACCGGCTTTAGCTGGACAGGTGTCTTAGATTAGAGTTGGAGCGGAAGTCTGTGGGCGGCTAGCAGAGACGAGCTGTAGGTCATAGGGAAGCTTGATTTTACAGTCTGCTTTTGCATGCATGAATGAGCTTGTAATGTTGTTTATCATGGTTTCCTAGGTAAAAACAAAGTGGCCTACAACTGTTGCTGATGCCATTTATTACAGCAATTTCAGCATTATCTATGTGACTGCAGCTGGTGGTGAAGTGGGTAGAGCCAGCTGCTGGAAATGGCAGGGCCTGGGTTCATTTCTGGTTGAGGCTTGCAGTGTGAAGGATAAGTGCTGTGTTTATGGAAAAAACCTCAGCCACTAGGGGTGTACTCCTGGTTCCAGGCCCAAGCATGTGTAAATAGGGAAGGTTGGGTGAGGAAGGGCATCTGACATATAACCTGTTGTAAATATATTATGTGGATGGTCTGCTGTGGTGAAAGAGAGCCCAAAATGTGTCCCTTAATACCAACTGAGCATTTATTAAATGCCTCAGCCTACCTGAGTATTGGTGCTGACCATGTTCGTCCCTTTATAGCCACAGTGTACCATCTCCTGATGGCTACTTCCAGCAGGATAAAGCACCATTTTACAAAGCTCAGATCATCTCAAGCTGGTTTCTTGAATATGACAATGAGTTCACTGTACTCAGATGACCTCCACAGTCACCAGACCTCAATCCTATAGAGCACCTTTAGGAAGATGAAGATTTGCATCATGCATGTGCATCAGACAAACTGCAGCAACTTCAGAATGCCATCATGTTGATATGGACCAAAAGATATTTCCAGCAGCTTGCTGAATCTATGCCACAATGAATTAAGGCAGTTCTGAAGATAAAAGGCGGTCCAACCCAGTACTAGCAAGGTAAAATATATGAGGGTGTGAGTTTGGGATGACATGTGATGGACTCATGCTCTTTCTCTGGACCCACTTTGAGACACTCATAAGGATAAAGCATTTACTGAAAGTAATTTTTGTTACAAAAACCTGAAATCACCCTTCGATGGTGGTGTAAAGCTCACCTCTGTTTGGAGTGTTTAATCCGTTTCACCATCTGGAAGTCTGATTGGTGGTGTGGAAGACTGTGGCTAGTACAGTGAGTGCATTTACTGTACATGCAATAATAATCCAATCATAGTCGGATTTCTGCAGTTTTCTGATTATTCAAGTGGTCATGTATACAGCATACTCCGATCTAGAAATCAGATTAAGAACGCCGATAAATAGAGCTGGATTTTACTCCAGTAATCGGATTACTCATAGTATGTAAACCAGTAACTCGATGATGATTGGTGTTTTCAGACTGCACTTGTGCGCATGCCTTCCACCTCGGTTGCCAGGTCTACATATTCTAAAGACTTTTTTCTATTGACTTTAGCGGGTTATTTTCTCGCTGGTTCTGACAACTCCGGAATTAAATGCGTCACCGAATTAAAAGGCAGAGAAACGGCTGTCGAATACTTTGTGGAGACTCTGAAATGCAGTATATACCGGAGAAAATTAATAGTTTGATCATTTAATATTAAAGTTTGAAGTTTATGTCAAATATTTCTATGAGATTATTGGCTTGGTTGTTCTCAATAAAATGTGTTAGAGGAAGAATAATGGTTTGAGATAAGCCCATTAGATACATGGAAAGGAAATCGTAATACCACAGCATACAAAGACATGCATGAGGCTTATGTATTTTCTACCTTTGTGGCGACAGTTTGGAAAATGTCCATTAGACCAAATGAAGAACGCAGCAATGTAGTTTGCTGGGTGTGGTGGGCATGACTTTTACTGGCCAGCCATTAAACTCCAGGCATGATTTGTTGCGTTTAGTCTGTGAGCCAAATCTTATCAACCAATGCTGAAGGAAAGTGAATCCCTGCAGTCATGTTCCTAAACCTAGTGGTAATTTTGCTCTGAAAGGTTTAGGCTCTTGAGGAAACCAGCTCCATATCATTATCAATGGTTTTAAATGTGATTCCTGGATTTCATATGTCCACAAAGCTTATGTACATATAGTGTGCTGTTAAATTATACAGCATCACGTCATTAATCGCTTTATCAAATGTTGTCAGTAATGCTGAGACTTCATCCTGGGTGTAGCCTTATAGCTGGCCCTAATCAAACCCTTCCTGCTCCCTTTACACTCCACAGGTTCCATCCCTTCAGTGTCCACTCATCATATTGTATCAGCTCTCCCAGGTTTGTAGGTCACTGCTCCGTGCACTCTTCCACTTTTTGTCTGATTTCCCTGGCCCAGAACCTCAACCTCTCCTCTTGGACAGGACCGTACAATAAACAGCCTCTCAGCCTGCTGTGTGCAGCTGTGCCTGGTGATCGAGTCGTAATGTCTGCAGCAGAAATCACATTGGCAGAAAACACTGCTCCACATAACCCTAGCTGAGGCAGGGAATCATTTCCTTCTCTGCAAGAAACCAGTGCAACCTGGTTACGGTAAAGAGTGACTGCAAATGGATTCTCAAGAAGGCAAGGTGAAACTCCAGATATGCTGTGTTATCCAAACATGAAGTAAGCCTGTTACTGGACTATTTAACCTTATTAGCATTTAGAAGGCATTCTTATCCAGAGTGACGTACAATTAGGCTGAGCAGGGTCCAACAGTGGCAGTTGTCCGATTCTTGCAATTAGTTGTCCGGGACCTTAACAATGTCAAATGTGGGCTTGCCAATATCACTGTAAAGTATATAGCCAAAAGTTTGTGGAAATCGTAAATTATATTAAAAACAGGAATATTAGTATGGAGGTTGTCTCAGTTTGCTTCAACAGCCTTCACTCATCTGAAATGGCTATCCACTTGATTTTGGAACATGACTGTGAGGTAAAGCACTGATGTTTGACAATAAGCACTTACTCACTCTTGGCATTTCAAATAATCTCAAACCTGTCTAATTGAGTTAGGGTCTGTGCAAGTTTTGCTAAAAGTTGGCAAACCACTTCTTTATGGAATTCGTTCAAGGCGGAAACTCGATAAAAAGACTTACTGGGGAGGTGAAATCATTCTGAGAGTCACTGAGGGGTTCAGTGCAACTCATTCTGTTGTAACTGTTTGTTCATGGAGATTCCATGTACATCTCTAAATCAGAAAAAATGTGTGTGTGTGTATATATATATATATATATATATATATATAGATATATATATATATATATAGATATATATATATATAGATATAGATATAGATATATACACACCATACATCCATTCCTGCATTTCAGGCCATTTCAGGCCTGCAGCACATTCAATAAAAAGTTGGGATGGGGGCAATTTAGAGTCAGTAATGAATTAAGAAAACATAAAAAATGATAGTGATATAAAACAGGTAATAGACAGGTTATCATAATCATGATTTGGTACAAAAGCAGCATCTAGGACTGGCTGAGTCTTTGATGATCAAAGATGGGCAGAGAATCAAAAGTTTGTCAACAAATGTTTGAGAAAATTACTGAAATGTTTAAAATTGGAAGGGATTTTCAAATTTTCAAGCTGCCATTCAACAATAGCTGATAAAACCACATGGGCACTTTGGAAAACCTTTGTCAAGCACTACAGTATAGAGTTACATTCACAAATGGCACTTAAAACTTTACTGTGCAAAAAAAGAAGCCTCTTGTTAACCATATCCTGAAGTGGTGTCGATTTCTTTGGGCTCGGAGGCATCACACAGTGTAAACGTGTATTGTGATGAACTTCCAGGCCTTTTAAAAATTTTTTTGATAAAATGGACGCCATGTGTTCTGGTCCTAACAAGAAAAGGACCAACCAAACTGGTATGGAGTTGTGTCACTGCTCTTGGCAAATAATTTTCACTTCTGTGATGCAGCATTATGCCTTCAAGGAGACATCTTTTCCAGTTATTTTTCAACAAGACAATGCAAAACCACATGCTGCACACTTTACAAAGGCATGGCTGCAGAAGAAGAGGGTACAGGTACTGGACTGGCCTGCCTGCAATCCTGATCTGTCCACAATAGAGAATGTGTGGAGATTTTAGAAACGGAAAATGCCACAAGGACGACCCTGTACTGTTGCACATCTTAAGAGGTGTTTGCAGGAAGAATGGGACAAAATAACAACTGAAACACTAAATTGCTTGGTATCCTCGGTTCCAAAACGTCTTTTAAGTGTGAAAAGGAATGACAACATTGTGGTAAATGCTTTACAGTAACAGGAAAATGTTACCCCATTTTGCACGGGTCAAAAAAAAAATCCAATAAATTAGAAATAAATTGTGGGTTTATCTCATTAATAGCGTGACTTAAAACAAGTAAAAGCCAGCAGGAACAAAAAAGGGTTCAAAAAGGCAAAATAAAGATCTCCAGATTTGGTGGTGACTCAATCTACAGATCTGATTTCACGAAGTCGCTGTGAGATTTCTGGAAGAGCTTATTAAATACATATGTCAAGAAAAGTGGTAAAGATTTGAAAAGTGATCTGACAGAGTTAGAGAAGTTAAGCGAAAATGTTTAGCCACAGCTTGGCTACATCTACTTTGGCCAACTTACTTTAGCGCTATATGGGTTCCCTATATGTCAACACATGGTCTCTGATCCTTCAGTGCTAACCTCTTTACATTCCTCATGTCAGGCATCAGTTGGAGACTGAACCTTCTCCGTAGCAGCTCCTTAGCTGCCTTTGCCTCACTTCAGCAAGTGTTCAGATTAATTCCCCAATTTGTTTCTTTTATACTTACATTTTCAAATAGTGTAAATAGGTTTACTATTATATATTACACAGTACTGTGCAAAAGCCTTAGGCCACCATTATATTAGACATACAATTGTTTTAGCATTTATTAGAATTATTTCTCATTCTTTTTATAGTGTAACCAGAAAATACAGGAAATGTGTATGCAGTATTAAAAAATCTGAAAAAATCTGAAACAATAGCTTCTACAGGCTACAGTGGAAATATTTAGTGAGACCTCCCCTTACACTTCAGCAATAGCAGCATCTGGCACCTTCATCAGAATGCCAAGTTAACACTTCTACAGTCCAAAGAAGCTTATTCAGGAATGGCCTTTTTGGAAGGGTAGCAGCCAAGAAACCACTTTTTGGAGAAGAGGAACAGGGTGAAAAGGCTAAAGATATGCAAAATTTTTACAATGATTAGAATAAAGATCAGTGGAAAAGAGTACAGAGTATGGAGTGACAAATCCAAGCTTGAGATTTTTGCGTCCAGTCGTCAACAGTATGTTATATAGGGTTATTATAGCATTGCTAAAATGACAAAGGTAATGGTGGCCTTAGACTTTTGCACAGTACTGTTGCTTCAAATGCAATATACAGACAAAGGGTGAACAGGTTTTATGGAATATTTAATCCCATGAAACAATGAAACAACTTAATACAACCTCTGCAGGGCACAAATTTAAATATAACATATTTCTGCAAACTTTAATGAACCATTAACAAGTCATTCAAATTTTGAAACATCATGAAAGCTAGATTTTGGATTAAGATTTTGGATCATCTGGAAAGTTGCTCAAACTTGGAACATACCAAATGTTTATGTTTATTTTTGTCCAATATTTCTACAATTTTATGAATGTCTGTCTGCTTGAGGTTAAAATCTTTCCACTTATATATATCACGTTCACAAAAAGAAAGGTCAACTCATCAGGCTGTTATTTTCCCATATGAATGTCCCAACATACACTAGTTAATCATTATGTTACTTCTGATAATTGATGAATATCTTACTCAGTTGTTACACACGTAATTAACTGGACTCGATTTTTGGAATGAATTGTTTCTGGCTAGCAAGCTGACAAGCCAAACAATGCCTCAACAAAAATCTCCTGTACTATTCATTAGCATTCAGTAAACACCATGTTAATCTAATTTAGCCATTTAGCTAAAGTTTCAGCAGGTTCTGTAATGTAGCCTACTTCACAAAACAAAAGTAAGTGTCTTGATAAATTGTGAATTATGAAAGCTACAGTATAATGGACTGAGAAGCCTGTTTAGTTTTAGCTATCTAGCTAACTGGCTACACTGACTTAGCCTACTGTTATATAAACTGTCCAGCTAGCTGCAGTTGATTTGCTAGCTGTCAACCAGCAAGGACCTGTGTTAGGTTTCAGACATGTTCAAATTGGGTAAGTCATTATGTACTGTGGAGGGCATCATGGTCACTTTACAATGGAACTAATTTGTAACTAGCTAGTTAGTGCAACTAGGCACATAGCAGCAGTTAGCAAACTAGCTAAAATGTGTGCAATGATTAAATAAAATGGCATGGAGGAACTCTGTGGAAACGCAACCTGGATTGTCCAGACATCAGATTTTGAGTTTATAAATAGTTTAGTGAAGTGAATTGCAAATCTCTAGCCTTCGTATGAACTCTGCTGATAAATATGCCGTTTCATCAAACACATCAGCTTTTAATTCTGCGAATTTGCTTGGACTTGAACCGCTTGCCACATTCCCAAGTGGCTACATCAAACATTCATTAGTTTACAACTAAATGATTTATGCTACACTGTTATAACCCTGAGCCATTCTAAATGTCTTTCAGGGGTCAAGAATAAGCTAGTAAGTTCTCTTCTTGAGTACACTGGATATCTCCAGTCCTGCCAAAGACAGGGATAACATTCTCTACAGCCTTTTCCGTCATCGCAAGTCAAGCACAATACCTTTCCCAGTCTCTTTTCTTTTGCTATATGCAGTATTGTGTATTCATTTAGGAAATCTGCTGATGCACTTAAAGTCTAGACAATGAGTGTTGAGCCCTGGAGGGATGGATTTCAGTACAGTTTGGACTAGATATTCATCCCGTCGCTATGTTAGCAGGTCTTGTGGTTTCTGTTAACAGGCTTACTCACTGCTGTGATTTAGGTGCTAGGTAACACAACATTGGCTATGACTAGGGGGTTCAGTTGGAATTTAGGAGGTGGATGAACCCTATGGGTGACAAATGTGGAGACAATACTGCTTAGGTTGCTTTCTTATAATGAGTTCCAAGCAAATGGAATTAACACAATTGGATGGCCAAACTTAAGTCGTCAATATATCTTTCAGTTTTATCATTCAAATAAAATATATTTTAAATTTTCTGGTGTCTAGATATTGCACATCATAAGGATCAATCATTATTCAGTCTTACTGTTCATACTTATATTACAGGAATTACAGGGAGGCCAAAGGATGAGATTCCTCTTGGTCCTTTTGAGAATTCCAATTGTTTGGTTTGTGTTCCAGTCAATTTTGGCCAATGTCTCTATCATAAATATGGTCTGTCATCTTACTGGCATACAGCTTCGAGACCTGTCCAGACAATGCATATAAATATACTAAATCAATACTAAATGGTTGAGCTGACTGACTATAGCAAACTGCTGGGATTAAAAAGAACTGCAAATATTTGATAGCTCTAACCTGGCCTTTCAGGCCTGACTGGTCAGATCTTATATTCAGCTTTGAATGGCTGTAGAAAATCAATGGAATTATGGACAAGTTTTGTGATAATGATAATGACAGGAGTTGGAATACAACAGCTGGCGATAACAAAAGGTTTTAAAACACGTTACACACGAACAAATTTAATCCTGAAAACGCCAAGGATGGAACACAGATTTAAACACAAGAGGAGGGTTAATAAGTTCAGTAATAAAGTAACTATTCAAACTCCGAGATGTATTATCTAGTTCTTATTATTATTACTATTATTATTATTATTTTACATATCTGCGTGTCATGTGGATTGTCTGGCCTGCGTTTTACTTTGCTTATTTGTCTTGTGTATTGCCTTTCTGCCATTACTATTTGTTTTGTTTTTAAATAAAAGGGAAAAAAAAAAAACTCTGAGACCTCCAAGACAGTTAGGTAACTGTCTGATTAGATATCTATTAGAGCACATGTATTATACATACAACCCATATTCAGAAAAAGTTGGGACCGTATGGATGCAATAAAAAAAAACATATGCAGTGTTTCTTACATTTCCTTTGATTTTTATTTCATTGCAGACAACATGAACCCAAGATACAGTAGTGCTTGAAACCCTTTAGAATTTTCTATATTTCTGATTAAATATGACCTAAAACATCATCAGATTTTCACACAAGCCCTAAAAGTAGATAAAGAGAACCCAGTTAAACAAATGAGACAAAAATATTATATTTGGTCATTTATTTATGAGGGAAATGATCCAATATTACATATTAGTGAGGGGCAAACGTATGTGGGAGCTCTAGCAGTTAATTGAAGGGATTGAAATTAGAGTCAGGTTGTTTCAATCAAGGGATGAACAATAAGGTGTGGGGCGCAACCCTGTTTTATTTAAAGGAACAGGGATCTACCAAAGTTGCTCTTCTGAAACACGTTTATGGAAGTGTAGGATGGACGAACAAAGGAGATTTTCGGGGACCTCAGAAAAAGAGTTGTTGATGCTCATCAGGCAGGAAAAGGTTACAAAACCATCTCTAAAGAGTTTGGACTCCACCAATCCACAGTCAGACAGATTGTGTACAAATGGAGGAAATTCAAGACCATTGTTACCCTCCCCAGGAGTGGTCGACCAACAGATATCACTCCAAGAGCAAGACGAGGCTACAAATGCCCCCAGAGTAACTTCTAAGCAACTGAAGGCCTCTCTCACATTGACTAATGTTAATGTTCATGAGTCCACCATCAGTAGAACACGGAACAACAATGGTGTGCATGGCAGGGTTTGCAAGGAGAAAGCCACTGCTCTCAAAAAAGAACATTGCTGCGTCTGCAGTTTGCCTAAGATCACGTGGACGAGCCAGAAGGCTATTGGAAGAATGTTTTATGGACGGATGAGACCAAAATAGAACTTTTTGGTTTAAAATAAAAGCGTTATGTTTGGAGAAAGGAAAACCCTGCATTCCAGCATAAGAACCTTATCCCATCTGTGAAACATGGTGGTGGTAGTATCATGGTTTGGGCCTGTTTTGCTGCATCTGGGCCAGGACGACTTGCCATCATTGATGGAACAATGAATTCTGAATGATATCAGAGAATTCTAAAGGAAAATGTCAGGACATCTGTCCATGAACTGAATGTCAGGAGAAGGTGGGTCATGCAGTAAGACAACGACCACACAAGTCGTTCTACCAAAGAATGGTTAAAGAAGAATAAAGTTCATGTTTTGGAATGGCCAAGTCAAAGTCCTCACCTTAATCCAATCAAGATGTTGTGGAAGGACCTGAAGCGAGCAGCTAATGTGAGGAAACCCACCAACATCCCAGAGCTGAAGCTGTTCTGTACGAAGGAATGGGCTAAAATTCCTCCAAGCCGGTGTGCAGGACTGATCAACAGTTACAGGAAACGTTTAGCTTCAGTTATTGCTGCACAGGGGGGTCACACCAGATACTGAAAGCAATGGTTCACATACTTTTGCCACTCACTAATATGTAATATTGGATCATTTTCCTCAATAAATAAATGACCAGGTATAATAATTTTGTCTCCTTTGTTTAACTGGGTTCTCTGCATCTACTTTTAGGACTTGTGTGAACATCTGATGATGTTTTAAATCATATTTATGTAGAAATACAGAAAATTCAAAAGGGTTCACAAACTTTCATGCGCCACTATATTTCAGTTTTTTCTGGTCAACTTCAAAATTTGGGATGGGGAAAGTTAGGGGATAGTACTGAGGTAAAAAAAAAAAATAATAATAATAAAAAAAATAATAATGTGATTTCAAACAGGTGATGTCAACAGGTGACTATAATCATGATTTGGTACAAAATCAGTATCCAGGAAAGGCTGAGTTTTTGAAGAGCAAAGATGGGCAGAGAAACAAAATTATTGAAATGTTTAAAAAGAATGTTCCTCAATCAATGAAGCTGACCAAGAAAAATCTGAAATATCTTGGGTTCATACCATCTGCATTGAAATAAAAGTCAAAGGAAATGGAAGGAACACTGCATATATTTTTTATTTGCATTTTCCAACTTCTGGTTTGGGGTTGTAGAAAGGTGTATACATGTTCCAGTTTGAAAAAGCAAAGTTTAAAAACATTTAGAGAGCTTTCATTTCTAACACTCTGTCTCTGTGCTGTGCTTTCGAAGATTGGGAAGATATGCAAGAGCTAAACCAAGACTTAAAGGTTATTAGCAGGATATTACTGATTAGATCATGAAGATTTTTCACGGTTACGCGATGATCTGTTTGTATTTGTGGTAACACTGTTTGCCCGTTGTCAAGTTAATAAATCTGTTAACTCCCTGGTACTGCGCTTGTTTATCAAGTCCGTCTTACGTCGCTCCCTTCATATGCATATAGTAGTTTGGTCCCCTGCTTACTGTCACTGAAATCCACACACGTTTTACTTAAAACTGATCAATTCTAAAGTACATATTTAAGTTGTCCTACATTCAGAGACATAATTGTCCATCGCTTGTTTTTAAAGACCACTACAAAAAGAAAATATTTCTGAAGAATATTTGCATTGATTTGGTTTGGTTATTCACTAAAGTATTTCTTCTGCTCTTATACCTCTACTTAACACTCAACAAATGTTACTGTAAAGCCAATGTTACAGTTGTGTTGGTTGTTTATTGTTGGTTGGATACCAGCGTATGCATGAAGAATATTTCATGGAGCTATGATGTATAAAGTCTATTACAGTTTATTATAACCCCAAATCAAAAAAAGTTAGGACAGTATGGAAAATGCAAATAAAAAAATGCAGTATGTCTTACAGTTATGTTGAATTTTAGATTCTTTGAACCATCTAATGATATTATTTACTGTAAAAGGACAAAATATGCAAATCCCTTCCAGGCTTTTTTGGAGGAACATTGTTTTTAAATATTTCAAAAATTTTCTCATGCATTTGTTGACAAACTGGAGATTTCTCAAAGGCACTGCTTTTGTACCAAAATCATGATTACAATCACCTGTTGACATTATCTGTTTAAAATCACATTATTATTATTATTATTATTATTATTATTATTATTAATAATAATAATAATAATTATTATTTATTTTTTTACCTCATTACTAGCCCTAAATTGTCCCCATCCCAACCTTTTTGGAATTTGATGGAATTTATTGACAAATGAACTGAAGTTGACTAGTAATAGTTGGTGAGGTCACAAAGGACCCCAGGGTAACTTCTAAGCAACTGAAGGCCTCTCTCACATTGGCTAATGTTAATGTTCATGAGTCCACCATCAGAAGAACACTGAACAACAATGGTGTGCATGGCAGGGTTGCAAGGAGAAAGCCACTGCTCTCCAAAAAGAACATTGCTGCCCGTCTGCAGTTTGCTAAAGATCACGTGGACAAGCCAGAAGGATATTGGAAGAATGTTTTGTGGATGGATGAGACCAAAATAGAACTTTTTGGTTTAAAAGAAAAGCCTTATGTTTGGAGAATGGAAAACCCTGCATTCCAGCATAAGAACCTTATCCCATCTGTGAAACATGGTGGTGGTAGTATCATGGTTTGGGCCTGTTTTGCTACATCTGGGCAGGACGGCTTGCCATCATTGATGGAGCAATGAATTCTGAATTATGTCAGAGAATTCTAACAGAAAATGTCAGGACATCTGTCCATGAACTGAATCTCATGAGAAGGTGGGTCATGCAGCAAGACAACGACCCTAAGCACAAAAGTCGTTATTTATTCTAAAGAAGAATAAAGTTCATGTTTTGGAATGGCCAAGCCAAAGTCCTGACCTTAATCCAGTCCAAATGTGGTTGAAGGACCTGAAGTGAGCAGCTAATGTGAGGAAACCCACCAACATCCCAGAGCTGAAACTGTTCTGTACAGAGGAATGGGCTAAAATTCCTCCAAGCCGGTGTGCAGGACTGATCAACAGTTACAGGAAACGTTTAGCTGCAGTTATTGCTGCTCAGGGGGGTCACAGCAGATACTGAAAGCAAAGGTTCACATACTGAAGTTGACCAGAAAAAAACTTTCCAGTTCAGTTCTATGTGCTGCTTAGTGTACCAACTCAATTCTTTCTTTCCTTTTTGGTTATCACACCTTCAATTTACGACAATACTGCTATTACTTCATTTAGCAAAGTATCAGAACTCTAGATTATTCAATACTGATCCTATTAGCACAAATGACATAATGGTTGCATGTTTACACGTGGCTGATTTGTACAATACCAGTGTGTTCACAGCATAAAATAAGGATCGAATGGAAACTTCAAACAGTCTTCATTTGCTCTTGAATCTGATTGTCCCAGTTTGAAAAGAGGCGTGTTTCAACTTAAAAAGCCATCGCTGTATGATCTGCAAAGTCAGGCCTTGAGTCACTCCGTAATGATTTGGCGAGGCCTGGAGTAATGGGAATGGAAGAGTTTTTTGAATCCTGAGGAAAACTGATTAAAACAGTCTGATGAGGACCATCTGTGGAATGGCATTTTAATGAATACCTTTCATTTCAGCTTGTTGCATTCAAAGGCAAGTAGCTGAGAAAGCTCATTAATAACATCCCTGCGGAAAAGTGAGAGGTAAAAAAGAAAAACACAAGCTAATATCATTTTTCTTAAGCAAACACCGTGCGAGGAAAGAGGCCTTTGTTTTTCGTCAAGGTGAACAGAATGAAATCATTTCATGGTGATTCGAGCTTTTAGACGGAGAAATAAATGGGCAATCTTTACGAGGAGGTATTAGAAGCAACGTGTTGAGACAAAATAATACAAATACTCTTTCAGAATATAGTACGCCTTCTAATTTGGCTTATAAATGGAACCAGAAAGATATTTCATAATGATCTTTACTGTAAGTCGAAAATTATGTAATTGCAGCTGTAATGACAAAACCACAAACTCCACATACATTAAGAAAGCAGCTGTTCTCCACATTCAGAGAGTAAAACACCAAATTACTAACCACAGATCTTTATACCTCACTGTATGGCCCTTGGCTGAGTAAACCTTGTGCGATGGAGGTCTGAATCGGAACGCACTCTCCAGCATCTTTGAGGAGTTTTTTAGACTGTGTCTGGACAGGATCAAGATAAGTGAATATAATGAAAAAGGTCAGCTGTTAGAACAGAAACAAATCCATCTAGGATAAGTTCATCTCCAATTTGAGAACTTTGAACAAACTGGCTGGAAATCTAGGCCAGCTATTTGTTTGTTTTGTTGAGGACCCATGCCAATAAGCTAGGTCTGAAGCATTGCTGCTCTATACAAATTAGCACTTTCTTTTGTTAAGGTTTCCTCGGATAGCACTGCTACAAAATATGCATTTTGGAAGACGGCAAAGTCAGAGACAGATGGAATATTAGTTGTGTGCTTCGGGGGATTTTAATGGATGAACCGCTGCACATGGATCTCTTTTAGAGGTCTTGAGGGCTGAGCATATGGAAAGAAGATTGTAGGACCACCTCCAGAGTGAGAGTCAGCGATGTCGCCAGACAGCCTCCTCTGAGCTGAAGCAGGAGGGTGACATTACGTGTATAATAGTGCTGTTATTTTAATCCACAGCTCTCATTACTAGTAAATATTCTGCCATCTAAAATTAGCCACTTTAAGAAAACGCGATACAGGAACCTTATTCCAGTAAAGGGCATGCTCATGCGTAATGAACGCTGGTGTGATTGCTCAGATTAGCATATTCATTCATAATCATTGCAGCAAAAGCAGCACAATGTCAAATATGTCTTCTGTTTGGAATGTAGGCAGACTCAGGAGAAGATTTAAATCTCCCCAGATCCCCCACACCCCTCACAGGGGAAATTGATGAAAGGAAAAGGTTATAACATTAAAACGATCGTAGGGGAAATGGCACTTTATTGGACCTGCTTTATTGTATTGGTGAAAGACCATTGATTTGTTTTCCAGTTGTTGAGGCACATATGGTCCAAACTTTGTAGTGAAGAGTCAAATCCCAAGAAACTGTTAAGTATATTTGACTGAGACCAAATGTTAGTGTCAAACATTTGGCATGAAAGAAAGATGATATTTCCTGCTGTATCACCATTAGGTTTAACTGGGAATGCTGTATGCTCCTTCAGGACTTGCAAAACTCAATGTGACAAATTATGATACACCTACAACAATGGTTTCTTCTGTAAGGTTACACTCACTTTAGAGTAGTAAGCCATATTTTGGCAAAGGTACCTGTACGTGGGATTGATCAATAATCTCATACTTCTAATGTCACCAGTCTGAAATGTTGTACAGCCTATTATATTCCGTGCCACAAGACCAACAAGAATAATAAAATCACAGATTTATGTTCCCCATGTCTCTGAGTACCGTATTTTTCGGACCATAAGGCGCACTTAAAATCCTTTAACTTTCTCAAAAATCGACAGTGCGCCTTAAAATGCGGTGCGTCTAATGTATGAATTAATTCTGGTTATGCTTTCTGACCTAGAACCGATTGTAGATGGTACACGGCGCTCATAAATCTGTCAAAATGTTTTAGCACGGTCTTGGTAAGTTACGAAGCTTACGGCCACCGTAGTGCGCATTCATCGTGGAGTAAACGGTATGTGCTTCAGCATTAGGGTACGTGCATTCATTCATTTTTCTATTTTCTAAGCGGATTTCAAACACAACACACTATCAGTCACGCAGTACAACATGGACCATAGAGCAGCTTGTGAGAGAGAATTCAACATTAAACGCATCACAATGGTACGGAAGTGGAAGGAGCAAGAAGACGCCCTGCGCCAGGTAAGACCAAAACTGAGCTTCCGACGGAACTCCGGAACTTAAGAGTTTTGTTTCATTTAATGCGTCTTATAACCAGGTGCGCTTTATGTATGAAAATATACCCGTTAGCAGCCGATCGTTGATATTGCGTCTTATAACCCGGTGCGCTTTATGGTCCAAAAAATACGGTAAATCTTAAAGGTAATGCAGACTTTTTGGAAAGAAACTAGTTCATTTTAAGAGCGTGCCAGATGATTTGTGAATTTTAAGCAAATCCTGTCTGGTAAGGATTCTGCTAGTATCTTGAGATGAGTTTCTCTTGGCTCTTGCCCATTCCAACAAGTGCTTCTCCAATTAAGATAGAGTTTCAGGGTTTAACCTTCTATTCCAAATACAGCACATTTTCAATGGGATTGAGGTTTGGTGTTCTAGAGTTTGTTTTTCTTTGAATTATTCCCTTTTGATATCTAACACCCTTTTACCTCTGTGTGATGTTGTTCTCCAAACCCACTTCTTTTGACATTGATTGATTTCTCTGCTGATTTGAAGTGGTTAGCACTATAGCCTCCCAGAGACCAGTTGCAGTGATTCCAAAAAGCAGCACGGATAGGCTTTCTTTGTTTCATTGCTATTTGGGTACATCTTTGTGCTTCCTATTAATATTTTACCTGAATCCCAGTCACATATTCATGCATCACCCCAACATTCAATAGGTAATTAGGGTTTTTTCTTACACATCATTGAGACTTGTTTACAATTTCCTGCATCTTAGTTAAAAATAACAGCATTTATGATCATATTCATAAAAAAAAATAAAATAAAATAAAAAATAACATGTTTAACTTGCACTTACCATCTGGCTTCAGGTGGATCAGTATTCTATCTTAAACTGTAACCTAAGTGACATTATCTTAACGTTATCAAAAAGCCATATCAACAAGGCTTTTTGTAAAACATGTTGAATCACATTTTGGTCAGCAACTCAAACCATCTACAGCATAAATTATTATTAGTCTGAAAATTTATGAGCCAAAACACAATGGCGTGAAGTGGTTCTAAACAAAGTGATTTGACAGTACCTACCTTGGGAACATGAAGTTTGTGTGTAGCTAAAGTTGAATGTACAGTACTGTGCAAAAGTCTTAGGCCAACATTAGATCTGTTGTTTCAATGGTATAATGACCATATATAACATGTTGCCAACAACTGAACCCAAAAATTTCGAACTTGGATTCGTCATTCCATAATCCTCCTCTTTTCCACTGATCTTCATTCCAATCTTTGTGAGCTTTAGCATATCATAGCTTTTTCATCATGTTCCCCTTCCACAAAAAAGCGGTTTCTTGGCTGATTGCCTTCCAAAAAGACCATTCCTGATCAGGCTTCTTCAGACTGGTCAACTTGGGATGCCAATGAAGCTGTCAGATGCTCACGTGTAAGGGGAGGCCACACTAAACACTTGCTACCCTGAAAAATGTGTTCAATTTTTCAGTACGGCATACAAATTTCCTGCATCTTCTAGATGTATTTTAATAAAAAGACTGAGAAATAATTATATATGGTCATTATACCATTTCTAATACAATGCTATATCTAATCTAATGGTGGTCTAGGACTTATGCACTGTACTGTATGAGAGTCGGTTTATGAGTGAAGATGAATGAACATGGATCAGGTCTTCGATAGTGCCTTGGGGTTTTGATGTGAACATCTAAGTGTGTTTGTAACATTGGAAATTCTGAAATATGGCAATGGAAACATCTTCATTTCTATTAACAAAATGACCTAGCTACAGAAGGATCAGGAAAGCGTCAAACACCCCTAATTCCTCAAATATGCCTTAAGGTATGGAAACCATGACTGAAAACAGCAAGGTAACATTTATCTCTGAATATCTCCTCCCATGTTTTGATTCTGTTTGAGGCCTGAGGCTCTGAAATATTGGCGATGAAAGAATGGTTCGTGACTATAAACTTTTACTAGTAATAGCTGGGTGATGACAGAAGGCACGATCTAAAGGGCAGTACGCTAACATGATAAGCCACATGAATGAACTGATCAGGGAGACTGAAGAATGATTCCTAATTCTAAGATATTCGAAGATCATGCATTTTGGAGTACGTTTTGGATTTCAGGTGTGCCCCGATTTATGATAGGGATACATTCCGACAAATCCCTCGTAAGTTGAATTGATTGTAAATCGAGGAGTTTAATATATAGTGAATATATCATAGCGCACGGCTTTTTATCACTACGTTTCAGAGCGCTCATCCCTGTGTCACTCCATGCTTAAAAATTTACATTGAACTATCATTGGGGAAAATTATTAACTTAAAGCGTATTTCATAATAAAGTATTGAAAAGATCATTTAATTTATTGAATAAGGTATTGAACGTGAAAAATGAACAATTATTGCGTGATAATGGCTTTTCCTCACTACATTTCCCAGCGCTCATCACTCCCGCCATGTGATTCCCCACGTCACACACTGCCATCATAAAACGGGGACTACCTGTACTGGTTTTTGTTACACCCCCCTCTAAAGCTTCAGTTTTGTGGACAATTTTCATAGTACCACTGGCTACCACATACAGTGGGGCAAAAAAAGTATTTAGTCAGCCACTGATTGTGCAAGTTCTCCTACTTAGAAAGATGAGAGAGGTCTGTAATTTTCATCATAGGGACACTTCAACTATGAGAGACAAAAAGTATTTGGTCAATAACAAAAGTTCAACTTAATTCTCAATAAAACATAACCTTTTTTGGCAATGACAGTGGTCAGACGTCTTCACCAGGTTGGCACACACTGTAGCTGGTATTTTGGCCCATTCCTCCATGCAGATCTCCTCTAGAGCAGTCATGTTTTGGGGCAACACGGACCTTCAACTCCCTCCACACATTTTCTATGGGGTTGAGGTCTGGAGACTGGCTAGGCCACTCCAGGACCTTGAAATGCTTTTTACGGAGCCACTCCTTCGTTGCCCGAGCGGTGTGTTTGGGGTAATTGTTATGCTGGAAGACCCAGCCATGTTCCATCTTCAATGCTCTCACTGATGGAAGGAGGTTTTGGCTTAAAATCTCACGATACAGTTCATTCTTCCCTTAACTGCTTGCCTATTGTAGATTCACTCTTCCCAGCCTGGTGCACGTCTACAATTTTCTTCCTGGTGTCCTTCAACAGCTCTTTGGTCTTGGCCATGGTTGAGTTTGGAGTCTGACTGTTTGAGGCTGTGGACAGGTGTCTTTTATACAGATAATGAGGTCAAACATGTGCCATTAATACAGGTAACGAGTGGAGGACAGAAGAGCTTCTTAAAGAAGAAGGTTACAGTTCTGTGAGAGCCAGAAATCTTGCTTGTTTCTGGGTGACCAAATACTTATTTTCCACCATAATTTACAATTAAATTCTTTAAAAATCATACAATGTAATTTCCTGGATTTTTTTTCTCATTTTGTCTCTCATAGTTGAAGTGTACCTATGATGAAAATTACAGACCTCTCTCATCTTTCTAAGTAGGAGAACCTGCATAATCAGTGGCTGACTAAATACTTTTTTTGCTCCACTGTAACCCCAAACCTAATATAACCACTACCATGTTTAACAGCAAGGTGTATTTTTATGCTGCTTCTTTGCTGACTGTAACCAGAGATCAGTCTTCGTTCCATTAGCCTATACACCTCTAAATTGCCTCTTCACCAAGTTCTCTTATAGGCTACTTCCATATAGTCTTGATGAACAGTGTCTTCTCCATTTCTTAATGATGGTTATGATGGTAGTAACTGCAAATATAAAACTTGACATTTTTATAGCCTTTTCCTACCTTGTGAGTGCGTGCTCCTGCATAAAGCGGCTTACCTGTCATCAGGAGACGATGAGTGTAAATGCTCAACTCAGCGAGTCGGAGGTCAGCTGTACATGGATCTGTAGTTTCCCTAAAACGTTCAAACCTTCAAACCATATTTCTAATAATATATTCCTACAAACCTATTAAGAGAGACCAGTTACATTTTTGTTCAGACTTCAGACTCAGATCTTGGCTTAGACTAGCCTTCATTTGGGCTTGGTCTTGACTTTGGACTGGTTTACAGTCCTACTATTGAGTATAAGCACAATACCCTGAGGGCTTTGAAGGCTCATAGTATTAAAAATGGCCTAGACCCATTTAGACTTTTAGGCTTCTATCCATTAATTTGGAAGATACAATTCTTTAGAATGTCAATGCCATTGTAATAACACTGAGTTCCCTCGCAGGGCCCTCGGGTTATGCAAAAAATTAAAGTTTGAAGGTGTGCTGCACAGACACGATTGGTTATGTGGCCTAGAACTGACTTGGAAAAAGGCCCAAAAGTAAATAAGAGACCTTGTTAAAACTAAAAAAAAGGAATTCAACTTCCTTTTTGGATGACAATTTGCAGAAATATGTAATTTTTAGGTTTTTCGATTTGAATCCCCTTCTCAAAGTCTCAGATAAGGAAAGCTCCTGATCACTGCTTGAACCGGATCTGTGCCTGCACTCTCAATAAATCTCACTGCTGCCGCTCAAGCTATCATTCTATGTTTTACGTTTGCTTGGCTGGCGCCAAGAAAGCATCTTCTGGAATGCTTTCCAGAATATCTACTGCTGCCAGGGGATGACTCATTACCTCAGTCTACAGAAGGTGTTGGCATGCCAAGGCGTGAATGCGTTTTGCAGGTCTCCTCGCTGGATGAATTGGACCCTACAGCTGGTCCTGTTGTTTTAAATAGCAAATTGAAATGTAGTCTGGCCTTGAGACACAGGCTGCATTTTGTTTGTATTCATAATACAGGGGCCTTGCTAAAGTTTGACAAAGTACTGGACGCAGTAATAATCGGGAAGCCTTGAAGTATATCCTTGTTAGTCTGGCAAACAACTACATCAGCAATCGGGAAATGCTACCATATGAAAGACTGCTTAAAGGTAAATTTAGTAGGACTGCTAAACAGATCGTAAGCCCGAGGAAATGAATGGGAATTATTGTCAACATGTTAAGACTGTGTTGCAGAGGTTTGCCTTCTTCATATCTACATCCACAGCCCAGTTCATAAATATACCTTCCACATTTACAGGTATACAGTTACTACCCTTTTTCAGCATCACCTACACTCCACCCCATCCATCAATTGAAAAGGTCCACCGAAAGACCCTGTAGGCAATAAATACAGGATGAGGCAAAATAAGAGACTCTTTCCTTCCTCAGGCATAACCAATATCCTTATTGTACTATCCAAGTTCATATAATCACAGTGATTTGCCTGCTGCGTGCTGTAATCCCTCTTAACCCATATCATTAGAGTCCAAAAAATGAGTTTGCCTCCCATTCTGTCTCCAGAGATTGCTTTAAAGCTGAGCCCAGTCCTTAGTGAGTCTGTTATTCATGCCAGACTTACTCGAATACTAAAGAAATGTGTCACTGCACTGACCTAGTTAAGTTCTCATCGTATCAGATTTTCCTCTCAACAGTCGCCTTGGGACTCCCAAGATCTCTGTAGAGCTGCTTGGTGACAAGGTTGATGTTTAAAAATGCTACGCATCTGCAGGGGTTTCTTCAGGATACAGGCATACACAGTAACAGTCTCCATACCAGCATTAAAACATTGGCTGTAGAATAGGTCATACTGATGACTTCCAGTGTGTGACTGAGAAAGGATTCCATCAAATTTATGACCCACTTGAGTGCTGGTCAGCTGTATCTGGTGTTACTGAGAAGTGGAAACTAGGAGCAACAACAGCTCAGCACAGACTCAGCACAGGCTCGTATGTGAGAAGAAGTGTGTAGAATTTAAAACTGATCTGTCTTCAGATGCAACACTGAGTGTGTTTACATGCACTTCATAGTCCGATCATCTTTTGGGGAGACTCTGAAATGCAGATCATGCTTCAGGAAATGAGCTACTATTATATTATTAAAGTTTACATTTGAGAACCAATGCAACAGAGTAAAGGTTCTTTTAGAAAATGGTAGCCTAATTAGATATTAATGTCTATAGGAGTGTACAAGCCCAAATCAGAATAATTGGGATGGTATGGAAAATGGGAACAAAAAATGTATGCAGTGTTCCACTTCATTTCATTTGTTAATAAACATCCATTTCGGCATTTTAAGCCTGCAACACATTCCAAAAAAGTTGGTACAGAGGCAAATTAGGTCTAGTAATGAGATTAAAAAACCCTAAATAATGATTTGATTTCAAAAAGGTGATGTCAGCAGGTGATTATAATCATGATTTGGTACAAAAGCAGCATCCAGGAAAGGCTGAGTCTTTGAGGAGTAAAGATGGGCAGAGGAAATCCAGTTCAACAAAAAATGTGTGAGAAACTTACTGAAATGTTTAAAACCAAATGTTCCTCAAAGAGAGACTGGAAGGGATTTACACATTTCTCCCTCATTCATCAGTAGCTGATAGAACCAGATGGGCAAGGGATTACTTTATCAAACCTTTATCAAGCACTTCAATACGGAGTTACATTCACAAATGCCACTTAAAACATTGCTGTACAAAAAAAACAAGCCTTATGTTAACTACGTCCAGAAGCGGCGTACATTTCACTGGGTTCCGAGTCATCTGGGACTGTAGTAGCCTAGTGGTTAAGGTACTGGACTCTGGACCAGAAGGTCCAGGGTTCAAATCCCACCTCTGCCAAGCTGCCACTGTTGGGTCCTTGAGCAAGACTCTTAACCCACAATTGCTTGGATTGTAAGATTGTACCAATTGGAAGTCGCTCTGGATAAGGGCGTCTGCTTAATGCTGTAAATGTCAAATGTCATGGACCATCACACAGTGGAAATGTGTATTGTGGTCAGATGAATTAGTAGAAGTCTTTTTTGGAAGAACAGGATCATCCAGACTTTTATCAGCAACAAGTCCAAAAACCAGGATCTGTCATGGTATGGGGTTGTGTCAGTGCCCTTAGCAAAGGTTATTACACTTCTGTGATGGCAGCATTAATGCAGAAAAGTACATTGAGATTTTAGAGCATCATAATCTTCAAGACAACATCTTTTCCAGGGGCATCCATGCATTTTTCAACAAGACAATAAAAATCAGAAAAGGTACTGAAATATTTAAATCCCTTCCAGTCTTCTTTTGAGGAACATTGTTTTTAAACATTTAAATAATTTTCTCACACATTTCTTGATAAACTGGAGATCCTCTGCCCATCTGTGCACCTCAAAGACTCAGCCTTTCCTGGATGCTGTTTTTGTATCTGATTATAATCATCTCTTGACATCACCTGTTTGAAATCACATCATTTCTAGTTGATTACTAGCCCTAAATTGTCCCTGTCCCAACTTTTTTTGGACTGTTTTGCAAGCCTGAAATACAAGAATGGATGTTTTTTGACAAATGAAATGACGTTGACCAGAAAAAAACTGAAATATCTCGGGTTCATGCTGTCTGCAATGAATAAAAGCCAAATGAAATGTAAGGAAGACTGCATATATATATATTTTTTATTTGCATTTTCCATACCGTTCCAACCTTTTCTGATTTGGGGTTATGCATAAGATTTAGTGTAAGAATCCGAACTACAGTAGATATTGAAATTAAAATCAGATTTATGAACATGTGGCTGTTGCACGGGCTCATGAGTGACCTTCGAAGACTGCTTAGATTGGCAAGCGTGCTACAGTGTGCAACACCCGATTGTATCATGTAAAGCTATATTAAGCATATTAGGCAACTTGGAAAGTGATGAGACATGTTACGAATTAAACGCATGAGGTCACCACAACATAAAAGCACTCTTTGATTTAGATGCTTGTCTGCCTCATCTGGTTGACTTTTCTAAGCAGCGGTCGTGTTGGTAGATCATTTCACCTCTACCTGTTTTTTCGAGTGTATGAAAGGATATCATGTTCCATATCCAATTAAACCACCTAATTTCACCCTTTGTGCAATATGCAGTGCTTGTAAAATCAAGAGCGTGATTACGAATGCCTTGACACCGGGGTAAGCAGTCTGGTCAGTGAACGGTTCGTGGACCAGCTGGTGGAGGAAATCAAAAGTAACATTCTATATCGGGGTTTGACAGATCTGGTTTAGACAACTGCCGATTCTTCTACGAGATGCGGTCCGTACAAAGTGATTCGATGTGCCTTTCATTAGACTGTCCAGCTGCACTTGCTGGTCTGGAGCGAATAAAGTAATTGAAACTGAAGACTTTTTTTTTTCACAAGGAACCGAGACTAGATTTACCACAAATGCCAAATCAGTGCTGCAGCATTCAACGATATCCAAGGAAGTCATTTCACTGATGAGTACTGCAGACCAGCATACTGCACTGGCATGGGTTCTGCTTTCTCCAATGGCGAACAGTGATGGTCTTATTTTTCGAAGCATCTCTCAGCACGGGTGTGGTGTTGTGCTGATGACAGACCTCTTTGAACATATGACACCTCAAGCCTTTAAGTACAGCAAACCCGTCATTAACAGTGACAGCTAAGATGGCTCTTTGTTCAGTGTTGCTGCTGACCCACAGCTCTCTATCCAGCTCTGTTTTATGGTCTACAGAAGGTGAACAGGTTAATGGAAGTGTGTGCATTAGGTGCATTAGGCCCTTTAATCACATCAGGCTCGTATCCCAATTACAAGGTTGGAATCAGACACAAGGTGAAATAGTTGGTGCCTTTTTAAGACCACGCACATCGACGAGGCCACTTATAGAGGAAGTGCTTGTTCGGGCTATAGATGACTCAAGACCATGGCTGGCATCAAGTAGCCACTCTGAAACTCTAAAACAAGTAAGACCCCTGAAACTGATTCAGAATGCAGCAGCAGTTAACGGTTTTCAATTTGCTTAAGTGTTGCTATTGTTGTGCTTTCCAAACAGGCTCCCAATAGCTACCTGCATCAGACTAGAGCTGTCTGCATTTTATTTAATTTATCTGTTAATATTTACTTAGAACCTGTTTTTTGAACTATTACTACAAACTTATATTCTTACATTTCTCATCTAAGCCACCCAAGGACGATGGGTCCCTTTTTTGAGTCTTGGTTCTCCCAAGGTTTCTGTGTGTTTACATGCATTTAATAATGTGATAACTGCAGAAAATCAAATTTGGTCAATAATGCGATCAACAAGTATACATGCACTTGAGTAATCAGGTAATGGGAAACCTCCGGGTTTACGAGACTCATGCAGTAATTGGATCTCTACTTTGGAACCAATCAATCATCTAATAAAAATATGTGACAAACTTCAAACTTAAAGTTAAATAATCAGATTATTAATTTTCTCATGTATATACTGCGTTTCAGAGTCGATAGCCATTTCTCTGCCTTCCGTGGTGCGTCCAATTCCGGGGCTGCCAGATCCAGCGAGAAAACTCCAATGCTAAAGTCAATTTTAAATAAAGGACAAATAAAGAAAAATCCTTAGAATACGTGGACCTGGCAACTGTGGAGGAAGGCTTGTGTGTTCACATGCAATTAATAATCCAATCACAGTCGGATTTCTGCAGTCATCTGATTATTCAAGTGGTCATGTATACAGCATACGCCGATCTAGAAATCAAATGAAAAAATCCGATAGAGAGCTGGATTTTACCCCACTAATCGGATTACCAATTACCAGTTACCCGATTATAATCTGTGTTTTCAGTCTGTGCATGTGCACGAGCATCCCCCATTTCCAGGACTGTGTATTTTCTTAAGACTTGGCTTTATTTAGCCTCTTTTTCCATTGACTTGTGTTTTTTTCTGTGCTAGACCCCAGAATTAGAAGCACCATGGAATTAAAGGAAGTGAAACGGCTAACAAACACAAGGAAACTAAGATACATGAGGAAATTGATATCAAAGTTTGGCTGGTTGCAAAGTAGAAATCCGATTACTGCTTGAGTCATGTAAACCTGGAGGTTTCCATTATCTGATTACTCAAGTGCATGTATACTTGTTCATCGGATTACTGACAAAATCTGATCTTCTGCAGTTATCAGATTATTAAGTGCATGTAAACACACTCACTGTTTATAATCAGATAACTGGTAGACATGCTATGAGTAATCCAATTACTGGGATAAAAAACAGCTCTATTGGATTTCTTGATTTGATTTTTAGATCGGAGTATGCTGTATACATGAGCACTTGAATAATCAGATAACTGCAGAATTAGACTATGATTTGATTATTAAGTGCATATAAATGCACTCACTAAGTTCACTGTACTCAAACAGCCTCAATCCAGTAGAGCACCTTTGGGATGTCATGGAATGGAAGATTTTCGTCATGGATGTCCAAAATCTCTGAGAAATGTTTAACACCTTGTAGGAACTATGCCACAAAGAATGGAGGCTGAAGGCAAAAGTGAGTCCATCCCGGTACTAGCAAGGTGTACCTAATGAGGTGGCCGGTGTGGGTATGTCTGTGGTGTATTAGAACCTTCCAAGATAACTGTTTGGAAATAATGTGGCACCTAACTGCTACATCTTGTATGTTCTTATGGAGGGCACTGCTTCTCATGAGTAGTTGTACCAGTTGAAAAATATCTGATTGAATTGTTTTAGTCCCAATATTTTCAATTGCAGTACTTGCACACTGTGTCATTTTTCAGATTAACATGACAGCACTACAGAACTGGAGCTGTGTGATTTTTCTTCCATTGATTTCATACAGTAGAGACAGAAACCAGGCGTAGTCAGTCACGCTGCCATTTTTTCTGAATGGAAAGTTGTATTTGCCGAGGCAGTAATAAAGCGTTCATTGTTTAAAAGGCTGATGTGTTCCTAATTTCTTCTTAAATATAAAGAACCACCATTGCAACTCTAGAACTGACCCTCAACTTGAACCCTTTCACAGCTTGTCTTGACCCTCCCAAGCAAGACACAAGGGAGAGATTAAGTTAAGACTCCTCTGTGGACTGACAGCCAGGTGGTGGAATCTTCCACTATCTCTCCAAATGGCAGCTTACTCTTCATTCAGCACTAAATCTGCATCTGGGCTTCTACTCAAGCTGTAAATGTCCCTATTTAGTTGTTCCCTAATAGCCGCCAGCTTTCAGAGTCCCCTCTATTTTGAGACAGTGTGGGAAGACGACACCAAACTCTTGCTTTCTTCAACATACAACGTACAAGACGTCATCTTTATGGGCAAATGCTACCCATAATCTGTCACTGGACAGCTGAACCCTTTAGGAGGATTAACTGCTCTAACCAGAATACATGAGCTCATAAATGGATGGTCAGGGTAGAAAGTAATCCCACTGTTTACACCCAATTAGCAGAATCAGTGGCACAGTGTTAGGATAGTAATGACTCAGTGGGTAAAACTCTGAAATAATGCCTGGAAGGTGTTCAAGTCTTAGCCAAGGCTTTTCTTGAGCAGAGATTGGACTAGATCCCCAGATACCCAAGTGAAGGGTAAACAGCATACCAATATACATAATATAGACAAAAGTTTGTGTGTTAGTGTGGAGTTTACCCCCACATTTGTCTACAACAGCCTTTGCTCTTTTAAAAGGGCTTTCCACTTTTGGAACATGACTGTGAGGTCGGCTTCTGATAGAGGTGGGAGTAAGTCACATATGTGCAAGTCAGAAGCAAGTTACTCTGGTAATATCGAAGTAACTGAAGTCATGTCCCTGCTAAAAGTCAAGCAAGTGTCAAGTCATTAAATGATGATGCTCTAACTCCAGTTTCCACATTTAAATCAGTCTACAGAGCTGACATTTATTTTCAACATAAAATACTGCTACCTTTCTTCTTGGACTTTCCTCTTGGAACTCACCTGTCAAACTCATTATGGCAACTAACCTATACAAGTCATGTGACTCAAGTCCCTGAACTATAGCTTCTGGTGTTAGACAATAAGCCCTGGCTCACTTTTGGCAGGGGACCGACTGTCATATGCAATGGTTGCCCAGACTATCACACCAGCAGTTGGGACAATGTGTCACTCCACAACAAAGGCAGAATTAAAGCATTCACTACAAGACCTCCATTCTTGAACTTGACCATCTTTGGATCCAAACAGAACCTGGATTCATCACCAAGACAATATGGTTCCAGTCTGTAGCAGTCCAGGATACTTGTTCACAACACCACTGCAAACTAGGGTGAAGGTGGCAGGTCACATAATGGGCACTGTGACAAATTTCCTACTGCTAAGTTCCTGGAAACTGTACAGAGCAGCGAGAGGGGTGTGCAGTGAAGGTGCCACCTGTGTCTGGATGGTGGACAATAAAACTGTGGGAGCTGCCACTGCTCGTGAATGTATACTGGTATATAGACTGTAGAGAGATGCCATCAGCCTGCAACAAATTCCTTGCATGTGTAAACATACTTGGTGAATAAAACTGATTCTGATTGTTAGTGGGTCAAACAATTCTCTCTACTGGTGGTCTGTCTGGGCCATCCGGAGCCTGTTCGTTGTGTCTATGCATGCCCTCATGGAATCACTGCTCCCAAGATCTAACAGCGAGGTCAGAACAATCCAATGATGCGCACCCCTCTCAAAGCCTTCAAATGCGTCTTAGAGGCATGTCTAGCACCACACCTGTAATTATTTATATATCTGCCTGAGAGAGAACTGCATGCCATGTTTTGCAAAAATCACACATTTCTATGTGGGTGCTGTATTTTTTTTGTCAATGATCGTACTATGAATGTGTTACAAGTGAGTGTTGCTGAAATAGCAGCGCTCATTAATTAGAAGGGGTGTCCAAAAACATTGGTCTATATACTGTATTAAAGACAGTGATATATGTTCAACTTTGTGGCAACACTTCGGGGAATGGAATTTCCTGTTCTACCACATAATCAAGTACATAAAGCCACGTATTGCCCAGAATCCTGGTTTAAATCTTGCTGTAGACATAAGAGTTCATTTGAAACCCTGATTGCATGCCAGGCCTTCTTATCCAACATGAGTGTCCGACCTCACAAAGGATTTTGTTTTAAATATATAGGCACAATGTCCCTCCAAGACCAGAGGCCATATCCACATTAATGCCAATGGTTTCGGATGATTCTGGAATGGGATGTATAACAAGCTCATATTGGTGTGAAGATCATGTCCACATACTTGTGACCATATTTTGTATATAGACCGAATGTCTTTTCATTGCTAATTGAATAAAGTCCCTAGGATTATTGGCTCAGTCCAGGAATTCAATGAGCTCAAATCCCAGTCCCCACTTTTGGGTACTTGAGCATGGCCTTGAAGTCAATACAATAGTAAGTCGCTGTGGATAAGAGGATCTGATAAATGTTTTAAATGATTCATGTTTTATTAGACTCTATGGCACTCATGGGTTTCAAATCCTCAAAAGGATCCTCAAAAGCATCCTAAAATAATAATGCATGGTCAGATTAAATTTTCATTTGTCATACAGCTCTACCACCCATGTTCAATCCCTGTATTTGGTTATTTTGTTTGTAGAGTTTGGCTTGCAAGGCCCATATCTGCATCGGTATACTCCCAAATCCATAAAAAGTAGGTCGACTGGCTTGTATATATGATCCTGGTTGTGAATAAGTAAGAAAATAAATGGATTGGAACCCTATCCAGCAGGTATTCCAACCATACCCTCTCATGATACACCCTATCATCAGAAGATTGTAAGCTAGATAAGCCATCTGACTAGAATTTAAAACACATATGTTCCTGCTCGCTGGATTGAAAGATCTCCATTTCAAACTGACCATACACTAGACTTTGAAAAGATTTTAAAAGGACTACAGTCGGAGACCCTCGTCCATCTACAGAGGTCTTGTTGCAGACTGATTTAGCAAAGACTGGGAACCTGACTAACTGCAAGACTGTAACTAGACTCCTTTGAGATCATTTCTCATCATGCTGTTGGAAAAAACAAAATGTATTCAGATTTTTATCTGATATATGATTACACTATTTTCATTTAATTTCATCAACATAGTGCTGGGAGGTATGAGCAACAAACATTTCATCACTTCTTTCTTTTTCTAAGGTGCTTTCAAGGTATATCAGTATTTTTCTTTATCTATTTATTTCAGTTTTATTAATTATTTTTGGTTGGACATGACTGGGCTTTTATATAGGTTTGTAGCTTATTGTAGCTTCTATTGTCGAGTACATAGTGTTAAAAATAAGGAAAAAAAACTCACCATGTATACAATGAAGGCTTTGCTTTCTATAGGGTTTACTGCACCCCCCAAAATTACACAATATATGAAGAAATCAGAATGCATGAAACAGTTGTGGAATGTAAACAGTTTTTATTGTGCAAGCTGTAACATTAACAACAGAAAAAAAAAGTGCCTTTTTAGCCTGAAGTCTTTACGGCCCTGTAAGACATACCTCAAATCCAGTGTTTGAATCATTGCTCTGAACCCGTGTCTCTCGACTGGATTGTCACAGCGTTCGTAATGTCGCTCCACTCTTTCTATCATAGGCAGTGCCTCAACAAAATGCCTCTTCAAGTGATATCTTTGGCTTCACTGTTTCACTGGCGCTACTGGTTGAAAGGTGGTTGAATTGAAAGTGGTATCCAACAAGTTGTCCACTGAAGTGATGGAGAAGGTTGCTGCAATTCGTTTTTTTAACAAAGAGGCTGGAAAGTCCATAGCAGTATTCTTTCAGCAGGAGAATTCACAGCTATTTATACGTCTTGGTCAGAAAGATCAGAAAGATTGTAAAAAGGGCAACTTGTCTGTGATGAAAGATGATGACAACGGTGACGATTTCATTCAGCGCCCTGAAGGTCAGCATTACTGAGCCAGTGCTGGAGTTTATACAGTGCTAAAGGACCTGCATTGTCTCACTGATGATTTATAAGAGGGTGGAGCGCATATGTAATGGCATGGCTGGTTTAAAAAAAAAAAGGTTGGAATCGTGAGTATGTAGGTTTGGACACCAGAACATGCTTGTGTCATGCGCTAAGAAGCTCAGTTGTTTACTTACTTGTACAACGTTTCTACTTTCCTGGTAGTAGACAGAAATAGCTTAGACATATTTACGCTAACAGACAACCCCTTATCTAACTGGACTAAATGAGATTACTTATTGTACCTCTTGATCTTACCTCAAATGTCACTCATGAAATCACACCTGCAGAACAATTACAAATGAATACAAATAGAAATCTTCATTGGAACAACACGGTGCAGATGTTATTTGGGTGCTGATCAGGAGCAGCAGTGTACAGGTATGCACCTTTTAATGACCGTTCTTTGAGACAGGACATTGACCAGATATGGCCATAGTCACAGTCTTCTTATGCTACTGTAATGTAAAGATAAAGAGTATTTTCACAAGAAATCTGCGTGCAAACGATAAGTGCGTGAGGCGGCGCTGAAAACACGAGTGGAACGCTTCCATCTACACAGCGTCCCTATTCACAATACTGGATGTATGATGCCGTGTGACAGAGCTGACACTTGTTTGACGGAAGACAAAAACACATTGATAGACTGTATTACGAACAACAAGGCAGATTAGCCAGATGAAACAGACTCAACGAATGAAAGTGAATCAGTTTATAATGTTATAAGCTAGAGACAACATACAGGTAGTGGGGGACAAACAAAGGAGTGCTACTTACACAATAGGACAGGCACATACAAATTACAAATGCTATTTATAGCTTGTTACAAATAAGCAGTGGAAAGTCACCCGAATCTTTTTGCTAAATCAGTTTCTTTTAAGAAGTATTTATGTAATATTCTATCTTAAATACCGCTTTCCCCAAGAGCCCCAGCAGTGAAAAGTCATGGCGTTTTACATTTCCTGCATTCGGAGTTCGCAGTACAATACATGATGTAGGGAGTGATGAACGCTGGGAAATGTAATGTGGAAAAGCTGTGGTGGCACAATAATCGTTTTTTGTTTTTCACTTTCAATACATTATTCAATAAATTGCATGAGATAGTAAGTACATTATTACAAAATGTTAATGACTTTGCATAACTGTAGTGGTGGTAGCGCGTTTTAACCTGTAGAACGTACAGTACATTACGCACTACAATAGTGTCCATCGGCCTTCAGTGCGTTACATAATGAGTCGCATGGCAGGAGTGATGAGCGCTGGGAACTGTAGTGAGAAAAAGCCATGTTCGTGTTTAAATGTCTTTAAGAGCTGTGCTATGACATACACAGCATATATTAAAATCATCGATTTACAATAAATCCAACTTACGATGGATTTGTCGGAATGTATCCCCATCATAAATCAGTCACACACACACACACGAGCAAAAAAGTCTTTAGTCAGCCACTGATTGTGCAAGTTCTACTACTTAGAAAGATGAGGGAGGTCTGTAATTTTCATCATAGGTACACTTCAGCTATGAGACACAAAATGAGAAAAAAAATCCAGGAAATCACATTGTAGGATTTTTAAAGAATTTAATTGTAAATCATGGTGGAAAATAAGTATTTGGTCAATAACAAAAGTTCAACTCAATACTTTGTAACATAACCTTTGTTGGCAATGACAGAGGTCAAACGTTTCCTGTAAGTCTTCACCAGGTTGGCACACACTGTAGCTGGTATTTTTGGCCCATTCCTCCACAGCCAGATCTCCTCTAGAGCAGTGATGGTTTTGGGGCATCACGACTTTTTTCAACTCCCTCCACAAATTTTTCTGGGGGTTGAGGTCTGGAGACTGGCTTAGGCCACTCCGGGACCTTGAAATGCTATTTTAGGAGCCCACTGCCTTCTTTGCCCGAGCGGTGTGTTTTGGGATCATTGTCATGCTGGAAGACCCATCTTACGTTCCATCTTCAATGCCCTCACTGATGGAAGGAAGGCTTTGGCTTAAAATCTCATGAACATGACCTCGTTCATTCTTTCCTTAAACACGGATCAGTCGTCCTGTCCCCTCTGCAGAAAAAACAGCCCCAAAGAATGATGTTTTCCACCCCCATGTTCACAGAGGTATGGGTGTTCTTGGGATACAATCAGCATTCTTCTTCCTCCAAAACACGACAAGATTGAGATTTTACCAAAAAGTTCTATTTTGGTTTTCATCTGACCACATGATATTCTCCCAATCCTCTTCTGGATCATCCATATGCTCTCTGGCAAACTTCAGATGGGCCTGGACATGTACTGGCTTAAGCAGGGGGGCACGCCTGGCACTGCAGGATCTGAGTCCCTCTCGGCGTAGTGTGCTACTGATGGTAGCCTTTGTTACTTTGGTCCCAGCTCTCTGCAGGTCATTCATCAGGTCCCTCCGTGTAGTTCTGGGATTTTTGCTCACCGTTCTCATGATCATTTTGACCCCACGGGATGAGATCTTGCGTGGAGCCCCAGATCGAGGGAGATTATCAATGGTTTTGTATGTCTTCCATTTTCTTACAATTGCTCCCACAGTTGATTTATTCACACCAACATGCTTTCCTATTGTAGAGTCACTCTTCCCAGCCTGGTGCAGGTCTACAATTTTCTTCCTGGTGTCCTTTGGTCTTGGCCATGGCTGAGTTTGGAGTCTGACAGTTTGAGGCTGTAGACAGCAGTCTTTCATACAGATAAGATCAAACAGGTGCCATTAATACAGGTAACAAGTGTGAGAACCAGAAATCTTGCTTGTTTGTGGGTGACCAAATAGTTATTTTCCACCATGATTTAGATTTAAGTTCATTCACACTCAGGCCTGATTATTGCCACACCTGTTCTCAATAAGGACCTGCCTGACAAAGCAAAGTACACTAACAAGGATTTTAAAAGATCCTTAACAGCTACATATCATGCCAAGAGATTCAAAGTAATTCAGGAACAATTGAGTAAGAAAGTAGTTGAGATCTATCAGTCTGGAAAGAGTTTTAAAGCTTTTGGACTCCAGTGAACCACAGTGAGAGCCATTATCCACAAATGTCAAATACATGGAACAGTGCTGAACCTTCCCAGGAGTGGTCAGCCAACGACTCATCCAGGAGGTCAGAAAAGACCCAACAACAACATCCAAACAACTGCAGGCCTCACTTTCGTTTTAGACAAAAGTTGAACTCTTTGGAAGGTGTGTGTCCCATTACATGTGGTGTAAAAGTAACACAGCATTTCAGAAAAAGAACATTACAGCAACAGTAAAATATGGTGGTAGTGTGATGGTCTGGGGCTGTTTTGCTGCTTCAGGACCTGGAAGACTTGCTGTGATAATGGAACTATGAATTCTGCCGTCTACCAAAATATCATGAAGGAGAATGTCCAGCCATCTGTTCATGACCTTAAGCTGATACAAACTTGGGTTCTGTAGAAGAACAATGATCCAAAACACACCAGCAAGTCCACCTCTGAATGGCTGAAGAAAAACAAAATGAAGACTTGAGTGGCCTAGTCAAAGTCCTGACCTGAATCCTATTGAGATGCTGTGGCATGACCTTAAAATCATGCTCCAAAACCCTCCAGTGTGGCTGAATTACAACAATTCTACAAAGATGAGTGGCCAAAATTCCTCCACAATGCTGTAAAAGACTCACTGCAAGTTATCGTAAACGCTTGGTTGCAGTTGTTGCTGCTGATGGTTGCCCAACCAGTTATTAGGTTTAGGGGGCAATTACTTTTTCACACAGGGCTGTTTACAGACAAAAAGTCTGGTTTTTATCTCCCTTTATACTTTATTATAATTTTAAGACCTTGGTGGTTAAAGCAAATGGAATTTGATTGGATGGACATTAAATGGCGCATACTTGTATTAAACACTGATGAGTCAAACATTATCACCACTCACAGATCAAATAACAAATAACATTATTACTTCTATGCATGTCATGTCCAGACGGCATGCAAACAGTCAGTTCTCAGTTTACGTGATGGATCCAGGAGAAACGGGCAGAAGTAAAGACCTGAGCATCACTGAGAAGGGATACATCATTATGGTCAGATGCTTGGGGAAGAAGATAAGTTGGTGATTGGAGTGTGATGCCCTGAGGAATGGTCTTCTGGAAAACCCTGTGTCTTTGACACATCACCTATATAATTTGGTTTAAATCTGTGTGTCTCATGCATGACCCCTCTGCATATGGATGAGGGCCACAGGCCAGCAAGAATGAACCCGCATCGTCTTTGCCATTACAGTGAATATCCTATGGAGCTGCTGTAGCATCCCTCGTCTGGCCTTCCCCAAACTCAGACCAACAATTGAGGCTGTGCTGAGACTGGCCTGACCGGACATACCACTAAGAATGTAATTCTATGCTATTTTTCTATATTATTAGTCACATATACCTAGCTGTTGAATGCCTAGTCGACTCACCTGGAACACCCTTAATTAGCACGTTTCTCAACACAAACCTAGGAATTCTTCTGTAATCCCGTAATACCTTTTGCCCCAAAATAAGATCCTACCTGAAATTTTCATGGTTACCAAACAAAACACAGGAGTTAGGATGATAGCAGACTTTTGCAAATTAGGGGCTGTATCCTGTTTCCGAAGATGAAAAAAGAAACAACCCCTTATTATAATATTGAAAAAAATATATGATCTTGTCATTACAGAGGGAAAAAAAGCAAAAAACAAAAACAAAAGAGAGAGAAAGTTCAAAGTACAATCCACATGAAAGGTTTATTCTCTGTTTTTAGCTCTCATAAGCACCAAATAATACTGCACTCGCACCACACTGCTAGCAATCAAATAAACCTACTTAAAAAAGACAGTCATCAAAAAATGAGTATAAAATATCCTATGCTTTCTTTGGGACAATATTTCAACTCACAGAACTTAAATATTGTTACCGTTTTCACTGTAGCAAAGTATATAAAGGACACAAGTTAAAAAACCTAGGATGATTCATAAAAACCCCACCAGCATTGTCTGCAACATGCAAGGGAGAGTAGAATATGTACAGACTCCCAACATATCACGAATACGTATCTGTTTTGAACGGTTTTGGTTCATATTGCTGTGGGTTTGAAACAAACATTAAAAGATGCTGTTCCAAGAGCATATTTAAAGACATATCAAATGGTAGCTCACTCAGCAGACTACATAATGGGATTTTTCTTTGCTGTGGTGTTTGGGTATGGTATTTAGACTTGCAATAGTTAAGATTTGCAGTGGAAGATCCAGCAATTCTGTTCATGTACATTTAGCTCAAGTATATCCTGTTTGTTCTTGGTCCTTATCCACACTAATACATGTCCATTTGAAAAGTTCATTTCCATATCGCATTAATATTCTGTTCATACTGAAATGGCAAGATGACGAGAGGCATTTCTGACTAGGTCAGAGGCTATATACCGAACCACAAACATTACTATGGACTAAATGCAGGTTTTTGAAAAAGCTTGGGTAGGTAGTTTATTGGATTTATTTAAACATGTATGACTGTGTGTGACATAAAACTCATGACTTAACTCTTCATGTGACTTATTTCTGCAAATTGTAATGAAACAATGAACAAAAAAAACCCTTTATATGGAAATATTTCCACACTACTGTTTGACCATGCTAATGAACCTGCTGCACTCGAACAGTTTGAATCTGTAAATAGTCAAAAAGGATGGAATCCCAGTTGGTGTGGGAACACATGTACGATATATCTTAGTGCATTCCACACTCGATGTAATGAATCTTCAGATTATGACACTCCAACCAAAAGATTACCTAAAAATCAAGATATTCTTAAATATCTAAACAACATAAATACATTTGTAGTGGCCATTGAAACACTGTGAAAATTGAGTATGCTCAAGCTACAGTCTTCTTTATATTATGATATATTCTTTATATTATTAATTGTTCGTGTCCTTTGTAACTGTACAAATGTACTAAGCTCCTAACTTTTGTATTTCCTATGGGCTCCACAATGAACACTCTCCTATGTAATGAGGTTAAATGTACTGGAGGAGTGGGCTCAAAGTTCAAGGTACTTAAAATTCATCAAACATAAAGAAAGAAATAACATGCAAGTGTATTTTGTCCATGGAAACTATAACGTCACTACAACTCACTATAAGCCAAATGTCCTCAGTATCATTTATATCGTATCTAGTTGATAGGTTAACAGTCATGGAGTCTGTCTGATCATTTTTAACTTTACTTACAAACCAGTAAATACTGGACTGTGGTAGCCTAGCGGGTAAGGTACTGGACTATGGACCAGAAGGTCCAGGGTTCAAATCCCACCTCTGCCAAGCTGCCACTGTTGGGTCCTTGAGCAAGACCCTTAACCCACAATTGCTTGGATTGTAAGACTGTACCAATTGTAAGTTGCTCTGGATATGTTCGTCTGCTAAATGCTGTAGATGTAAATCTGTTCTTGCAGCAGTGAATGGATGGTTCCTGGTTCCTAGGTATTTGGCTCATTTTCCTGAAATCTGCTGTATTTCTCATGACACCCAATCACTAAGTTAAGCATTGCATGCTATTCATATTTCAACCGGTGACCTCGCTCTGCTACGGATAACATCTGCCATGAGAGCCATTTTTAAGGTAACTAATGACTGTAAGGAGCTAAAGCCACAGAGAACAGACTTATCAAAATAAATGCAGTGAAATCTTAAACCAAGAGCGGTATACACTGGCTAAGGAGCGCTTTAGATGCGTCAGAGCTGGAGTGATGTGAAGGTCAGGGGCCTGTTGTTGGATGGTAGAGGTCAGAATATCCTCAAAATCCAACAAAGTTGAAATGAAAACATTTTAAACACTACTGATTGTTTTAGCAATGGTATAATGAACATATATAATTATTTCTCAGTATCTTTATTTGAATACAAACAAGAAAATACTGGGAAATTGTATGCAGTATTAAAAAACTGGAAAAAGAAAATCAGAAAAGCAGCTTTTATAGGCTACAGGGAAGTATTTAGTGTGAGCTCCCCTTACAGTCCTAAGAAGCTTGATCAGGAATGGACTTTTCAATATAGCAGCTAACAAACCACTTTTTCAGAAAGAGAACAGGGAGTATTATGGAGTGACAAATCCAAGTTTGAAAGTTGAGTCCCGCCATTCACACTATGTTATGTATGCTCATTATACCATTTCTAAGCAACAAATCTAATGGTGGCTTAAGACTTTTGCACAGACCTCCATGTACCCAGCTGTAGAGAGTTTCAGAGGTTAAAAAATGCCATTTCAGTGTGGACGGAAAGCCAAAATGGACAAAAACGTGTCTTTTCATATATTAGTGTGGACAGAATAGGGAAGAACTTGATTCAAGCATACAAACACACAAAGGAGCTACTTTTTTTTGTTACATGAAACAGTTTCAACACTAATAAAAAGTATTACCGAGCAAAAAATGCTTTTGCAGCACCAGTCATGTTAAACTCAGAATATGATCCGATTTATACAACCTCATACAAGGCCACATTGGGCAAGTGCTAAAAACTAAGACATGTTCTCACTAACAGGAGATACTTTTAAGACTTTAAAACCTTTAAGGGTTCTAAGATGAACAAAGCAAATGCTAAAAAAAGCATGCTATTTTAAACATGGGCCATGCAATTTAAAGCCAAACTAATTTGATGAAAGATGGTTTGTAAGATGTCAATCCCGGCTTCTTACCTGTGGTTGCATAATTGAGAACAAAACTGTAATATGTTAGTGTCACTGACGATAATGGTTATGCATGACTGTCCTGCAACTTTAACTTGATTAATTCACTAACAGCAAAGTAATGGAATCGGCAGCAAAAAGGGTCAAATAAAAAATTATAAAAAAAAAAAAATCTAATTAGGAAATGTGAGTGATAAAAAGCTGGGGGCCCCACTTGGGAATCACCATTCTCAAGATGAACATAATGCCAGTAGTGTTGGTTATTATGAATAATGTAGTAGCCTATAAGATAGATTAACATCGAGTCCTCTGGCTTTTAGTTCGAGACACAGTTACAGCTACATGGTTTAACAGCAACACAACTTTGTAAACAATACCAGAGGACTGGCTTGTAGCATCTTCTTGGCTTTGCAACAATGGAAAGTTTTAACTTGTGGTAAACACCACCATTTTTGGTGCATTTTTTTGAATACAAAAAGGCTCAGAAACAAAGGTTTTTTTTTTTTTAACTTGTAGATAACAAACCTGATGCCAAATCTTCTCCATGTCATCATTTAAGATGCGAGAGTAGAGCAGGCTGAGTCTGGATCTAATTAGTAACAAGGCAATGGACGCTCTGTACCACTGGCCATGTATCTGTTTTCTTCAGTTTTCTCCATATCAGTCTGCTCAGAAGTTCTTGAAAATCTCAAGATCCTTTGGTGCTACTGGAGATTCCTTCTTCCATTCATCTTCAGGGTAGGCTTCAAAGTTAGACGTATCACCTTCATGAGATACCTTGGGAACTATGGGTGGCTGTAAGGGGGAAATAAATGGACAATTAGTCATTAAATCATTAAACCACAAAATCCTAATACAGGCTTTATGATGGGAGTCTGATAAATACACATAACCATACATCCAGCTATCCTCATTCTGAATTAGATTTTTCCCCTGTTCTGAGCAGCAGTGCCAATGGACTAACCATTTTGTTTTTGTTTTTCACTTTCAATACATTATTCAATAAATACATGAGATATTCAACACTTTACTATAACATAAGCTTTACGCTAATGTTAAAGATATTCTATGATATACATAGAAGAAGTTCTACATATCCTATAATGAGGAGTTGGGATGGGTTTGTTGGAACACATCACCTTTGTAAATAGGGGAGCACCTGTATATGGTTTCATGAATTCAGCCAAAACAGAGATTGGAAGGTTGCATGAACAGATCAAATCGAATATCTTTTGGTCTTCAAATACTGAAATATAAAACTCCTCAAACAATCAGTTTCTGGGTTGCTAGCATTTTAAGACAATGTACTTTGAGAAATTCTGCTCAGTAACGATGCTTGCTACTTCTATAAGAACAACTGGATGGATGAATAACAAATATCCACTTGAAAGACTTGTAAGACGTACTAGCTAACAGCTGCATAGAAGAGTGATTTTAATTAGCGCTGCACAAGTTTTATCACGTGAAGCGAGATTAAATGTTTTTGCTTGATAATAATCATATATAACAATGTTAATGATCGGACACAAATAGTTTTTGTCACTCCATAATACTCATTTCCACTGATCTTCATTCCAATCTTTGTGAGCTTTAGCATATCTTAGGCTTTTCACGTTGTTCCCTTTCCAAAAAAAGTTTCTTGGCTGCTACTCATTTACATTTTACATTTACAGCATTTACCAGATGCCCTTATCCAGAGCGACTTACAATTGGTACAGTCTTACAATCCCAGCAATTGTGGGTTAAGGGTCTTGCTCAAGGACCCAACAGTGGCAGCTTGGCAGAGGTGGGATTTGAACCCTGGACCTTCTGGTCCAGAGTCCAGTACCTTACCCGCTAGGCTACCACAGTCCCTACATATACTCTTCCTGAGACCATTCCTGATCAAGCTTCTTTGGACTTTAGAAGGGTCAACTTGGCATCCTGATGAAGCTGGCAGATGCTGCTATTGCTGAAGTGTAAGGGCAGGACCTAAATACTTTTAGCCTATAGAAGCTGTTTTTTTCTGATTTAGCTTTTTTTCCTCAGTTTAAAAAAAATACTGCACACATGTCCTGTATTTTCTGGCTTTGTTCTAATAAAGAGATATGATTATTTATGGTCATTATACCACTGCTAAAACAATAGCAGATGTTAAATAATGCATACCTGTTTAGGCAAAATCAAAAGTATATAAAATTGCCCAACTAGGCCCAGACCCCTAAGGGTTAATGTGCGTTATAGAATTTTTCCTTATCATTCGAAGTTAAATTTAGGCTCTTTTTCATCTCCTTGGTGGGACGTTTCCAGGACATTTCTCTCCTATCTTCTACCACTTATATAAAGGCACTGAATTTTCCCTGTCTGCAGACGTTCTGAACATCCATGTCATTAAAAATGCTTTACAACCTTGTTCAGCTCCATGCATATATATATAACTCTCAGCTCCAGTACTCTCATTGATTAGAACTCTCGGGTTATGGAGAAGCCCCTAGCCCAGATGTTCATGTAGCATCTCCAGCTTGAATGATTTGTTCAATAAAGAATTTAATAGTACAACTGTGTGACATTAGTTGAAGCTAAATGGGTTTGTCTGGTGGAAGGTCAGACCACATTTTATGAAAGCTTAATGCAGAAACCCTGACTATTCTTTAGGGTTGTGAGTTCTAAAACCCTATGACTTTAGTAATAAATAAATCAATAATAACAAATTAAATGGTTGCCACGTTTACCTTCAGTTTCCTATTCGGCACTGCTTCCCAGTCTATGGTCTTGAACCACCTGTGCTTTTTCACATCATCTGCTCCATTCTGCAAGGTCAGAAGGACATAAACAATTACACAAATTGGAATGAGTCAGCTAGTTGACTGAAATGGGACAAGATGAAAGAACACACCCGCACACTTGAGCAAGAGCAAAGTCTTTCTTTCTATGCAGGAACACAGCCAAACTAAAACCTGATAATGTAGAGCACATGGGATTGTGCAAGATTGATGAACATACACAGCGATACATAGTGACATGTTAATTTTTCCCTGATGAGGGAAACAGAAACAGATGCAAAGAAGATGATTTACAAAGGTTATGTCCTTAAATTAGAAGAAATATTTTAAAAAATTGAGAAAAGTTCTAAATTTCTCTACCAATAATGAGACAGACTCTAATCAGTTTCTCCAGACTTACTGGTCCTTCTTTCTGAATGTAGTCTGAATTGCAAGGATGACAATATGCTTCAAATATTAGTGGGACCTTATTATAATACAGAAGGGATGATAAGCTCATTAATTATAGTAAAATGTTTGTTTTATCTTTTAAAATACTATATGGGATGATTTTTTCTAGTAGTGTGAAATTAGTATGATAAGAATGGTGATTCTAACAATGTTTTCTAACAATGAACAATCTATAGGAATAATCGTAATAGTGAACAATCTGCAGGATCTTACGTAACATATTTTTGAACAAATATTTCAAAGGTGAAAATGTGGTAATATTGTATAATATAAAACAATTTAGTATCTGAACTAATGTATTTTGGACAATCTTTTCTAGTAGTGAAAATCAGTAGGAACTTTGATAATAGTAAAAAAAAAAGCAAGATCTTCCTTAAAAAAATAACTTTCTTCACTGTTTCCAATAGTCAACAAATTATAAGATTGTAATGGTGCAAAAATGTAACAGATCTTTAATTTAAGTATACTAGTTGTAGGATTTTATCAGTGGAAATACGTTAATGTTAACAATACAGACATTACCATAGTCAAATATTAGTTTAGATACTTTGCACATAGCGTTTTATTTTAAACAACAATATGAATTAAAACACAATATGAAAACATGCATTAATTCCAACCTTTGTAACTTTAATAAAACTAGCAACGCTTACCAAAAAAGAAAGCAGAACATTACCATGCTTTTTTCCTAACTTTGAAGATTGCGATTCACTTTTCTGTCAACTGGTGTTAGAAAGGTTTCCTCGTACCAGTTTTCTGTCATTCAGCCATGAATTGGATATATAAAACATTTTTATTTATTAATATAATTCTTCAGACCTCAGCTGTTAAAGTGAATGTACATTGATCAGATGGACGTAAAACGCAGACCTGTAGTTACATTTTCGCAGGGTCTTTTCTAATGGTGAAAAAAGCAGCAAGATCTTTTATAATATGTAGAAGAATTTATCCAACCTTGTAAAATTTGCAGAATTTTAACAGTGAAAAAGGTGTGGGATCTATTATATTAGTGAGCAATTTTTAGGATGGTTAAAAACATGGAAATGTAACAGTCATGTCTTGTAGATATTGTCTAATGGTGAAAAATATGTAGACTCTTTTATAATAAATGTACAATTTGTATAATGTTTTCTAATAGTCAAGAAACACCATTCTGTCAGACAGAACAATGCATAATATTTCCTGACATTGTTCCAAATAATAACTTTTTTTGGCTTAGTTCAACAGTAACACAACTTGCATGATTTTAATGGTGAAATGGTGATGACTTCTAAATATAAATAATAGGATTTAAATGTTAAAAAGAAGCAGGAATGTTAATAAGAGTGACATTTTGAACATGATGGTTTCTAACAGTGAAAAAGGCTTGTTCAGCAGTGGAAAAATAGGCTTCCAAATTTCACAATAAAATAAATCCTGCTGCTTTTTCACTACTTTCAGAAATATTACAAGTAATATACAAGTACTGGAAAGTCTGTACAGCTCTGGAGGTTGTTCTGCATACAGAGAAAGGGAGACTAGACATTTGAAAAAGAAAAGCCATGAAACAACATCAAAGCTAGCAGTGAGAACTCCATCCAAGACTGCGCTTACATCACGGACACCACATTTTGATATTTTGATATACTTTGTGGCTAGAAAGCACAGAGAACAAAAAAAGTGTTTGAGTGCTGAGACAGTGCACATTTGCTGTGAATAATCACAGGGGATTATATTACCATAGCTACAGTTGAAGGGAAAATGGAAAAGGATGCATATGCATTCATGAACTCCTCCAGACAGATTACATCAGTATGCCAATATGTGACATTTCTTAAAAACACTGCGAGCAGGCGGTCTGCTGCCACCACTTCAAATGCTAATTTATCAAATCTCCTCCGTTAACAGACAATACAAAACTTTTACTGAGTGCTGTTAAATGGAGAGCTGCTATGGTAACATTAACCAAAGCCGGCAACATTTAACAGAATGCCAAAGCTATCAGCTTCCTCTTTTGTCTTCAGACCATCTTGCCCTATGTGCGAATAGGACTTTTGGGAACTCACACTTACCACTCCAAAGTCAAGATTAATGTTTAATATATATATATTTTAGGGCTGCAACTAACGATTATTTTAATAATCGATTAATCGGTCGACGAATCAGGTTAAAAAAACAAAAAAAACTTTCCATGTCTTTATTCAGAAATATAACATTAAATAACAGAGCAAATAAGTGCTTACAATAAATGAATAATAATAAATTACATTTATTAATAAATTAAAACAACAAATTAAATAACAAAGAAAAATAAGTGCATCTCTGATGCAAACACTACATACAACTCATTCACACTCTTTCTTTATGGAACTTTGCATTGCAAGCCAAAAATGTTAGCATGTCAACATGCTCCTGGCTAAAGCTGGCTCTCTTTTTAGAGACCATATTTCCTGCCGCAGAAAATAAACGTTCAGACAGTGTTGAAGTAGCAGGAATGCATAAATAGGACTTGGCTAGCCTGGCCAATATAGGATATCTGTCTCTTAACTCCATCACCGTCATTATCCAGTTAACCAGCATCAACCGTGCTATTCCGGTTCGCATAGTGTGAGTGCGCCGTTACGTTTCCTCACTTCAAAACGGCATAAACTCGGGATATTGTGGTGACTTACGCTGTTGCTGGGCTGTATCAGCACCGGTCAGATCACTTTTGCAAAACTTGCATGTTACGCATGTTCTTACACTTTTGAGGACTTAAGCTTCTTCTCTGCGTTGGTCATGTTTCATTTGTAGAATTTATTTAATTCTTAACGCTAACTTATTTTGAAGATTCCGCATCCATTCCTCTTCCTCGCTCCGTTCAATATATATATATATATGAGAGTGTACTGTGTTGTTTTAGCAAAGATATAATGACCATATACAACATATCATCGACGATTGAACCCAAATATTTCAAACGTGAAAATCAAAACTGTCACTTCATAATACTCTTATCCACAGATCTTCATTCCAGTCTTTGTGAGCTTTAGCACACTTGGCCATTTCAGCCTGTTCCTCTTCAGAAAAAGATGTTTCTTGGCTGCTACCCTTCCAAAAAGACCATTCCTGATCAAGCTTCTTTGGCCTGTAGAAGGGTCAAAGTGGTATCCCGACGAAGCTGCCAGATGCTGCTATTGTTCATGTGTTAGTGTAATACTTGTCACTGTAGCCTATAGTTCATCTGATTTTTTTTTTTCAGTTTTAATACTGCATACAAATTTCCTGTATTTGGTTGTTTTCCAATAAAGAGACTGAAAAATAATTATATATGGTCATTATAGCATTGCTAAAACAGTGGTATCTAATCTAATGGTGGCCTAAGACTTTTGCACAGTACTGTATAAAAATAGATTATGCCATTTCACTGTTGTTAATCAAATGGGTTATGTAGTGTTACTCGTGATTAATCTTAAAAAAAAAAAAAAAAACACCACTACAAAGCCAAATGAACGCATTCATTACTTCAATGGGATTATTTCATAATAATTAACTAATATTTTCTTTATGTCTTATCACTGCAACTTATTTGACAGAAGGTCGCCAAGATGTCATGTTCAAAAGACAAAAACAAATAAAATACAAATCTGAGGATACATTTTTAATATAAAAGTGTATTTTTATTATTATATACTGTTATTAGAACCAGAATCTGGAACTGATGTCACACAGTAATGAGCAAAGTCATACAAGGGAGTGTCCAGAGTTGATTACTACTCTCACCCATTTCCTTTTTGTTCCCTATTCTGCCATATGGTGTCTAACATGTAGGAAATGGTGATTAGGGGATCATTTCAGACAGTCTATAACTACGGCGTTAAAATATTATTGTGAGAGCACCAATATAAACTGTCTTACTTCGTTATCTGCCCTCCCCTTTTCACTGAAAATTGAAAGTGCTGTATATCTAGAGTACTATAACTAGTTATAGAAATATTGCTTAATTGATATTTTTATTATTTATTCAGTGATTATGTTTTTTAATAACAGATAGGCGGCAGAACCACTCGCACAGGTCAAAGGAGGCAAATTGGTGAGAAAAATACTTCACATGCTATATGCCTTTATAAAAAGCCAATGAGTTGGCATAAGGTGGATGTCTGTAATAAACAGGCATCATAATGCATGTTCAAAAGTCCATAATGTGTCCGTAAGTTAATTGTGTGACATTTCATTAGTAACACAGTCTAGAGAATGCAATACTGATGATTTCTGAAGGCTTGAGGAATGTTCCTTTAAGGTATCATGTTCAGTTCAACTACAGATCATGAATCTTTTGCAAAGAATAACATAAGGTAAGAATAAAGATCACGTCAGGTTGACCAGCTATGAAAGACTGATGGTAATCTTACCTTCATGTTACCAAGTCTTCTCGCTCGTTCAATCACCAGAAACTTCTTGATGAGATCCCTGAACAGAAAACATAGACAGTGTACAGTGCTGCTTTAAAGTTTGTGAACCCTTTAGAATTTTCTATATTTCTACATAAATATGACCTAAAACATCATATGTCTAGGATTAGCTATAGGTAAGTGAACCTCTAGCTAATCCTAGAGATTCACATACTTTTTCCACTCACTAATATGTAATATTGGATCATTTTCCTCAATAAATAAATTACCAAGTATAATATTTTTGTCTCATTTGTTTAACTGGGTTTTCTTTATCTACTTTTAGGACTTGTGTGAAAATCTGATGATGTTTTAGGTCATATATGCAGAAATATAGAACCCAGGGCTCTGATAAATACCACAACTGTCCCAGTCTTAAATGTTGGTGACACCATTCCACACAGAGCAATAGGAAGCTCAATAGCTGGTACTTTTATTAGATGTAAGAACAAATGTACATTGAACAACTACAACCCAAAGCAGTAAAAGCTGAGACAGTATGGGAAAATATAGCAGTGTGTCCTACATTTAATTTGGCTTCTATTTCATCACAGACAGTATGAATCCAAGATATTTCATGTTTGGTCTGGTTAACGTCCAATTCATTCGTCAACAAACATCCATTCCTGCATTTCAGGCACGCAACACATTCCCAAAATGATCTGGAATACTGGTTCACCTGACCACAATAAAGGTTTTAACTGTGTGATGCTTCATCCCAGATGCCATAAAACATTTCAATAATTTTCTTACGCCTTTGTTGACAAACTGGAGATCCTCTACCCATCTTTGCTCCTCAAAGACTCTTGGATGCTGCTTTTGTACCAAACCATGATTATAATCACCTGTTTTAAATCATTATTATTATTTTTCACCTCATTTTTAGCCCCAAATTTCTTCTGTCCCAACTTTTTTTGGAATGTGTTGCAGGCCTGAAATGCAGGACTGGATGTTTATTAACAAAGGAAATGAAGTTGACTAGACAAAACATGAAATATTTTCGGTCCATACAGTCTGCAATTACATAAAAGTCAAAGTAAATGTACTGTACACTGCATTTCATTTATTTAGATCATCATTTTCCATACTGTTTTCCATGAGCCTTAATATGGTGGAGGTCTCATCTTTCCCACTAAAGCACCCTCCCTTTTATATTTTGGAACGCACTGACATCACCATCCATATAGCCATGAGATTATTGACGATGGGTGATGTGGCCTGACTCACAATCAGCATTACAATTCATCCCATAAGCATTGAATAGAGTGGAAGTTAGGACTCAGGCCAGGCAAGATCTTTGAGTGCAGTTTATAATTAGTCACTGTGGTCATTTCATAGAATGAATTAAAAAACCCCATGTATGTAGCGTCCTAGCCAAACATTTGCCTTAGTCTCTTTATAATATTTAATTGCAGACGTGCCTGCTTGACGGAACACATTGTAAGTACTCTGCAATAAATCTGAATCACACCGAGCCCCCAATGAGGGCGTAAGTGTGCTGACTGTGATGATTTAAGACATTTGTGGGGCAGTGGACCACAATGGATCACTTTGTGGATCAGAATGAGCAGAGAGATAGAGCAAGCTCATGATTCATCCAGCAGAGAAAATTCAGCTCTTTCAGTCTTGGTCAGACGTCCACAATGTCCAACCCTCATGATCCAATCATTGACAGTCAAGCAATCAGCCTACATTTAATGCTAATGCAATGACCATAGAGGTCATCTGACACAAGACTGACATCATCTGCTTAAAGGAAACCTGGGCAACATGTGAGTGCCTTGTATTTCCTAAATGATATTGCCAGCTCACATCAGTCATTCCACAGATGCATGCCATGACCTTCGCTCAAACGCCTGGTCACGCTTTGTGATAGCTTATCTTGTCTGTCTCTCTGATTAATGTCTGGCTTACTAGAGCTGTAAAAATGCCAGTTTCATGAATGCTCATGGCTTTAGTATCAGCCTTTTAAGTTCCTTTAAGATGCGTAAAATTACCTTGGCATGCGCCAAGGTCCTGAAGGTCAAACGATGTGGTCACAAGACATGATGTAATGCTGAATGATAGCAGTCTTGTGGCATAGATATTACTTCTAGTACGTTCTTCACAGATAGGAAAATGATTTAGAAGTGAACTGAACGACTCACTACGAAAGCCTAAAAAGTTCATGCGGAAATGTTAAACAGCCAACTGGTTGACCCCTCCCTTTAAGCACTGCACACACCGCGATTTCAGTTCTGCTTTAAGGAGTGCAGGACAGCATGGCAAGCTGCCTCGCTGACCTACTTTCTTAATCCCATGTCTCTCATTCTCAGCGCAGATGTGGCAGTTGGATACGAATCTGGACTGCGTAAATCAAGGCCAGCTAACGGTAAAGATTCCAATCGTGCATGTAATCGTGGATTTTGGCCTTCAACAGAACTGGGAATTTTGGGACCCAAAGAACAGTCCCATCCCTATCCAGCAGATATTTTGGTGCAATCTAAGATGTTCCACCATGACATCAGGGTTAAGTGGTTCAACAGTAAAGGGGTCACATTATGATAAAGAGACTCAGTTCAATCCAAGAAAACGCCATATGCATCAGTAGATGGGAGTCAAGCACGAGCGCAAGCATGTGTAACAAGAGGGTACATACAGTGGTGCATAAAAGTTTGTGAACCCTTTAGAATTTTTTATATTTCTGCATAAATATGACCTAAAACATCATCAGATTTTCACACAAGTCCTAAAAGTAGATAAAGAGATCCCAGTTAAACAAATGAGATAAAATATTATACTTAGTCATTTATTTATTGAGGAAAATGATCCAATATCACTTATTAGTGAGTGGCAAAAGTATGCGAACCTTTGCTGGTGTGACCCCCCTGTGCAGCAATAACTGCAACTAAGCGTTTTCTGTAACTGTTGATCAGTCCTGCACACCGGCTTGGAGGAATTTTAGCCCATTCCTCCGTACAGAACAGCTTCAGCTCTGGGATGTTGGTGGGTTTCCTCACATTAGCTGCTCACTTCAGGTCCTTCCACAACATTTTGATTGGACTAAGGTCAGGACTTTGACTTAGCCATTCCAAAACATTAACTTTAGGGTCGTTGTCTTGCTGCATGACCCACCTTCTCTTGAGATTCAGTTCATGGACAGATGTCCTGACATTTTCCTTTCGAATTCTCTGATATAATTCAGAATTCATTGTTCCATCAATGATGGCAAGCCGTCCTGGTCCAGATGCAGCAAAACAGGCCCAAACCATGATACGACCACCACCATGTTTCATAGATGGGATAAGGTTCTTATGCTGGAATGCAGTGTTTTCCTTTCTCCAAACATAACGCTGTTCTTTTAAACCAAAAGTTCTATTTTGGTCTCATCCGTCACACAAAAATTCTTCCAGTAGCCTTCTGGCTCGTCCACGTGATCTTTAGCAAAACTGCCAGACGAGCAGAAATGTTCTTTTTGGAGAGCAGTGGCTTTCTCCTTGCAACCCTGCCATGCACACCATTGTTGTTCTGTGTTCTTCTGATGGTGCACTCATGAACATTAACATTTAGCCAATGTGAGAGAGTCCTTCAATTGCTTAGAAAGTTACCCTGGGGTCCATGCCTGCTCTTGGAATGATCTTTGTTTTGTCGACCACTCCTGGGGAGGGTAACAATGGTCTTGAATTTCTTCCATTTGTACACAAATCTGTCTGACTGTGGATTGGAGTCCAAACTCTTTAGAGATGGTTTTGTAACCTTTTCCAGACTCATGAGCATCAAACACTCTTTTTCTGAGATCCTCAGAAATCTCCTTTGTTCGTGCCATGATACACTTCCACAAACATGTGTTGTGAAGAGCAGACTTTGATAGATCCCTGTTCTTTAAATAAAACAGGGTGCCCACTCACACCTGATTGGCATCCCATTGATTGTAAACACCTGACTCTAATTTCACCTTCAAATTAACTGCTAATCCTAGATGTAAGCGTCGTTTAACATCTGCATTACGTTCTGCTCACCAGACATTACCACAGTCACGTAGCAGTTTAGATACTTTGCACATAGTGTTTTTAAACAATAATATTAATGAAAACATTTAGTACAGTACAATGCAGTAATTCTTATCTTTGAATCTTTTAGAAAACTTGAAACACTTACGAAAAATGAAACCAACAACGAGAGTGAAACACTACCATGCTGAAAGACATTTTAAGACCACAATTCTCTTTACTGTCAGCAGGTGTTGCAAGGTTTTGCTTGTACAAGTTTTCTGTCATTCAGACAGGAATAAGATATATACACAGGTAATCACTGTTTAACACCCATCCGTCCGTGCTTCTTCAAGTGGACTCATTCCCTCTTGGTTGTGTGCAGTGAGATGTGTTTATTTATGTTTCAATTGATTGTGCACAATTATATTTTGGTTATACAGTGTGTGTGTGTGTGTGTGATTGTTAAAGTGTGCTTGCTCTGTAGTCATGTATTTCAACAGTTCGACAGTGGACTTGATGACTGTAAAGTGCAGGTTGTGCAAAGAAAGAATACATTTTCATTTAGGCATTTAGCAGACGCTCTTATCCAGAATGACTTGCAACTGGTCATATTACAATCCAAGCCATTGTGAGTTAAGGGCCTTGCTCAAGGATCCAACAGTGGCAGCTTGACAGAGGTGGGGTTTGAACCCTGGACTTTCTGGTCCACAGTCCAGTACCTTAATCGCTACGCTATCATAGTCCATCAGTGGTGAAGATAAATAAAAATAAAGAAACCCATCAGTAACTGAAGAACCACGCTGTTGTGCATTTCCTGGAGAGCCTAATATGTGTAATAGTTTACGTTTCAGATGCTGTATAGATGGTAGTGTTCCACTCGTGTTTTCAGCGGTATCTCTGACACATTTATGCACCGCTTACACGTGGTTTTCGTGTGAAAATACCCTTTTAATTCACAGTAGCACAAACAGACTATGCGACTATAGTAATGTCTGGTCAACAGATTTTCATTTCCTATTATAATTCTTAAGGCATCGGCCATCAAATCGAACAGACATTGATATTCAGTGGGAGAATCATCCTTACTCCCTCAGTAGCTCTTTCCAAAGGTGTGACTGGCTTGCAGAGCATTTTCTTTCAACTTTACAAAGAAGCTTATTCCACTACAGCTTCACATCACTTCCGTTTTTTCCCTGGTGAGGGTTGCTGTGGCAACAGGCTGCAAAGGTCAGCCCAGTCTTCTCTATCCCCTGCCACAGAACCCAGCTCCTCCTGGGGAATTCCCAGATGTTTCCAAGCACTGAGATATAATCCTCCAGTGTCGTCCACAGAGTTGCTGGGTTTATTTTCTATGACGGTTCATCAATACACTGCTTTTTTGATCAAGAGGCGCTAGCTGAGGTGGTTTGGACATCTCATAAGTATGCCCCCTGTTCCAGGTATGTCCCTCTGTACATCAAGGTCCCAGCTGCAGATCAATAACTTTCTCCTTTTTTTCCCCTCAATAATTTACAGTCTGTGTTCTTTTCATTTTAACCACTTGCCTTTCATTTGCCAGCTTCAAGTACAACTTGCCTGACTGATTCGACAGCGTGATATGCAGTTTAAACTGTCCACAACAAGCCAAAAACATGGCACAGGCAGCACAGATAGCAATCTTTTTAGCACTCGGATTTCATTCTGACATGCTGGAAAAAGAAAGGCATGTTGGATTTCACCATGCTGATCACATTTCAAGCAAGTTTAATCAGGGATGCCTAATCCACGGTGAAAATGTTTGACAAGCCTGGTGTAAATGGTGTAAGTAAGTATAGAGCGAAAGAGAAAGAGTATGAACGCTGTAATAAGCTGCATTCCTCCAAGCTGCAGCTGTGTCTAGCCTGAGCTAATGGGTTCACAGAAGATCAGATTAGCTCACAGGACATTCTGATCAGAACGTGGGTGTGTTTTTCCTGTATGGACTGCAGATTGCCGTTTGGAGGTCACAGAGTCCAGGGTATCTACTAGAGGTCCTTAATGTGTAATTAAGCATTAGTCATTCGTGCATCGGTTGGCCTGCGCTTACTTGACGTAGAAGTCCAGATGGCGTGGAAACTCCAGCTTTCCAGCCAGGATCTTCTGATAGATGCCAAAAGGATTGTCATCGAAAAATGGCGGGTACCTACGGGGGGGAGAAAAATATTAGTAATTCAAAGTGAGCCATGTGCCTGATTTGAATAGGACACTTTCTAATAATGGAACTCAAATGGTAAGCATCATGGGCACAGCAAAACATCCCGTTTCAAAAGGTGCTTAAGAAACAGAAGAACTTTTTCATAGTTCTTAGAGCTGTTGGAGAAAGTGCCCCCCCTTTCTTGCATGTGTGCACCGCAGGATGTGTGAATGATAGTAGTTCTTAGAACGGCATGTATAGGGACTTTCTTGCTCCTACTTCAAGCTCCTAGTTCTTGTCTCATCGCATAGGAAGCATGTGGTGATTGGTCCAGATGTAGTGATGCAAGTGCCGACCCAGCATCATAGGGTTTATGAATAAACGTGTAAATAAATAATATCCATACATCAAACTATGGCAACTGCCATCTCGTGCAATAAACTCAGGAATGGTGAACAGTGGCAGATCAGTGATAAAACCAATGGACTGCTCATGCTACACTTGGCACTAGTGGTACAAATGTGTTCTGTTAATAGGCTCTGCCTTCTTAACAACAACTAACTACATATTCTGTTTTCTCTCTGAGCTCTTCTTCCGGTCTCAGTCCCAGTTTACACACTCAGGGTGTACTCACACTGAGCACAATTACCTTGAACCACGTCAGAGCGTGTTTGACCCCCCCTCCCCATTGGCGCCTTGGATCCCGCTCACACTAGATTCACCAAAACGTGCTCCGGCACGCTTTTGTCATCACGATACGCGCTCACACAGCCCAGCACACTTCATGGTTGTACATATGTGATGGGGTAATCACATACTTTTTTGCTTTTCTTTGGTTTCGCTTAGTGCATGCTAACACACAGCCCTAATACGCATTATAACCTAATATGTGCATTGATTATGGAGCTCAGTGTGTTTCGGCTTTTCGTTCTGCACAACGGACTTAATGCTTATACTTACTATGTGTTTTTTTTTCCACTTTGTGCGCACTGACACAGCCCTTATACGCCTTATAATAAATACATTGATTATGCAGCGCACTGTATTTCGGCTTCGCATGCTGGAAGACAGGGTGGCACAGCACAGTGGTCTTTATGCTTGGACTTACTTTGTGGCTTTTTAAGGGAGTTTCGTTTTGGGCTGTAATATGTCTTGCACGTAATTGCATTGATTATGCAGAGGCTTTTCATGCTGCATGTATTAGATGGGCCCACACAGCACAGAGGACTAAATGCTATACGCCTTTTAATAAGGTGCGCTGATTATGCAGCGCACTGGGAAACAGCTTCTCGTGCTGCACAGCGGATTTCATGATAGTACTTACTATTAGGCTTTTTTGTTTCTCTTTGTTCGCCCTGACACAGCCCTAATGAGCCTTTTAATAAATGTACTGATTATGTGACGTACTGATTTTCGTCTTCTCATGCAGCATGTAAGAAGATTTTTACTGAGTCAGCTGATGCTGGTTTCTGCGCTAGAGCATGAAACATTACTGCTTTGTTTCTTGGCTATTTGAATAATAACACATTAAGACGTTCTTCTGGGTACCAGCTCCTGCTTCACACAGGCTGCACTTCTACCATCAGTTCCACTCCTCATACCGTAACTCAGACCACATCAGAAAACCCTAACTCCCCCTCCCATCCTCCAGTTGACTGATCACGGCATGCCTACAAACCTACAGTGACTCGGTTTACTGGACTAAACAATGCCGACACACAGTCTCTCTCAATGTAATTATACTCTTCATAATACTGTAATATTTTTCATTAATTATGGGCTAAATGATTATATGTATTTCATTATATTTATTACCAAAATTACCCCAAGAGCGCAGCGAAAACGCATCCAGGAGGTCAGAAAAGACCCCACAACAACATGCAAAGAACTGCAGGCCTCACTTGGCTCAGTTAAGGTCAGTGTTCATGCCTCCACCATAAGAAAGAGACTGGGCAAAAATGGCATGCATGGCAGAGTTCCAAGACGAAAACCACTCCTGAGCAAAAAGAACATTAAAGCTCATCTCAATTTTTCCAGAACACATCTTGATGATCCCCAAGACCTTTGGGAAAACATTCTGTGGATTGACGAGACAAAAGTTTTGGAAGGTGTGTCCCCCATTTCCTTTTAGTGTACAAGTAACACAGCATTTCAGAAAAAGAACATTATAGCAACAGTAAAATATGGGGGTGGTAGTGTGATGGTCTGGGGCTGATTTGCTGCTTCAGGACCTTGAAGACTTGCTGTGATAAATGGAACTATGAACTCTGCTGTCTACCAAAAAATCCTGACGGAGAATGTCCGACCATCTGTTCATGACCTCAAGCTGAAACAAACTTGGGTTCTGCAGCAGGACAATGATCCAAAAGACACCAGCAAGTCCAGCTCTGTATGGCTGAGGAAAACCAAAATGAAGACTTTGGAGTGGCCTAGTCAAAGTCCTGACCTGAATCCTATTGAGATGCTGTGGCATGACCTTAAAAAGGCCGTTCATGCTCGAAAACCCTCCAGTGTGGCTGAATTACAACAATTCTGCAAAGATGAGTGGCCAATATTCCTCCACAATGCTGTAAAAGACTCATTGCAAGTTATCACAAACGTTTGGTTGCAGTTGTTGCTGCTAAGGGCGGCCCAACCAGTTATTAGGTTTATGGCAATCACCTTTTCCCACAGGGCCATGAAGGTTTGTATTTTTTTTCTCCCTTAATAATAAACACCCTCATTTAAAAACTGCATTTTGTGTTTACTTGTGTTGTCTTTGCCTAATATTTAAATTGGTTTGATGTTCCGAAAAACGCAAGTGTATCAGGAAGGGGGCAAACACTTTTTCACACCACTGTATATCATATTGGCTGCTCAAGTAGATTTGGTCCCTTTTTGAGTCTCGGTCCTCCCAAGGCTTCTTCCTTATAACATTTAGGGAGCTTTTCCTTGCCACCGTCTCCCCAGGCTTGCTCAGTTAGGACTTTGACCCTAGATTTTTATAAAGCTGCTTTGAGACAATGCTCCATTGCAAAATGTGTGATATAAATTAATATGACTGTGACTACTGACCAGAAGGTTGAGGGTTCAAGTACTAGTACTGACATGCTACCACTGTTGGACCTCTTGAAGACTCAGAATTGCTCTGGATAAGGGTGTGTAATGCATTCAAATGTAGAACAACTTCATTGTAATGCAGTGCAGCTTTACTGAGGTGTGCAACCATGTGTAGTGAGAATAATGTGAGATATACTGAGCAGGTTCTGTAAATGATATCTTGTTTTGCCTTTTTGCCCACGCTGCTGGACTTATGGGACACCCCAACGGACTTATCTTTTTTCACACTATAAAATATTTTGTCAAACTACTGTGCAAGCCAGAAAGCAAGCAAATGAAGAATAATGCGGAGCACTCCGTCCTGGCAGGGAAGCTGAATTCAGTAAATCTGAGCAAAGTGATGAGAGGGAACAGATGATGTGTCCTTAGTTGCTCAGATACATAATGGCTATTCCAATACTAAGAAACACTGCAGGCTCAGTTTAGCTGACTGGCACGTACAGATGGTTATTTCGGAGAGTGACCTTTCTGAACTGCACACAAAGGCCTGTTTTGGAGGGAAGCTTACTCTATTCACTGGCTCTCTCCTTCTGTGATCTTTATTTGGTTTAACAAAGGTGTTAAAGGTCTATAACAAAGACTAGTTATGAGGACCTGATTTACTATCAGCATGTGTGTAAAGACAGGCAAACTCAATAAACCTGGCAAAAAATTTTTGCTGCCCATCTGATTTACTAACAGTAGCGGTTAAGGTACTGGACCTATGGACCAGAAGGTTCAGGGTTCAAATCCCACCTCCACCAAGCTGCCACTGTTGGGTCCTTGAGGGTGTCTGCTAAACACCTAGCTGTAGAATTGTGTCTAGTTATGGTACTGGTCTCAGCCAGTAAGTTGTATTTTGGTGCACCGGTTCTACCTATAGGTACAGGGACTGAGAGGGATCAATATAGAGTAGATTGTAGAGCAAATGTTCAAGTATTTGCAAGCCTTCATGCCATTCTGAGAGTGATGGCCAAGTCTGTTGAGTAAAGGCATACAAGAATCCCTGTGTCATGTCTCTATGCTATGGCTAGTCGGAGGAATGAAGGGATCATATGTAAACATACGCCACTGGTTAACTCTGCATTCAGTTCGTTGAATGTTTGGTATTCACTTTTAAGCTATAGGTACAGTACTGTTCAAAAGTCTTAGGCCACCATAAGATTAGATATGTCGTTTTAGCAAGGGTTTAATGAACATATGTCTCTATTTTTAGAATACAACCAGGAAAATTATATGCAGCATTAAAAACAATTGACAAGCTATCAGAAAATACAACTTCTATAGCTACAGTGGCAAGTATTTAGTGTGACTTCCCCTTAAGCTTCAACAGCACCACCATCATGCCAACTTGACCCTTCTACAGTCTGAAGATGTTTGATCAGAATTGGTCTTTTTGGAAGGGTATCAGCCAAGCAACTTTTGAAAAGGGGAACAGGGTGAAAAGCCCAAGATACAATTCACAAAAATTTGAATGAAGATTAGTGAATAAACGTATGATGTAGAGACGAATCCAAGTTTAAATTTTTTAGGGTCCGATAATTGACAACATGTTACACAAGGTCATTATACCATGGCTGAAATAAGTGTAAGGTGGCCTAAGACATTTGCACAGTACTGTATATATTGTTCAGTTTTGCCTTGCCCCTCACTTGAGGCTATGGGCCTAGATGTTTGTAAAGCTGCTTTAAGACAGTGCTCTATTGTAAAAAGCTATATAAACAGCATTTATATCCTCATTAAAACCTTATACAAGCACAGTGCATGTGTTGGTTTAGAACCGTGTTCATTCCAGGTGCACCTTGGATGCTGGTATAGTTAGAATAAACATTGAGCCTACATTAAACACAGCTTTAGGAGACAATGCAATACGTGATTCTATCTAGTTAACACTGTTAGGAATCAGGCACTATTTTGCCTGATTTATCCATTATTTCACCCCAACTCCAATCTGCTCTGCTGGGACAAAGAGTGCTCTGTTCTCTCCGAGTCCGAGATCTAAGCTTTTCGTTCACATTGTTTTGCACGTTGTTACCACATGTTCGCATTTGTACATATATGCTAACAAATCACATGCAACACGGCCACACAATTTATTAGGCAGCTTAAGCAAATCAGTACTGTTTATTTGAATCTCAGGAAATTAAAGCTCAATTAAACACACCAAATGAGGGTAATTCTCTGCCACAACGGGACCAGCAATATGTCACAGGCTGACATCTACATTGATGTGCACATGTTTTGTATTCAGCTTGGCTGTTGTTCATAGTGTTCTACTCTAGTCTGAACAGGCAGTGTATCCCTGGAACAACTTCACAATCTTGCTGTGCATGCTCTTCTTTGTCATTCTGTTACCTGCTGAGTCGGGCAAGAAACTGCTGCTTGCGTTACTTTAGCATTACTGTCAACTCTGTATTAATATTATTGTTATTAATAGTAGTAATAGTATTGAAAGCTGATACTCCTTGCCTTACAAGGCTGCATCAATCTGTCTTTGCAAGACAGGTATGATCCGCATAACGTCCATTCGCATACATGTCCGTGGTCTGATAAGGTGACTTCCCTCATAATTAAGATAGTCAACCTACTTAACCCATACAGTACAGTGCAAAAGTCTTACGCCACCATTAGATGTGTTTGTGCAAGTGCGCCTACTTAGAAAGATGAGAGAGGTCTGTAATTTTCATCGTAGGTACACTTCAACTATGAGAGACGAAATGAAAAAAAAACAGGAATTCACATTGTAGGATTTTTTATTGTAAATTATGGTGGAAAATAAGTATTTGGTCAATACATTTGGTTCAACTCAATACTTTGTAACATAACCTTTGTTGGCAATGACAGAGGTCAAACGTTTCCTGCAAGTCTTCACCAGGTTGGCACACACTGTAGCTGCTATTTTGGCAGATCTCCTCTAGAGCAGTGATGTTTTGGGGCAACAAGCACTTTCAACTCCCTCCACAAATTTTCTATGGAGTTGAGGTCTGGGGACTGGCTAGGCCACTCCAGGACCTGGAAATGCTTTTTACGGAGCCACTTCTTCGTTGACCAAGCAGTGTGTTTGGGATCATTGTCATGCTGGAAGATCCAGCCACGTTCCATCTTCAATGCTCTCACTGATGGAAGGAGGTTTTGGCTTAAAGTCTCACGACTCACGATACATGGCCCCGTTCATTCTTCCCTTAACGCGGATCAGTTGTCCTGTCCCCTGTGCAGAAAAACAGCCCCAAAGCATGATGTTTCCACCCCCATGCTTCACAGTACTTATTTTTCACCATGATTTACAATTAAATTCTTTAAAATCCTACAATGTGATTTCCTGGATTTTTTTTTTCTCATTTTGTCTCTCATAGTTGAAGTGTACCTGGGACCCTTGACGACTGATCCATGTTAAGAGAAGAATGAACGGGGCCATGTATCGTAAGATTTTAAGCCAAAACCTCCTTCCATCAGTGAGAGCATTGAAGATGGAACGTGGCTGGGTCTTCCAGCATGACAATGATCCCAAACACATCACTCGGGCAATGAAGGAGTGGCTCTGTAAAAAGCATTTCCAGGTCCTGGAGTGGCCTAGCCAGTCTGCAGACCTCAACCCCATAGAAAATTTGTAGAGGGAGTTGAAAGTCCATGTTGCCCCAAAACATCATTGCTCTAGAGAAGATCTGCATGGAGGAATGGGCCAAAATACCAGCTACAGTGTGTGCCAACCTGGTGAAGACTTACAGGAAACGTTTGACCTCTGTCATTGCCAACAAAGGTTATGTTACAAAGTATTGAGTTGAACCAAATTTATTGACCAAATACTTATTTTCCACCATAATTTACAATAAAAAATCCTACAATGTGAATTCCTGTTTTTTTTTCATTTTGTCTCTCATAGTTGAAGTGTACCATGAAAATTACAGACCTCTCTCATCTTTCTAAGTAGGAGAACTTGCACAATCAGTGGCTGACTAAATACTTTTTTGCCCCACAGTAGCTAATCTAATCGTGACCTAAGACGTGCTGAATATAAGCTTATGAAATACATCAGCTCTCATAATAGAGTAGTTGTAATGACAAACTTAACAGGTCACATTTTACTAAACACAAGGTTTTATTAATCACAAAGTTTTATTAAACGTGGCATCAGTGTGAGCAGACTGAATTGTGAGCGATGTTTGGCTGGCACTGCACTCTTTATACACAACTTATAAATAAAGACTTCTGTAGCAGCAAATGTAGGCATACATTATGTACTGCATTTAATTGGCTCTATGTTGGAGTCCTCTTTACATGACAAAGCCACAATTATCTCACAAATGTGCAAATGTATTTGTAGAGAAAACACGTCTGCGTTGTAAGGACCTTGTATCCGAATGACCATAAAGACAGCAAAATCTGAACTGTTTTCAGTGTAAACCACCACAGGCCTGCTTACAAAGCAACTGGCTCTTTTTACCAAAGGGAGGGACTTCCAGTAAGGTGCCACCATATCTGTGTTACAGGCTGTCCTTTTCTAACCAGTGACATGTCTTGTGTATACGCGCTATCTCTGATCATAGTTGTCTGACTGCTTAGTCACCACGGTTTGTAGGCTTTATTTCAGTCCTTGTGTTTAGTTGTGGCTCTCTCTGCTTAGCCTACTATTTACCACACACTGCTTTTCTGTTGCTTGTGGCTGGCTCTTTTAACAGCTAGATGATTGGACTGGATTCTGCCTCATTTGTCAGTCATTTTGAGTGAAAGCATATGCCCCAAGAATTCCTTGTTCACCACTGGTCACTCGCTGAGCGCTTTGTAGGAACACCTGTACACCTACGAATCCAGGCAACTGTCTAATCAGCTAAGCATGTGGCAGCAGTGCATAAAACCATGCGCATAAAGGCCAGCAGCTTCAAGTAATGTTTTACATTAAGCACGCTTGACAACAACGATTTTGCTTCCTGAACACTTGTGGGAATATTTTATACATTTCGGGCAACTGATCACTAAAATCACAAACCTGTTTTTGTGGTTTCCCATCATAGTTTACGACTACTATTATATTGAGCACAATCAAACTCTCTTGCTAAGTCTGAGCACTCAGTGTAGTGCTTGGGCGAACCTGTGAACACTCAAGTTAAGGAGGGGCAGAAAGGCTATAAAAGGTGCACACATTTAGAGATGCTGTTTAGATGCATGTTAACATGATTTTCAGGGAACAGCATAGTGGATGTAGACTTGAGTGTTGAGTTGAAGGCAACTGGACTTCACCTCAGTTCTAGAAGCTGATGGGGAGTCCCAGGTATTTAACCTCTAGTGGGGTTGATACCTTGGAGGTGGTCCTGAGAGTCCTTGTCCCACCCTGCCATCATGTGAGACGTTAGAGTCACATGGGTCGAGGTGTGGATGGGGGTTAAACCACCCCTCTGTTCAACGTTGGCCGTTCTAATTGCACATAACAGGTGCATGGGTGCCCAAGCACAGACTGAGCAACGTTGCTCAGTTCTATACATAGGAGACATCAAACAACCACTCACAAAGGTCTATGACACAACAGAAGGGACACTACTTTGAGTATACCAAATAATACAGATGGTTTGAAAGAGGAGTTAAGACGGCCATCATTGAACAGAGGAGGTGGTTTACAACACCAGTTATCAGCCAGCTACAAAGCAGTCTTGAGATCCTTTCCGAGGCAGTTTAACCCTAGTTTAATCAAGTGACCCTAATGACTCACATGATGCCAGGAAGGGGCAATGACTCTCAAACAGGTCACACCTTCTCAGCCTAGTGACCCCACTAGAGGTTAAATACCTGGGACAACAGCTGAAATAGCTTAAAGACGCTCCATGACTGCACTTTGGATGTACAATTTGTAACCAAGATAAATTCTGGACTGCTCACATTTGTTGTGAAACAGGAGCAGCCAAGCAGAGAGTCTGGCCCAGAGGTACTCAGATGTCAATGAAATGTGCATGATAAGGAAAAATCAGAAGGGTTACGTCATGGAACTGCTTCTGTCCAATCAGTGTAGGTGGCTTCTCCAATAAAAATAAGGATCTATTCAATCTATGAATACTCCAATTTGACTTTGGCCAGCACTGAAACCACCAGAGACATTGAGCCTAGATGAGGCAGACGAAGATGCCACAATGCACAAACCAGATGTGGAAAACTACACTGATCCAGATGTTGAACCCATCATGCCTGGTTATTCTCATCTGATATATAGCCAGAATTAATTGACCTGGCCAGGGACGTGACAAGTGAAAGCAGAAGTTCTTGACTCAGGACTGATTAATGTGATTAAATTCAATATATTTATTTTAATGTTTCTCCATTTGGTACATGACGGAGCAAATCTGAAATAATTTCTCACATGCATTTTTTAGGAAGCAAAATGTTTTTTTTTTTTTTAAAGAAATTGTTTTCTAGTGCTCAGAATGGAGAAAATGTTGTCTCAACGATTGTTGGTGCCAGATGGGCTTATATGAGTTAACTGCTGATCCGATATTTTCATGCACACCAGTCTCTAGAATTTGAAAGCTGTTACACAATGGCAAGTACCCACTGGCTATGTAGTACACATGAAATAAAGCTACAATAGCATGGAACCGTTGCTGAAACAAATATAGTACAACAATTACAACTGGAGGATCAGTGGTGCTCAAGGTATTGGCACTGCTACTAGGAATGTAGCTCAGATATACAAAGTATTGTTGTTTCATTTGTGCATGTCATGAACTGGCTGCTCTCTAAGCATTACGTTAGTGTGGTGCATAAACTACTTGTTGAGCCAACAAAAAATATTTCTGCCTCCTCTTCATATAAAACTCAATTTGATGGAAAGCTGTGATTGCAATGAACAAAGACTTCACTATTTGAGACAGATACTTCCAAGAGTAACTGATGCCAAGATTAAGAAAGGCATTGTTGTTGGTCAGCAAATCAGACAGTTCATTAGCATGGCTGGGTATCGTCTGCATTTTATCGATTCCAATTTTTGATTCCAAAATGATTTAAAAACAAAAAAGTGCCAAATGTTTAAGTACATCTATCTATTTTTATGTTAAGCTTTTTTTCTTCCCATTTAAACCTTCTTCTTCTTCTTTCGGCTTCTCCCGTTATCAGGGGTCGCCACAGCGAGTTAAACGTTTCCACCTCACCCTGTCCTCCACGTCCTCTACTCTCACCCCAACTCCCTGCATATCTTCATTCACCACAACCAAATAACTCCTCTTTGGTCTTCCTCTCCGTCTCTTGCCTGGCAGCTCCATCTCCAACATCCTCCTACCAATATATCCACTATCCCTCCTCTGCACATGTCCAAACCATCTCAGTCTTTCCCTCTCGAATTTTGTCTCCCCATTTTCCCAACCAGTGCTGTCCCTCTGATGATCTCATTCCTAATCCTGTCCACCCTAGACACTCCTAAAGAGAACCTCAACATCTTAAGTTCTGCCACCTCTTCCCATTTAAACCTATTGTAAGTACAAAGCTTAATATGGCTTAATGTACTAAAGTCGCAACGTGGGAACACCAAACATCTCTCGATTACTACTGGTTACAAGTACTAGTATGCACATGTGCAGTAGCCAGAATAACCTTAAAAAAAAATCTTATGTTTTATGTGTTATTTGAACCCAACAGCGCATTTCTCTTTCAGCTTCAGAGATATATTTCTCTAGCCATTCAAAGAGATAGGAGTCTGGTCTTGGGTGGCTGGAAATAACTGCCCAGTGGCGTTACCAAGATGGCGGTGGAGTGAACAGACTTACAACGACATCACAGACTGGAATTCATGCGCTTCGTGTCACAGAAACAATCGTCAATAATGGACTATTTCTCAAATTTGCTCAAGTGAATACAAACTTTAAATGTACGTACATATATTTACATGTACAGGTTTTTTTCTGACCTCATTAAGTCGCCAAACTCGCCTCTCACCAAAAATATGAAACAGACGTGGGCATTTTATGTACATTTACAGCATTTAGCAGACGCCCTTATCCAGAGCGACTTACAATTGGTACAGTCTTACAATCCAAGCAATTGTGGGTTAAGGGTCTTGCTCAAGGACCCAACAGTGGCAGCTTTGGCAGAGGTGGGATTTGAATCCTGGACCTTCTGGTCCGTAGTCCAGTACCTTAACCACTAGGCCACCACAGTCCCAAGATTTGGGCAAGATGGGCAAGATCTTAGACTGTATATCAATGCCATGAAGAACTGAGGCTGTTTTGAAAACCAAGGGAGGACCTACCCAATATTAGCACAGGGTTCCTAATACAGTGTTCAGTAAGCATACACCATAGTACAAAAGACTAATTGTATTCTGGTTGGCGTTTGAGGCCTCCAGTGTAATGTCGTGTGAAGTCATACGGGTTGCAGTAATGGATTTAGCAGCATCAGACTGATGATAGAAAGGGAATGTAAAAGCCAAAAGAAGAAAAAAAAAAAGAAACCTAGAGCGCAGCAAAGACAAATGGCAAGAACGAGAGAAGCAAGGCAATTTTATTGAAAGTTGATGACATGGAGTAGAGACGGATTTAATTTTGGCTTATGCAAATCTCCCAGGAGCGTGAGACAAAGTACAGAAAAGCGAGATGGACAAAAATATGGAGACAAAGCCCTATTGCGGGTCCTCCTCCAGGCATGGAACACAGACACTTCAGAACACGGAAACACTTTAGTGACACGCTGTGCTATTACACCTCCATAAGGGTATAATAAGCCAGATGACACACAGACTTCTAACACGTGTTGACAGTTGGCAAAGGCCAGAGCAGCAGGTGGACATACTTAATGTTACTGTAGTGCAGTGAGCTCTTCTCACTAGAACCCAGGTAAATCTGGTCATTGCTGTTATGTCCATACTCTTAAACACCTCAAACAAAAACCAAGACACGCCGGCTAGATCAAATGAACGCAATATCTGGAGATCAATACTGATGGCAGTACAGACTGTTAGCGGGATTTCAATAAGAAGGAGGCAGTCTGGAGATCACAGTTCAAAGAAGCTTTGCTAGAAGACTAAGCCTGAATCATCTACACCAACTGTTACATTACATTTTACATTACATTTACAGCATTTAGCAGACGCCCTTATCCAGAGCGACTTACAATTGGTACAGTTTTACAATCCAAGCAATTGTGGGTTAAGGGTCTTGCTCAAGGACCCAACAGTGGCAGCCTGGCAGAGGTGGGATTTGAACCCTGGACCTTCTGGTCCATAGTCCTGTACCTTATCCACTAGGCTACCACAGTCCCAACCTTTTTTTTTCTTTGGAACCCCTCTATGAGAATCTAAGAAAAGTTGGGCCCCCAGCTCACACACACACAGACCAAAAGAATAAAGTGATTCATTGCAAATCTTTATAGGAAAAAATAACAACAATAGCAGCTTTTCTCCTTTTGTCTTGGGTTCCACTTTCAGCTCGTTTCCTCCCTTATTCATTTTGGCTCATTTCTGACTCCTGTCAAGAAAGCTAAACATTTAGCTAAGAAATCAAACATAAGCTGGGTATTTTCTTTTAACATCCCAACAGAGTCCTGTGCACAGATCCTTACAAAAGAATAATACTGATTCATGATCAGCACCTATACACAACTAAATTTTTTGGAATAAAAATATCCTTTTAGAGTAATTTTATCAGCGCTCGACCAATATGGGTCTGTTTAATGGTTGATGCCAATGCCAATATTTAGAGAGCAGGGTGACAGACAGCTAAAATATATTACCGATATCACTTTTTTTTACTGATAAAACTACTAAAAAACAAAAAGTATTAACTGATAAAACTAATAACAAATGACACAAAGTTACTGAACTTAAATTAACATATTTAGGCTATAAATGCACTGTCTCTGTTTGCACTCCATCTTAAAAAAAAAAAAAAAAGTTTCATTGCTCTTAACAACATAAATTAACAGATAACCGCAAACAAAAATGTGTAGAAATACTTGCAAAGAAATTAAAAATGTTAGAGTAGTGCTCATGGTAGCAGCATCTTTTTTGTTTTCTGGGTCCCAGTTCCAATTAATAGCAGCAAGACACAATGCTGGAAGTTCTTCTTCTTCTCATAAATGGCTCCACGAAAACAAAGTTTCTCTGCATTTTCTCCACTATTTTCAAATATCAACATTGATCGAATAAAAAAAACATTTATTTATCGGCCTGATTAAACAATCTATCACCATTTTATTTACAGAATTTTTTCCAACGAGTGTGTTACTGCGATTTTATTTAACATGAGTAAATTGTATTTTGACAAACTCCGAGCACCACAGAGCAGACAAAGCCTCGTACACCCCCTGTGATGTTTGGGACCCAGGTTGGGAACCATGGACCCACACCATACCTCTGAAAGTGTGCACACAATTTGACGTACAGAGTATTTAAATCAGCAAGTGATTCAATGCAATTTGATGCATTAAGATATGATAGTGTACTTAACTAACAAAACATGCATCACATCAGTCTCACTTACTTAGATTGATATGAATAGCTCATGAGACTGCTTGAATGGAACTGTCAGTAATGGGCTACATTCACAGTTTCCTCTTCGATATTGTTAGGTTGTTCACATTTACCTTATGAAGTGGCCTGTATCAAACACTAGTACGCACTTCACGTGATCTGCTCGTCCAAAGGTAAACAATCAAAATGGGAGTGATCAGTAACAGTCGCTTCTTTAATGGTCAGGTTAAAAAGGGGACGTTATTCGGCCATGGCCACGTCTGCGTCCTTGGTTTCTCTAAAGTTCGCTTTTAAGATTTTTATGGTCCTTTAACGCTGCAGCCACGTCCTCCTGTGGCCACGGAGCGCGGTTGCGATATGTGCCTTCTAATTTTGTTTGCACATAGACATCAACCCAAATATTTATGAGATCTGTTACTTTGCTATCCCTCCACTGAAAACCTCCCTCACTGCTGTCTTGTTCCCTTCTCCTCAGCGTGGTTTTATGGCGAACGACGAGTTGGAATGATGTAAAAGTCGCATGAATTCCGATCTCATCGTTTTCATTCATGTCGCATGGCCACATACAGTGGTGCTTGAAAGTTTGTGAACCCTTTAGAATTTTCTATATTTCTGCATAAATATGACCTAAAATATTATCAGATTGTCACACAAGTCCTAAAAGTAGATGAACAGAACCCAGTTAAACAAATGAGACAAAAATATTATACTTGGTCATTTATTTACTGAGCAAAATGATCCATTATTTCATATTAGTGAGTGGAAAAAGTATGTGAGCCTCTAGTATTAGCAGTTACTTTGAAGGTGAAATTAGAGTCAGGTGTTTTCAATCAATGGGATGACAATCAGGTGTGAGTGGGCAACGTGTGTTATTTAAAGAACAGGAATCTATCAAAGTCTGCTCTTCACAACATGCGTATGGAAGTGTATCATGGCACGAACAAAGGAGTTTTCTGAGAACCGCAGAAAAAGAGGTGTTGATGCTCATCAGGATGGAAAAGGTTACAAACCCATCTCTAAAGAGTTTGGACTTCACCAATCCACAGTCTGACAGATTCAAGACCATCGTTACCCTCCCCAGGAGTGGTCGATCAACAAAGATCACTCCAAGAGCAAGTAGCGTAATAGTGGGTGAGGTCACAAAGGACCCCAGGGTAACTTCTAAGCAACTGAAAGCCTCTCTCAGATTGGCTAATGTTAATGTTCATGAGTCCACCATCAGTAGAACACTGAACAACAATGGTGTGCATGGCAGGGTTGCAAGGAGAAAGCCACTCCTCTCCAAAAAGAACATTGCTGCTCATCTGCAGCTTGCTAAAGATCACGTGGACGAGCCAGAAGGCTACTGGAAGAATGTTTGGTGGACGGATGAGACTAAAATAGAACTTTTTGTTTTAAGAAAAGCGTTATGTTTGAAGAAAGGAAAACACTGCATTCCAGCATAAGAACCTTATCCCATCTGTGAAACATGGTGGTGGCAGTATCATGGTTTGGGCCCGTTTTGCTGCATCTGGGCCAGGATGGCTTGCCATTATTGATGGAACAATGAATTCTGAATGATATCAGAGAATTCTAAAGGAAAATGTCAGGACATCTGTCCATGCACTGAATCTCAGGAGAAGGTGGGTCATGCAGCAAGACAACGACCCTAAGCACACAAGTCGTTCTACCAAAGAATGGTTAAAGAAGAATAAAGTTCATGTTTTGGAATGGCCAAGTCAAAGTCCTGACCTTAATCCAACTAAAATGTTGTGGAAGGACCTGAAGTGAGAGCAGCTAATGTGAGGAAACCCACCAACATCCCAGAGCTGAAGCTGTTCTGTACGGAGGAATGGGCTAAAATTCCTTCAAGCCGGTGTGCAGGACTGATCAACAGTTACAGGAAACGTTTAGCTGCAGTTATTGCTGCACAGGGGGGTCACACCAGATACTGAAAGCAATGGTTCACATACTTTTGCCACTCACTAATATGTAACCTTGGATAATTTTCCTCAATAGACAAATGCCCAAGTATAATATTTTTGTCTCATGTGTTTAACTGGGTTCTCTTTATCTACTTTTAGGACTTGTGTGAAAATCTGATGATGTTTTAGGTCACATTTATGCAGAAATATAGAAAACTCTAAAGGGTTCACAAACTTTCATGCACCACTGTATCTGTTGTGTATCCAATCTAGGACCACATATGAAAGTGGCTCAGGTCGGATTTGAAAAGATCAGATTTGCGTGTCCACACATTTCTAACAAAATCTGAGTCACATTAAGGCAAAAAAATCTGATTTGTGCCACTTCAGCCTGGTAATGTGACTGTGGCCTATGTCATTAGATTTAATTTTGAGACATGACTCATCCTCACTCGCATGGCGTTCTGCAAACTATGTTGAAAATTGGGTTGTTGTTAAAGACAACTCGACAACTGACTTGTATCCCCACATGCGAACAATCCACCTTGCAGAATATGAAGATTATGACAAACTTCAGGAGTCAGCTGGCCACGACGAGCTTAAACCAGCCAAGGTAACAGCACAAAAACACACTCAGCAAACCTTAGCGGAATCATTCTGCAAAAACATGCCTTATGACAAGAAAAGCAACAGAGGGCAAAACATAAATGCTGTCACCAATTACATCATGAAAGACATGGTGCCCATTCAGGCGGTTGAGGGATGGGATTCAAACAACTTTTGTTCTCTTTACACCCAAGATGTACACTGCCAAAGTATCCTTGAATTATCATTACGGATAAAATTCCAGGAAATATCAAGATATCATTTTATCAATATACCACACCCATAAATGAATGGTCCTGACACCCCTAAATAAATGATGGTCATGATGGCTGTTGCTGTGGTGAAAACTGTCTGGACCTGGGGTTGGATTGTACAGATTGGCAACAGGAGCGAATTACCACATGCTGGCAAACCTATTTGGCATAAGTCGTCTGTTTGTTTGAATGTTCATGAGCTTTGCAAAGTTGTTTGTAATGTTCTTGTGCACAAGTACTACCCCAAGGAGATGAGCTACGCCAGTGGTTCCCAGATGTTTTCTGCAGTGCCGCCCTTTTGTAGATAAAAATATTTGAGCTCTAGGGTCACACAGCAAAGTCAGCGCAACTTCTAACAGCTAGAGGCTACAATGACAAGTATTGAGTGTGACTGTGGTAGCCTAGCGGATAAGGTACTGGACTATGGACCAGAAGGTCCAGGGTTCAAATCCCACCTCTGCCAAGCTGCCACTGTTGGGTCCTTGAGCAAGACCCTTAACCCACAATTACTTGGATTGTAAGATTGTATAACTTGTAAGTCACTCTGGATAAGGGCGTCTGCTAAATGCTGTAAATGTAAATGTAGTGTCGCCTCCCCTTACACTTGAGCAATAGCAACATCTGGCAACTTCACTGGGATGCCAGGTTGACCCTTCTACAGTCCAAAGAAGCTTGCTCAGGAAGCGTCTTTTTTGGAAGGGTAGCAGCTAAGACACCACTTTCTTGGAAGGGGTACAGGGTGAAAAGGCCAAGATATGACCAAGCTCACAAAGATTGGAACGCATATCAGTGGAAATGAGGATTATGGGTCAATAACAAAAATTCAACTCAATACTTTGTAACATAACCTTTGTTGGCAATGACAGAGGTCAAACGTTTCCTGTAAGTCTTCACCAAGTTTGCACACACTGTAGCTGGTATTTTGGCCCATTCCTCCATGCAGATCTCCTCTAGAGCAGTGATGTTTTGGGGCAACACGGACTTTCAACTCCCTCCACACATTTTCTATGGGGCTGAGGTCTGGAGACTGGCTAGGCCACTCCAGGACCTGGAAATGCTTTTTACGGAGCCACTCCTTCGTTGCCTGAGCGGTGTGTTTGGGATCATTGTCATGCTGAAAGACCCAGCCACGTTCCATCTTCAATGCTCTCACTGATGGAAGGAGGTTTTGGCTTAAAATCTCATTATACATGGCCTTGTTCATTCTTCCCTTAACACGGATCAGTCGTCCTGCAGAAAAACAGGATGTTTCCACTCCCGTGCTTCACAGTAGGTATGGTGTTCTTGGGAGTTGATTTTTTACCAAAAGTTCTATTTTGGTTTCATCTGACCACATGACGTTCTCCCAATCCTCTTCTGGATCATCCATATGCTCTCTGGCAAACTTCAGACAGGCCTGGACATGTACTGGCTTAAGCAGGGGGACACGCCTGCCACTGCAGGATCCGAGTCCCTCTCGGCGTAGTGTGTTACTGATGGTAGCCTTTGTTACTTTGGTCCTAGCTCTCTGCAGGTCATTAATCAGGTCCCTCCATGTAGTTCTGGGATTTTTGCTCACCGTTCTCATGATTTTGACCCCATGGGATGATATCTTGCGTGGAGCCCCAGATCGAGGGAGATTATCAATGGTCTTGTAGGTCTTCCATTTTCTTACAATTGCTCCCACAGTTGATTTATTCACACCAACCTGCTTGCCTATTGTAGATTCACTCTTCCCAGCCTGGTGCAGGTCTACAATTATCTTCCTGGTGTCCTTCAACAGGTCTTGGCCATGGTTGAGTTTGGAGTCTGACCGTTTGAGGCTGTGGACAGGTGTCTTTTATGCAGATAACGAGGTCAAACAGGTGCCATTAATACAGGTAATGAGTGGAGGACAGAAGAGCTTCTTAAAAAAAAGAAGTTACAGGTCTGAGAGCGCCAGAAATCTTGCCTGTTTGTGGGTGACCAAATACTTATTTTCCACCATGATTTACAATTAAATTCTGTAAAATCCTACAATGTGATTTCCTGGATTTTTTTTCTGCTCATTTTGTCTCTCATAGTTGAAGTGTACCTATGATGAAAATTACAGACCTCTCTCATCTTTCTAAGTAGGAGAACTTGCACAATCAGTGGCTGACTAAATACTTTTTTGCGACAATGTATACCATTGCCAAAAAAAAAAAAAAAAAAATCTAATGGTGGCCTAAGACAGATCAGAATACAAAAGGTCTGATTGAATGTGTTTTTGCTGTTCACATGACCATAAAAAAGTTCACATACTTTCAAGCACCACCTTAGGATGGGCGTCCTTCAGAACCAGAATCACTTTATCTCACCAAGACTGTTTGTTTGTTTATTTGGTTTATTTAACGTCGCATTTCAGCAACACACACCAAGTTTACAACAAGATTAATCATATATATATATATATATATATGTATGTGTGTGTGTGTGTGTGTATATGGCATGTAACATACTAAACAGACCAGACAGCACACAAACGGTTAACAAATATTAAACTATGGGAAAACTAAAATAAAATCCAATAGTACTAAATAGAATAAACAATAAAAATAAAGGAGCCAAATATGAAAGGACCATCAGGCACACAGGACCAGGCCTCTTTCACAGGAACTGTCAGGCATATGGGCCAAGTTCCTTCACTTTAACTGGTTTTCACATTGTCCAAGCATCCTTTACTGGAACTGTCAGGCATGTGGGATAGACTTTCTGTGGAACTGTCAGGGAAAAACTTCAGGCCTGCTTCACTGTAGCTTTTAGGCACACAAGCCATACTTTCTTCACATGAACTTTTCAAGAACATAGGCATGAGCTTCTTCACTGGAACCGACTGCTAAATAGAAAAGCCTTCCTTAACTGCAACTGTCAGGCATACAGACCAGTCCTCCTCTGAATCACTAAGGAACAGAGACCAGACCTTCAATCTGACTGTGCAGAGGCCAAACCTCTTTAAAGTGAATAAGAAACAGTGGCCATGCCCCCTTCACAAGGACTAAGCAACAGGGACCATACCCAATTCAATTAAACATTGAGACACAGAGACCACACATCTGCCACTGAGATTAACTGGCACAGGAGTCGCCCCTCCTTCAGTATAACAGCATTCACTGTCAAGCACAGAGGCCTGATGTTCATTTAGACTGTTTGGATCTGAAACCACACATTCACTGGAACAGACAAAAACACCAGGTGTCCTTCGTTAAGCTTGAGGAACAGCGTACCTGGCCTGACTCCTAATTTACTGACATTAGCATTTTATTAATAAGGTGACAGCAAATCAGAGGCACCACCTTTGCATCTTCCAACACTTTAAATTGTTCATAAAAAGAGTATGAGGTATGAAAAAAGTCAACAACTGATGACAGCCAATACAAAATGAAACTATACTGCTCTTTCCTCTACAGTATGTAGACAAAATTTCGTGGATAGCCAAAAACAAACATCCAAATACAGGGGTATTACTATGTGAGGTTGGTCACTGATAGTGAACAACAAATCTTGGGTTACAGTTCAGGTGGATTTTTTTCCCAAAATAAAAAAAGAGATTCCTTCTTCATGTAGAGTACAGTGCAAAAGTCTTAGTCCACCATTAGATTTGTTGTTTAAACAATGGTATAATGACCATATATAGCCATTTCTCAGTCTCCTCATTAAGATACAACCGGAAATTACAGGAAATGTGTCACCAAAATGAAAAAAACCCCCACAATTTTCAGAACAAAGTGGCTTCTCTAGGCAAAAGTCTTTATTTAGTGTGACCTCGCTGAAAAAGTGGATTCTTGGCTGCTACCCTTCCAGAAAGGTCAACTTGGCATCCCAGTGAAGCTTCCAGATGCTACTACTGCTCAACTCCTAGGAGAGGTCACACTAAATAATTGGCATTGTAGCCAAGAAATTCTGTTTTTTTTTCTTTTTTTAATCATGACATACAAATTTCCTATATTTTCTGGTTGTATTCTAATAAAGAGACTGAGAAACAGTTGGATATCATAAAACAATGGTATATCTAACCTAATAGTGGCCTAGAACTTTTTGCACAGTATTGTATGTTAAATCACAGCTTTATAGTTTTACTTACCAAAAACTGCGATGGATTATCTGCTAAGGTTCTGGACAGCCAATCACCCACTGTTGTGTGCTTGAGCAAGGCCTTTAACCCAAAATTGCTTGGATTATACTTGGACTTGGATAATTTACTCTAGATAAGGGGGTCTATTAAATGATTAAATGTAAACGTCACAGTTGGCGTTCCATTTGACCTCAAAGGTATCTGATGAATTTAAGATCAGGGCTCTGTGCAAATCGGTTCTCCATTAAAGCTGGCAAACCCCTTCTTTATGGATGTCTTGACACACCTACAGAGCTAACATGCCTGTAGGCTTCATATCATGAACCTGTGGGCACTGAGTGTGACTGAAATAAACAGTAATCACTAATCGACTACAATGGACTGGCACCCTGTCTAGGGATGTTCCTGTCCTGCGCCCTATACTGCCAGCTAGGCACCGGCTCTCCCTGTCCAAGATCAAGTGAATAACAAAATGAATGACTGACTGACTAATTAGAATTGGTGTCTACATATAGTACTGAGCAAGTGTCTTAGGCCACCATTACATTACATGTATCATTGTTTTAGCAACGACATCATTTACATTCTTTTCATTTAGCAGACGCCCTTATCCAGAGCAACTTACAATTGGTACAGTCTTACAATCCAAGCAATTGTGGGTTAAGGGAGTTGCTCAAGTACCCAAAAGTGGCAGCCTGGCAGAGGTGGGTTTTGAACCCTGGACCTCTATAGACCAGTACCTTAACCACTAGGCTACCACAGTTCCCTAGCAGTCCATACACAATTATTTCTCAGTCTTTTTATTAGAATACAACCAGACAATATGGGAAATGTGTGTTATTAAAAAAAAATGGAAAAAAAAAATCCTGGAAAAAGTATTAAGTATTAGAAGGGTAGCAGCCAAGAAACAACTTTTTCGGAAGGGGAACAGGGCGCATAGGCTAGGATATGCAAAAGCTAACACAGATTGGAATGAAGATCAGTGGAAAAGGCTATAGTGGCACCTTGGTTCTTGTAGTTAATTCGTTCCAGAAGAGTGGTGACGAAAATGTTGGTTACCAAGCAAGTTTTTCCATAAGGAATAATGTAAATTGAATGAATCCGTTCCAGAGCCCCAGAAAATCCACACTGTATAAGATATTATATGCATTAATGGAGTTGTATTGTACAGGCGCTCGTTGATTTATGATGGGGATATGTTCCAAGAAATCCATCATAAAGTAAATGTAATGGACTTTACGATGACGCAAGGACATCGAGACACAACTCAGACATCAACTCGCCAGAGATATGGATTGAGCGATGTATTGAAAGAAGTTATGCTCAGGGCTCTGTGCAAGCTAGCCATTTCTCTATCAAAATTGGCAAACCATCTATGTTCTGTTTTAGCAGGGCAGAAAGTCGATGAACTTTCATGTCAAGTGTTCAATACAACCCATTCTCCTGCTTCACATCTACTTTGACACTTCATATTTTAAAGCTGTTAGCACTAAGTGTGGCAGCGAAAACACAGACCACTAGTTAGGACAAATAGTGTACTTATTATAGCGTGAGCAAACTGACAAGAATGTTAGCGAAGAGCATTTTCACAATTGGCCTGAATACTCGAGTTTGTTGTAGTCACGTGGGTGTGATCACTGTTTCCTTTCATATACTGCAAAGTCTTTACACTTCATCAGCACACATCATTGCCAGAGGAAGTCATTTGAAGGGCCCAACCAACAGTGTTATTTGATACCCAGTCTGGTGGTGGATCACATTTATACATGTTGCAGTCTGTATTTTTGCTCACTAGATCCACACCCCAATCCACTTGGGTCTGGAAAATAGAGCAAATGTTCTCTACACTTTCATGTTAATTGGGATCTTTGCTCTGTAATATAAAACCCTTTATTAGTGTTTATAATGTTACTGTAAAAAGTAGCTACTGAATGTGGTTGTATGTTTGAATCAAGCCCTTTCCCATTCTGTTCACACTACTATTTGAAAAGACATGATTATGTCCATTTTGGCTTTCTGTCCACGCTGAAATGGCTTTTTTTTCTAAAACCTCAAACATAGCCTTCTTAAAAACCTTTTTTTTCTGGGTACATACTGTACTGTGCAAAAGTCTTAGGCCACGATTAGATGTGTTGCTTTAGCAATGGTATAACGACCATATATAACATACTGTCAACGACTGGACCCAAAAATTTCAAACTTGGATTCGTCACTCCATAATACTTCATTCCAATCTCTGAGCTTTAGCATATCTTTGCCTTATTACCCTGCTCTTCTGATAAAGTGGTTTCTTGGCTGTGACCCACCATATAGACAATTCCTGATCAAGCTTCTTTGGAATTTAGTGCCAGATGCTTTGGATGAAGATACCAGATGCTGCTATTGCTTAAGTGTAAGGGGAGGTCACAATACAAGCTGGTTTTGTCCGATTTTCTTCCAGTTTTTTAATACTGCATACAATTTATCTGTATTTTCTGGTTGTACTCTAACAAAAAGGCCGGGCAAATTATAAATGGTCATTATACCATCTGGTATATCTAATGGTATCTGTGGCCTAAGACTTTTGCACACTGACGACAGAGTTACACTAAACAGAGATTCAGCCTTGATAGCTTCTCAAATGCTGCCCCATACCATTCCATTCTTGTTAGAAACTGTGCTAGAATTTTGATTCCGCAATTCACACGCAATCAAACTCGTTTCAGCTTTTTTTCCCCCCAAACAACCAGGAGACATGTGCACTCATGCCTTGTTAAAGAGCTCAGGCAGGAAATGCCCTTTTTCCATTAAGCACTTGCTACATTTTTTAAAAGGTCAGTATGAGACCTGTGACAAAGTGGACATGTGAAACGGGAGCACTGTGAGACTCTTATGCCAGAATGGGGTTGTAAGTTTATGTTAGCCGAGGACGGAGCAAAAGTGTGCGTCTTTTGAACAACTGGAAAAAGAGGCAAGGGGCCAAAAGTAACCCCCACCCCCTCACTTTTTCCACTACGTAGCAGTCCGAGAGAAGCTCTACAGTACATTTCGAGCAATGAAAGGTCAGGTACAGAATATATACACAATACTGTGCAAAAGTCTAAGGCCACCATGAGATTGGTTGTTTTAGCAATGGTATAATGACCTTAATATAACATAGTCGACAATTGGATCCAAACATTTCAAACTTGGATTTGTCATGCCATAATGCTGTTTTCCACTGATCTTCATTCCAGTCTTTGTGAACTTCAGCAGATCTTAACCAATTCCAAAAAAGTGGTTTCTTGGCTGCTACCCTTCCAAAAAAGACCATTCCTGACCAAGCTTCTTCAGATGGTAAAATGGTCTATAGAAGCTGGATTTCTTATCCTTTTCTGTTTCTTAACACTGCATATACATTTTCTGTATTCCTCTGGTTGTATTCCAAAACACATCCTGAGAAGAAATTTCAGTGTATAAGGTCATTGCACCCTTGCTTTAACAATGGCCTATCTAACCTAATGGTGGCATGAGACTTTTGAGACATGAGGCACAGTACTCAATCTTACAGCATGCAACTTAACAGAGGTTTCGCTCTTATAAAAAAAAGCACCATAAAAGCAACATTAAGCTCTCCAGATGAAAATGGTTGCATCCACCAACAGCATCACATTAGCATTCAGTGTCAGGAAGAATATAGCATAAACCAGATCCTCGTGAAACCACTCCATCCAGACTGCGTTCAAAGTGTTGTGCAAGCAGAAGGTCGCTTATGTTTTGAGGCTGCCTCAACTAGAATAAACTTCTTTGGAGGATGCATCATCTGCTTTAGATCAATATGACGATCAAGCAATTGCAGACGACGTTTAGTGCTTCATTTCCAAGCACAGCCCAACGCCGACACTCCTACGTACCAGGATATCGGCTATAGGGTGCACAGGGCCAGATCGGCGTCTGGTTCAACAAGCATGTTGGAAAACTGGGAATATTTGGCTGGCCTGCAAAATCATCAGACCTCATCTCGATCGAAAGCTTGTGGGGAATATTTTGGAAAAGTAAATGAAATAGGTATCTCTCTCCAACGCTGTTACTTGTTATTGTGACAGTGGAGTCATAAAAGCACTGACCATGATATAATCCCAAAACAGTAGACTGTTCCCTCACTAAAAAGCATCTATTTTAGAGATAATGTTCCATAAACTCCACTGCATTTCTGAAATACAAGCAGGTTGAGTTTTGACAGCTTTAAGTCATCACACCAGCTTTTTGCATGTAGACTGTGGTGGCTTCCTGGGGAAGGTACTGGACTGTGGACTGCTCTGGATAAGAGAGTCTGATAAAGGAACGTTCCTGTACTCCCCATTTTTCGTTTCTTTAATTCTGAGGGTGTTTAAAACAGCTTGATGGGTGGTTCATTGACGTCCTGCTTCAGGATTTGAGAAGTACACTGGTGTGAATATTTAATGGGCGGGACAAGTATATATACTCATTGACAAAAAAATGTATGCACCCAGATAGAAATGTCAGATTCCTGCAAAACTCGGCATGTAGTTCGATCTCAGGCAGATACATAAGTGATTACAGGTGTGGTCTGATTAGACCCTGGGTCTCGCCTCTTGGCGAGAGATCGCTGACTGCTAGAAATGCCTCTGCGATGCAATCAAAGACATTTTGCCCAATTGACAGACTTTGAGATGTGGTGTCTCACTGGACTGAGAGAAGCATGATGGTCATTTTGACGAACTGCTCACCATTTAGGCCGATATGACCTAGCTATTAGGTGGTGTTGGGAGCAGTGGTTCCATGAGGGCATGGACACATGGCGAACAGGCTCTGGACAGACCACCAGTAGAGAGGATCATCTGATCCATCAACAAGCACAAGCAGCCCCCACAGTTTCATTGTGCACCATCCAGACACAGGTGGCACCTTCACTACACACCCTTGTTTCTGCCCGGACCATTTCCAGCCTCTTAGCAGAAGGAAACTTGTTTTCAAGGCACCCATTACGTGTCCTGCCAGTGACAGTCAGACACCATGACCTTCGTTTGCAGTGTTGTCAGGCACGAGAAACCTGGACTGCTACTGATGAATTTAGGTTCTATTCGGGACCTGATAACAGTTGGGTTCAAGTATGGAGACCTCGTGGTGAGCACTTAAATCCTGCTTTCGTGGTGGAACAACACACTGCCCCAACTGCTGGTGTGATTATCTGGGGAGCCACCGCATATGACAGTTGGTCACCCCTAGTAATGATACGAGGGACACTAACAGCTCAGCGACACGTGTTGCCTCTCAGGGCAGGGTTTCCAACTGGCATTTTTCACGATAATGCTCGCCCACACACAGCAAGGGTGTCATAGGAATGTCTCTGCCATATTGCATTCACTTCTTTGGCCTGCTCAGTCGCCAGATTTATCGCCAATCGAGCATTTATGGGACCAGCTGGGATGCCCCAATAAACTTATCCTTTCGTTCTAATATTGTAATCATCATTACAAGTGTATTCACACACATACACACACACACAGGCCATGCGGCACTCATAAAGAGGAATGGGTTCATGTATTTTTTGTGTTACATTTTTTTTTTAAGTGTTTTGTCTGACTAATGACACTTTTATGGAACAATGATGTCAATGCATTATTCAACATAGCAGAAATTTGACAGACCACAAGCCACGCTGGCTTTTATTGGCTCACGTGTCATGTGAATCCATGTGGTTGAAGTTCACCGACATAAAATACTGTTTCAGCTTCAAGTCTGTTTATAGCAGGGTAAATCATATTTGCATGTAATCCGACCACATTTTAATGAATTGGCTGGATGTAACTGTTGAGATGTGAAGAGATATTGCGTGGTAAGAATAACTGAAAGAAATATTGGACATTTATCAGATGAACCTATAGCACAGTCTCAGAGGAAGTAGCAGATCTTACGGTGGTGGCTTTATCGCAACAGATGGGCTTTGGTAAGTTTCCCTAATCAAATGGCAAAAATGTTCAAAGTAATTGCCTTATGTATTCAACTAAATGTACTTTTATTTTGTAATGTTAAACCATTTTCATCACATGCCCTCAGAAATCACACTCTATAGCTCTTAAAAAGAACCAGTTGCAAAGGGCAGGTTTCCAGTATTGTGTTCTGTACGGTCTTGTGTTTTTCATCAACACCCAACTTGAATCCACTTGTTCAAAAAAAGAACAGCCACGCAAAACACATTTGATGAGTTGTGTTGAAAATGCTGACACAGCATCCCAAACTGTTTCAACAATCAGCCTCCATTCAATAGTCCAGCTCAAGTTTTCCAGTGTGGGTGGGTCCTTAGAACCTGTTTGTTTGGTAGCAACATGGTCATCTGTTATATGGAACTGGTTTTGAGCTAAACAACAGGCACCTCAAGCAACCGTTGTTTGCAAAATATGTAAAGACAAGATTGGCACATTCGGTGGGAACCTCAAAAGGAAGCACCCCAAAGAGTATGCTGAAAGCCAAACAATGTGGGGGAACTACATGTGGGTGCAAGAGCCACACGCGGGTGCAGCCAGAAACAGAGCTGAATCAAACAACTTCAAAACCATCACTGAGTGTGTTTACATGCACTTAATAATCCGATCAGTCAGATTCCTGCAGGTATCTGATTATTCAAGTGGTCATGTATACAGCAAACTCCGATCTAGGAATCAGATTAAGAAATCCGATAGAGAGAGCCGGATTTTACTCCAGTAATCTGATTACTCATAGCATGTATACCAGATACCCAATTATAATCCATGCCTTCAGTCTGTGCATGTGTGTTGGGTGCAAGAGAGCAAACAGGTGAGAGTCAATCGTATTTGTTTATTGTGGACAGTGGTATGCCTAGTGGTTAAGGTACTGGACTATGAACCAGAAGGTCCAGGGTTCAAAGCTCACCCTGCCACTGTTGGGTCCTTGAGCAAGGCCCTTAACCCACAATTGCTTGGATTGTCAGACTGTACCAATTCTAAGTCTAAGGGCGTCTGCTAAATGCTGTAAATGTAATACCAAATTATGAGTTTCTTTGTCTGCATTCAGCATTCTCCATTATTGTTTCTCCAGCCAGGCAGCATGGAATGTCATGGATGAAACGGGTGTGCTGTGCTGTAAAGTATTGGATGGATTTTGGCAGTCAGATGAATCTTGGCAAGAGAGCTAGATTTACACTTGTTTAATATGTGGCTACAATGTGCCTCAAGCCACATCCTGAAAGTGGTTTGAGCAATCAGATACCAATGCATCTTGGGTTGCATTTACGCACACATTTTTATGTAGCCCCGCCTCCAGATACAACCACAAATGAAAAATTGTTGGGACAGTATGAAAAATGCAAATGCAAAAAATGCAGTGCTTCTTTACCTTTACTTTGACTTTCAATTCATTGCAGTAATGTTTTGATAACGGTTCTTTTTCGTCTTTGGTCCGGAGCACACAGCATCCATTTCTTTCAAAAATATCTGGAATACTGATTCGTCTGACCACAGTACACGTTACCACCTTCTGATGGTTCACCTCAGATGCCTTTGAGTCTGGAGAATTTGGGTGCTTATGGATATGGCTAACATGAGGCTTCTGTTTTGCACAGTAATGACTTAAGTGGCATTTGTGAATGTAACAAGAAGTGCTTGACAAAGGCTTTCCAAAGTAATCCCTTGCCCAAGTGGTTATATCAGCTATTGATGTATGACGGTTCTTGATGCAGTGCCGCCTGAGGGAATGGAGATCATGGGTCTTCAATTTAGGCTTGTGCCCTTGGCCTGACTTGTTTAATGATATTATGCATTATATATACACACACTGCCCGACCAAAAAAAAGGTCACCAGCTGGACTTAACTAAACAAATAATTAAATATTTTAAAAAAAAAAGCCTCCCATCGGATAATTACTGCATTGGTGATTATGTTTCAGCTGGCAACCAGTTCTTTAACCCTACCTGATGCAGTGAGGAGCTTCTTATTTGTTAAACAACCATGTCGAAAGACACATCCTGTGGTCATGGAAAAGATGTTCATCTGTTTCAGAAGGGTCAGATTGTGAAAGAGTGGATCAGGGAGCATGAGGCATCATTTTCACACATGGATTGTCCACCACAGAGTCAGACCTGAACCCCATTGAGAATCTTTGGGATGTGCTGGAGAAGGACTTTGCGCCGTGGAACAAATCTCCCATCATCAATACAAGATCTTGGGGAAAAATGAATGCAGCTCTGGACAGAAATAAATGTGACATCAGATTTGGCCACTGTAATTTGCAGTGGACACTCAATCTGAAAGTCATAATTTGAGAGTTGGCCTGCAGTCTGAGGAACAGTACATACAGTGCTGGATTATGTAGATGGACGGTCAGGAACGAAAGCTTGTGAGAGCTTGTGCAATGGGTTGTGACAACAGCACTGTGCAAACCCAGATGGAAGCCATTATTTTGCCCAAGGTTGATAACTGTGTGTATTAAAACCCTGATCAAACATAATTACAACCCTGTACACTTCCCACATGAAAGCAATCACAATACAGCTGCTCAAACCACTTGTAACATTAGATATTAAAAGTAATCATGCTGTAACATAAATAATACTCAATAAAATGATCTTAATTGTGATTAAAATATAACATCAAACACGCATGTAAAAGCAGCCTGCTCCTAAACTGCCAGAGATGCATCCCCCATCTCTGAGGGGTCCTGTAACTCAGACAGGCCATCGGTGAGGCAGAACTTCGTTCTTTCACGTGTCTGGCACTCATGGTTTATGGGGAACTTGGCCCTTTTGGTCTTCCAGACCCCTGTCATGGACCAGAGGAGTTAGAATCAGACTGGCACAGAGGTGATGACCAGGACCAGGAGGCATCTGAGAAAGGTGCGAAGTGCCAGATAGACCAAAAACGTGTGGCACAAGAAATACTGTGTGTCTGATGTGAGAGATTGATAGTCTGGGTGCCTGAAAAAGCACAGGTGCTTGCATGTTCCTTTCTGAAGGCTCCCGCATTACAGAGAGCACTAAAGGATAGGGGCTTTGATTCAGACCAGTGGTTCCTCTTACAGTGTATAAAGGCTATGATCAGACTGAGCCATCAGACTTATTATTAGAAGCCACTTAAACGTAGCAATGATGTTACAGGCCTGAATTTCTCCTCCTAAATTACACGGTTAGAAATGTAAGCCTTAATTTAAAAAAAATAAGAGACATGCCTTCGATGTGTCTACTTTACATAATTTGCTAAAGCTGGTATTATTTTCACCTTCGACAGATTGCGTTAATATCTCTACGGCCTAAAGACTAAATGCCAATGGCGGTTAAGTGCTGCCCTCTAGTGGAAAAGCAATGACAACTAAAAACTGCTCCAACATAACCTTTCTGAGTGACCGTTAGTTCAAACGTTGAAATACAAACAATCCCCTTTTACGATGGAGATACGTTAGGACAAATCCATCGTAATGTATCACAAACCGCACAACCTACTTTAAACATGTTTGAAACGCTCACAGTAGCCTACAGTCGGGCAACATCGTTAACACAACGCTTATTTTATAATAAAGTGTTGAATATCCGTTGAATAATGTATTGAATAAAGTTAAAAAACGAAAACAAAACAGTTATTAGTCGGGACTGTGGTAGCCTAGTGGTTAAGGTACTGGACTATGGACCAGAAGGTCCAGGGTTCAAATCCCACCTCTGCCAAGCTGCCACTGTTGGGTCCTTGAGCAAGGCCCTTAACCCACAATTGCTTGGAATGTAAGACTGTATCAATTGTAAGTCTCTCTGGATAAGGGCGTCTGCTAAATGCTGTAAATGAGGAATGAGGAAGCACTGGAGAGTACTACAACTCCGAAAGAGAAAAGGCTGTGGGTTCCTCATATTCTCAGCTTGAAACGTTGCGCCACTATAAGTACTCTACTAGAAGGACAAAACTATAAGTATGCACTGTTTAATGACCATCCAATCAAAATCCATTTGCTGTAATTGCTTTTTTTCATTAAAAATAATAGGAAACAAAAGTCTGTCTTTTAACTCCAGACTTTTCGACCATAAATAGCCGATCACAGCAACAGCCAATCAGCGCTGGGGATTCACGAGCAGAGGTGGGAGTTCAGAGTGTAAAAGCAGAAGCCAGTCATCCATATGTGTGTAACTACCTTACCAGGTGTGTGCTCACTTGCTCGTTAGCTCACAGATACTGTTCTGATTCGGCTGATGTGTTTAGAAATATTTTTGTGCAACTTACTCGTGCATGACTTTGCGCTACTTTGGTAGCCTACTGGGTAAGGTACTGGACTATGGACCACAAGGTCCAGGGTTCAAATCCCACCTGTGCCAAGCTGCCACTGTTGGGTCCTTGAGCAAGGTCCTTAACCCATAATTGCTTTATAAGACTGTATCAACTGTAAGTCGCTCTGGATAAGGGTGTCTGCTAAATGCTGTAAATGTACTTATTTGCAACACGCTGTAAATACCATTCGTTAGTGTATGTGCCTGTCCTATTATAAGTAGTACTCCTTTGTGTGCCGCCACTACCCGTTTATTCTTTCTAACCTATAATATATAAAATGGTTCACATTCACTCGTCAAGTCTGTTTCATCTGGCTGGTCTCCCGTGTTGTTTGTAATGCTGTCAATCAATGCATTTTTGGCTTCTGACAGACAAAAGTCTCACTCGTTTCAATCACTCGTGTTTTCAGCGGTATCTCTGACACATTTATGTATCGTTTGCACACAGTTTGCTTGTGAAAATACTCTTTATATTTCCAGTCAGAGGTAGCCTTAGCACGACTGGTCAAGAGCACCAATTCTGAACTTCCAGCAGAAACAAATTTGATGTCATGAAATGTCATGACCGCTGCTTAAGACTCCATGTCTACATCCAACAGAAGAAAACCAGAGCTTCACTGCTGCATCCGATACAAGTCTAACCAGGCATTAACATCAGCTTTGGCAGCGAAGAACGGCAAACTATTTTGCTATGCAGGCTTTGTGAGTGTGTGGTGCAAAAAGGCATCTTTGTCGTCTTACCCAGCAAGCATTTCAAAAATGAGAACGCCCAGAGCCCACCAGTCCACCGCCCGGCCGTGACCTTTACTCTGGATCACCTCTGGCGCTAAATACTCAGGAGTGCCACACAGAGTCCACGTCCTGCAGACACACACAAACACAGGGAGGGATTTTCATTAAGTTACTGAGAAATAATAAAAGAAATAATTAAAAGAAATAAAACCCCCAGTTGAATATAGGTACACTGTTATAAAGGATTGGACATGGCCAGCAACTATACTCAGGTAAGCTGTGGTGTTTTGACACTTGATTAGTATTACGAGGCGCATACCGTGTCAAGAAAATATTCTCCACACCATTAGACCACCACCAGCCTGGCCTGAACCACTGATACAAGGCCGGATGCCTTCGGCAGATTCTGACTCTACCATCCGAATGTTCCAATCTTCCATTGCCCAATTTTAATGATCCCATTTGAGTTGTAGCCTTACTTGCAAGTTCTTAGCTGACAGGAGTGGCACCAGGTGTGGTCTGCTGCTCCTGTAGTCCATCTGCTTCAAGGTTCATTGTGTTGTAACGAGTGCTAAATTTGAGTGACTGGTGCCATTCTATCAATTCAAACCAGTCTGGCCATTCTCCTCTGACCTCCGGCATCGACAAAGCATTTTCTCCCAGAGAACTGCCTCTCACTGGACAATTTCTCTTTTTGGATCCATTCTCTGTGAACCCTAGAGATGGCCGTGTGTGAAAATCCCAGTAGATCAACAGTTTCTGAAGACCAGCCCAGACCATCTAGCATCACCAATCATGCTACATTGAAAATCACAATCACCTTTGAGACTGCACTGAGGCAACATGGTCAAGAACCTGTTTGCACCTACAATTAATGCTGATATGTTCTCGATCCTTGGTGAAACCTGTCATGTGATTGCTTCACTAAAATCCAAATAACAAAAAAATTATAATAATAAGTTCATCAAGAGTAAGTGCTTTCACTTTCAATCCATTACTCACCAAATCATGTGAGCTTTTTCAACGCTTATAATAAAATCAGATTTGGGTTAATGACTTCGGCCAACTGTAGGTCAAATGCAAGTGTTTTAAGCAGTAACTTACTTATCATAAGTTACTCTAATGTAATTGAGTGTGGTAGTAAGGATTCTTTGGTGTTATTTCCATCTGGTCTCAGCGTTCTTCCTAATAAGCATGCATAACCATGGTTTATATATTCAGGAGGCCTCTTTGGAAGGTTGCAAGCTATTAAGATTCAGATACAGCACACTGAGCTCTGAGTGAAGAACAGCAAAGAGCAACCTGAACACTATACTAAACAGGGATAAGGAATTCAGCCCTGGGATTGGTTAGTATGTTGCCCGGTAATGGAGAAGCTCAGTGCAATTGTATTTATTGTGAGAGCATTTAACAAAGGAGTATTAAACACATTTGAAACATTATTCTTATTATATAGAAGTACATGATGGCTTAGTAGTTTTTCCCACATGACCTTGGATGACCTTGAATAGGGACCGTGGTTGGCAGTTAATGGTTAATTGACAACATAATGTTGATTAATGAACACAAAAGGCAGAACTCGGAAGTGCAGAACCACCCTGGACAATCTGTGCCGTGCACATAATGCTAACAGACTCAACAAAGAGGAACAAGCAACATCATAGCTTCCACCCAACTTGGAAAGAGTGGAGTGAATTACGAACCTTTAGCGCCAAGGATCTGCGTCTGTATGCAGCCGTTAAGAAAAAGGGCTTTTTCGCAATATGCTGTGCACTTCGGAGCCGAGATCCAGTGCCCTGTCTCGAAGATACACCATTTCATGCTAACCATACTCTGGAAGACTTTGAAAGGCCTTTGAGAAGACTTTTAATCTCACATCTAAAGACAAGTCACAGAGTTTCTAGTCCCAAACTATGATTTTACGAAGGCTGGGGATCTGGCGCTGTCACTATTTGAAAGACTCCTACTAGATTCCTTTTGAGATGATTTCAAATCTTTTGAAAACACACACCTAACAATAACCAGTAAATAGAAAACAGCATAGTCAGCCACACAGGCAGTGAAATAAACAAATCAGCTTCTTAAGTACCGTAATGGTACTTAAGCTCAAATGAAAACGCCACATTATTATTACTGTATAATATGTGTGTATATGTATGAATACAGCTATGGTTGTCCACAATGTTCACATCACTATTTGATGAGCCAAGACTTAAGACTTCTGATAACATTAAATACGGCTGATTTTTATCTGAATGCGACAAAAAGACTGAGTTAACACAGCTCTCCTGACCATCTTACATCAAACGATCGAGATAACACGACCCCATCCCCAACTCAAGTCTCATGATTTTATTCCCACATTCTAAATTTGTCTGTGACAGTGAAATGGCTTGAAAAGTATTTTTGTGTAAGGTCAGCAGTACTGACACACCGATCCTCACAATCCACAATGAGGCCAAAATCGAAGTCATGGAATCACTGTGAGAAAAAAGAAATCCTGTACAGACAGAAGACGCCTCAAGATGTACTGATAAACGATGAATCAATTTATAATCACATCGCAGCCCTCTGAATCATAATCAAATCATGATGCGCAAGTGACTCCCACCCTAACGGTTAAGATACTGGACATTGGACCAGAAAGTCCAGGGATCATATCCCACGTCTACCAAGCCCAGTTGGATCCTTGTGCAATGCCCTTAAACCGTTGTATCAAGTGTTATTGACTGATAGTATATCACCTGGATACAAACAAATACTAAGAAGCAGGGATACACTACCGAATAGAGTGTGCTGATAACACCATGTAACAATTTTCAAAAAAGTTTTTGTTCCCAGTTGTTAAGTGTGTTTTCCTGATTGTTTGTACCCTAAATGAATAGAAAAAAGTTATTATTCCCTGTAAACTTTGCTTTTGTGGTCAGCACAATATTTTGAAATTGACCTATTTTTAAGGATATTCGCCATATTTCAAGATACTTAAGAAGCTTCTGGAATTGTGAGAACTATCAAGAAGTTTCTAGAACTGTCCAGAATGATCTAGAACTTTGTGGGACTGTACAGAATTGTAGGTAGCTGTATAGCTACAGTTCTATAGGGCCACTGTAGCCCTTCCTGAGAGACGGAGAGACATGATCTAATTGATTGGGATTACATAGCCATCACAGACAAAGGGGAACTGACCTAGACAGGCAGGTGTGAATTCATTCTCTATTCAGATTCTGATAACGACAGTACTCACACTTCACCCCACACCATTACAGGAGGAGTTTAGGAAGGACCACTACTTTCAAATGTATATAGTGTGTGTTACTCCTTCTACCGGGTGATCAGTCCCTTGCTCTGCTGAATCCTCAGTACACTCTTGTACTTTGATACTGCATGGAATAAAGATTGACCATTTTTATCGAGTTTGGAGAGACACCCTTTTTCCTTACAGTACACAGCAACTTAGTCCATTTAGATGGCATCAAGAGGTTGCATACATCCAGCAGACGCATTTTGCTATGTATGTGGCCATTTTATAAAGACAAGAGCGAAAAAGTACTCTGTGGAAGCATCTGCTAAGATGTGTGAGGCCTACAAAGCATACTTCGGCATGCCTGTTGGTGACCTGTTTCAGTAATAAAAATTCATAGTTTTCGTTGCCGTGGTCACAAAAGCGAAGTTTATGATGAATGTAAGCAATTTTTAATTTGTTTTAGACATAAGCAATTGGAATATAACATTAAAAAGCTGGGAACAAAACTTGTGTTACATAGTGTAATGCGTCTCAGCCATCAGGTGGCAGTATCGCTACACTGTTCGAATCCATGATTTAAAGGGCCATCACTCTTCCCCCAGTGCACTCAAAGAGTTTTTATTTCTATAAGTGGGTCAGACGCACATCAGAGATTCCCACTCCAAATCCGTTCCACTCGTGAGGAGCAAGATGGAACTGCGGCCCAGTATGTTTACATATGACGGAGTCAGACAGTGTGCAATAGATACACATACAGACACACTGTCCTCAGTTCCGTCTCTGAACTAAGAGTCTCTGGTAGTTGTGGCGATATGTATTGTCTACAATAGTATCTTAACTGTTGTTTTAACAATGTGTGAGCTTACATGATCGAGAACGTAGCTCACTTTGCAAAAATACATAAATAAAAAAGTCAAATACAGGCCTTAAGAGATTACATATTCACTGCATCATGTTCCCAAATAAGAAGCAGTGCCAGCGGTTGAGAGAGATGGATTCAAACAACTTTTGAATATTTTAGCCACAAGATAAACACTGCCAAAGTACTGACGAATTATCATTATAGACAAAGTCCCAGAAAATACAGACATCACTTTTTGTCAATTTCGCACTCCCATGGCTTCCATCTTGCTGGAGACTCCGGCTTGAGTCTCCTCCAATGAGAAGAAATGCTAACATTTTTTCACGTAGACAACTGAAAGCAATCCTTACACAAACTGTCGAAGTACAGTCAAATTCCATGGCGGCAAATCACAGAACATCAGTGGTACAAACACAGACACACACATGAAGAGCACAGTGCTTTGACTAACGTTAATTCAGAACTCAGTTGTGTATAAGGAGCTTTAAACTTAAACAGTTAATGATCAGCCGCTGCATTTGTTTCCCGGTCCCACTGATTAGCGTGCGGCTCGATTGCCTATTTATTGTTGGGTTCTGTGATCTGTTTTGTGTGTATTTGTGTCTTTATGAATTGATAAGAGTTCACAGTGCATGTGTGTTGTGTGTCAAGGTTGTAATGAAGTACAAATAGCTAAAGCTAGTGAGAGAATAGAGGCAGGTACAAGCCAACAGCTCCTGCTACCGTTCCTTATAATTCCTTACAAGTCATTTATAATTCTTAGACAGAAAGAACATTGGAATCGGCCAAAATCGAAATCTGTACATCTCTAGTAGAAGTGCAGTCATACTCCATGGCAGCACAATAACATTACTACATAGCTCTAGAATTAAATAACGTTTCATTTTCCTTTACAAGTCATTTCCTCTTTAGGGCCACACCTGATTTTCTAGCATGTGTGTACATGAGCTGAGGTCTTAAACTACGTCACGTGGTCAGTTCCCAGGTAAACAGCTTGAGACACCTGGAATGAATTATACCATAGGCTGATGCTTGGCTGGGTCGAAACCACATGGCCACACCTAAGGGATTCTGATCCATCATGACATCAGTGCAGATTTGTCAGCTGCTCAATCATGCTACGAATCGCCTGTTCCACCACATCCCAAAGGTGCTATCATGGATTCATGTCTAGTGGCTGAGGAGGAGAAGTACTCACTATACTGTTTAAAGAATCAGAATAATCTGCAGCTCCTGTGCTTTGCTAAGGACGTGGGTTTGAATCCAAGGCTGGGCTTAGTGGGACCCAAACTGAACCTCATATTGGACAGCAAGAGTGTGGATCACACTGCAGTGACCACGCCAACAAGAAGTCCTGATAATCTACTTCTGTATCTTGACATTAAAGCTAAAATCAACCATAGAGCTGCCATGAGTCGACATTATCTCATTTACACTTACAGCACTGAGCAAACACCCTTATCCAGAACTACTTCCAGCTGATACAATCTTACAATGTACATTACAAGCTAATGAGGGTTACAAGTTTCATTACAGCTTCCTGCTCAACAGCCCAACGGTGTTACCATTGGGACTGTGGTGGCCTGGTGGTTAAGGTATTGGACTGTGGTCCAGAAGGTCCAGGGTTCAAATCCCACCTTTGACAAGCTGCCACTGCTGGGTCCTTGAGCAAGACCCTTTACCCACTATTGCTTGGACTGTAAGATTATATCAGTTGTAAGTCACTCTGGGTAACTCTGCTAAATGACTAAAATGTACCTGTAAATACCACTGCAGAACCCTAGGCCAATCAGGTCAATAGTCAAGTGCCTTGATGGCAATGGATTGATTTTGATCATCACAGTCTAAAAAAACAATGAAAATTTTGATCATAAAGGAGTGCACATGGTTAGCAACAATACTCACAAAGGCTGTGGCATTCAAACGATGCTTGGTTACGATTAGGATTTATACCACCACTACACCATCATGAACAATGCAGGTCCACTGATTGATGGTTATGCTTCATTCTGAACGCACCATCTGCACAGCATCAGACCAGGTAATGATTTTCCAGTCTTTAACTGTCCAGGTTTAGTAAGCTTGACCCCAATGTAGCCTCAGATTCCAGTTCTTGGCTAACAAGTGATGAACCTGATGTGCTGTTGTAGCCCTCTGTTCATGATGCATTTATAACTGAATGAATCCATTCCAGACCCCAGAAAGTCCACACTGTATAAGGCATTATATGCATTAATGGAGTTGTATTGTTCGGGCGCTCCCTGATTTACGACAGGGATATATTCCGACAAATCCATCATACGTTAAACGTATCGTGAACTGCGGAGGTAAAGTGCATCATGAACTGAGCCACTCTGCTTAAAGTTTTTAAAAGGTGATATTACATTGCCATTTCTGGAAGTGGTTCTTCAACTGGACTCATTCCCTCTTGGTTGTGTGCAGCCAGCGAGGTGTTTATTTATGTTTATATTCCATCGTACATGTTTACACTTTGGTTCTACAGTGTGTGTTTGTTCCGTACAGTACCCGAACGGTTCGACAGTGGATTTGATGACTGTGAAGTGCAGTAAGTGCAAAAGAAGAATAAATCCATCAGTACCTGAAGAACCACGGTGTTGTGTATTTCCTGGAGGGAGTGATATGTATAAGAGTTTAGGCTTCGGATGCTGTGTAGATGGTAGCGTTCCACTCGTGTTTTCAGGTGTTATCTCGGACGCATTTGCGTATCGTTTGCATGCAGTTTTCTTGTAAAAATACCCTTTTTATTTACGTTACAGTAGCATAGAAAGACTGTGACCAAGGTAATGTCCGACCAACAACCATTTCATTTTCTAACACCAGTTTCTTGTTTTCAGGGGCGAAACACATGGCTGTTTGCTACATCAAAGGCACATTTTCCAACTAGGCTGGATTAAACCTCCAGTTGCCAAGTAAAATGAATGATCGCACTGTTCAGGCAGGTAATGTGATGAATAGAGCAGTGCCATAGGATCTATGTAGTAGTGATTCAATCCTTATAATATTCAGTCTAATACGGCTCAAATGAAATTTATAAGCTATTTTGAAATATAGAAATGTACGAAATCCACCTTAGCATTTTTACTCCTCGGGACAAGAGTCAAATACCTCATTTTTGCACCCCTTCAAAGAATACATTTAAAAAATATATTGAAATGTCCCACCATAAATATCAGGTTTTGTAATATAGGTTCAGTTCGAAAAGGTGAGCTTAAGAACCATACCTTACATACAGCCAACCTTTAACCATAACTGTCTCAAATTGTGTGTTTGTATCCAAGATACTGAGCACTTCAAGTCCGTATAGAAACTGTTTATGTTTCTCTTTGGAAAACAGATAAAGAAGTAATTACATAGTAAACACCCTGAGGCTATAAAGCACAACCTCACTCACCATAAAGAACTGACTGGCACATACAAAGCCTTGGTTCAATACTTTTTTTATCTGTTACATGAAAAAACTCAAGATGGAAAGCATTAGAAAGTGGAGTTATTATCCTAATGTCAAGAGTGTGTCAAGATCATGAGAAATTCCAGTGGATGGATTGACAAAAGGGCAAGGCATTTATGGTACTGTGCAAAAGTCTTAGGCCACCATTATATTAGCTGTACCATTGTTTTAGCAATGGCATAATGATCATATATAAATATTTCTCATTCTCTTACTTAGAATACTACCAGCAGATATGAAAAATTTATAGACTGTCTTATGGTGATCAGAGACGTTGGGTTGCTGTCTTCTGCCTCCCGTGGGGTTGCCAATGTCTCATGTGATCCCTCTTGGCTGTGTTTCCTACCAGTTCTCCTCTTTCTAGCTATGCTGCTATAGCTAATGCTGCCGGGGTCTCATGCTACACCTGGCATCAGTGATTGTTAATAGACACTGTGCTCTTAATCAATAACGAATTACATTTTCTGTTTTCCTCTCCGAGCTGTGTTCCGGCAGTTCCAGCCCCACCCATGATGTTCCATCAGCTGGAGCTCCACTCAAGCTGCTTCCGTCATCAGCTCCAGCCCCACCATACCCGGGCCACTTAATGTCGATGTTCATACTTCACATTTTATTCGAACTTTGACTCCATGACTTTAGTTTCGCTCTTAGATTTATCATCTACGCAGCCCAAGGAGGTCGGGTCCCTTTTTGAGTCTTGGTCCTCCCAAGGTTTCTTCCTATAACACTTAGGGAGTTTTTCCTTGCCACTGTTGCCCTAGGCTTGCTCAATTTGGAATTGGACGTAGTTATTAGGAGATAATCTAAACTTGTAAAGTTGCTTTGAGACAATGCTCCATTGTAAAAAGCGCTATATAAATACATCTAACTTGACTTGACTGTATTAAAAAATAGAAGAAAAAAAAAATTTCTATAGGCTACAGTGGCAAGTATTGAGCAATAGCAGCATCTGGCAGCTTCATCAGGATGCCAAATTGACCCTTCTAAAGGTCAAAGAAGTTTCATCATGAACGGTCTTTTTGGAACAAGCCTTGAAAAGTCTAAGATATGCTTAAGCTCACGAAGAAAAATAGTACTACGTCGTAACAAATCTAAGTTTGATATTTTTGGATCCAATCGACGACAACATGTTATATATGGTAATTAATCCATTGCCAAAACAACAAATCTAATAATGGCTTAAAACTTTTGCACAGCATGTCCCAGACTTTTGTACTGCATGTTTCTACCTGAATTGTACCAAATTCACTTCCAGCTATGCAAATGTGTGAAACTCCATACCGATCTGATAGCTTCTTAGCGAAGCCGAAGTCCGTGAGGCGGATGTGGCCTTCGCTGTCCAGCAGGATGTTCTCAGGTTTCAGGTCCCTGTAAACAATGTCTTTGGAGTGCAGGTACTCGATGGCGCACACGATCTCGGCTGAGTAGAAGAGCCCAGTGTTGTTGCTAAAGCGGCCGCGGTTGCGCAGGTAGCTGAAGAGCTCGCCACCTGGCACGTAATCCAATAGCATGTAGAGGAACCGCTCATCATGATGCGTCCAAAATCTGAAAACGGGCCACTCATTATATGGCTAGCTATAGTGCAAAGCTGCATTCTCCAAACATGTCAACTAAGTCCTTCTACTGTGTAGGCAATTGTAGCTTGTATTGAAATGTTATATTTCTTACAGTGAAAAGTCTAACATTGTGCATACAGTGGTGCTTGAAAGTTTGTGAACCCTTTAGAATTTTCTATATTTCTGCATTAAAAAAAAGTAGATAAGTTGAACCCAATTAAACAAATGAGACAAAATATTATACTTGGTCATTTATTTATTGAGGAAAATGATCCAATATTACATATTAGTGAGTGGCAAAAGTATGTGAACCTTTGCTTTCAGTATCTGGTGTGACCCCCCTGTGCAGCAATAACTGCAACTAAACGTTTCCTGTAGCTGTTGATCAGTCCTGCACACTGGCTTGGAGGAATTTTAGCCCATTCCTCCGTACAGAACAGCTTCAGCTCTGGGATGTTGGTGGGTTTCCTCACATTAGCTGCTCACTTCAGGTCCTTCCATAACATTTTGATTGGATTAAGGTCAGGACTTTCTAACACATTACCTTTATTCTTCTTTAACCATTCTTTGGTAGAACGGCTTGTGTGCTTAGGGTCGTTGTCTTGCTGCATGACCCACCTTTTCTTGAGATTCATTTCATGGACAGAGGTCCTGACATTTTCCTTTAGAATTGTCTGATATAACTCAGAATTCATGGTTCCACCACCATGTTTCACAGATGGGATAAGGTTTTTATGCTGGAATGCAGTGTTTTCCTTTCTCCAAACCTATCGATTTTATTTTAAAACAAAAAAGTTCTATTTTGGTCTGATCCGTCCACAAAACATTCTTCCAATAGCCTTCTGGCTTGTCCACGTGATCTTTAGCAAACTGCAGACGAGCAGCAATGTTCTTTTTGGAGATCAGTGGCTTTCCCCTTGCAACCCTGCCATGCACACCATTGTTGTTCAGTGTTCTCCTGATGGTGGACTCATGAACAATAGCCAATCTGAGAGAGGCCTTCAGTTGCTTAGAAATTACTGTGGGGTCTTTTGTGACCTCGCCAACTATTACACGACTTGCTCTTGGAGTGATCGTTGTTCGTCGACCACTCCTGGGGAGGGTAACAATGGTCTTGAATGTCCTCCATTTGTACACAATCTGTTTGACTGTGGATTGGTGGAGTCCAAACTCTTTAGAGATGGTTTGTAACCTTTTCCAGCCTGATGAGCATCAACAACTATTTTTCTGAGGTCTTCAGAAATCTCCTTTGTTCGTGCCATGATACACTTCCACAAACATGTGTTGTGAAGAGCAGACTTTGGTAGATCCCTGTTCTTTAAATAAAACAGGGTGCCCACTCACACCTGATTGACATCCCATTGATTGTAAACACTTGACTCTAATTTCACCTTCAAATTAACTGCTAATCCTAGAGGTTCACATAGTTTTGCCACTCACTAATATATACTATTGGATCATTTTCCTCAATAAATAAATGACCAAGTATAATATTGTTGTCTCATTTGTTTAACTGGGTTCTCTTTATCTACTTTTAGGACTTCAAATCTGATGACGTTTTAGGTCATATTTATGCAGAAATGTAGAACATTCTAAAGGCTTCACAAACTTTCAACCACTGTATACCAATCACCCTCCAACTTTCAATGATGTTACCATAAGATTGTGGTTCCTGTTTGTATGCAGAATCCAGCTTAATGACTACCAAATGTTTATTGCTTTAAGCGTGTGAATGTAAATAAAACAGCAAACTGTTCTCTTACTGCTACCACTAAACAGTGCGTACCTGTATAGTGCTAGATGGCACTACCGTCATACCGCACACAGTATGTGGCATCGATCAATACCAACAGAATACGAGTTGGCCAAACCCATTCTCTAATACATGAAAGAAATAAGAAGGTACAACACTCACAGTCGGATGAGAAAGGGATGGTTCACCTCTGACAGCACCTCTTTCTCATTATGAACATGCTGCTCCTGTTTTAACCGGATGACGTCTGGGATTTTCATGGCCTTCAGGGCGAAGAAGCCCCTCGTTGTCTTGTCTTTTACCAGAAAAACCCTGCCGAACGTCCCCGTGCCTGTCGGAGGGAAGAACCAGAGGAGACCAGAAGCTACCATTAGAAAATGTGTGTTGTTACCCATCTGCCTTATCTACAGGAAAGGTGTCCTATCAAATCCTCATGGGATACAGGTTCCCATCATCCTGATATCGTACTTCATCCAAACCACAGGCTGTCACTAATGGACTTCAGGTGGTCAGACAGGTTCTTAATCACCTCAGAGCTCAGAGCACAACTATTAGCTACATTTCCAATTAAGGCACAAATGTTTTGGTATTCAGCTTCTTGGCCGCACAGGAAAACCCACAAATAACACATACGATGGAGCCCAAAGGCTGACAATGGTTCCGCACTAGCTTCCTAAATAGCTTGGAAATGCTATTAGCCTCTGCTGTAGCCTGCACTATTGGTCGGACAGGGAGCTGTTATGGTGCTCTGGGTTTCAATTATCTCCCACACAACACTGAAAAACAGTGCAAGGTCTCGCTTCTCTCCATCTGACATCTGAGTCTTTGTTGATGCTTGATATATATATCAAGCATCGCAGTGGGGCAAAAAAGTATTTAGTCAACCACTGATTGTGCAAGTTCTCCTACTTTACGATGAGAAAGGTCTGTAATTTTTATCATAGGTACACTTCAACTATGAGAGACAAAATGAAAAATAAAATCCAGAAAATCACATTGTAGGATTTTTAGAGAATTTAATTGTAAATTATGGTGGAAAATAAGTATTTGGTCACCCACAAACAAGCAAGATTTCTGGCTCTCACACACCTGAAACAACTTCTTCAAGAAGCTCTTCTGTCCTCCACTCGTTACCTGTATTAATGGCACCTGTTTGACCTCATTATCTGTATAAAAGACACCTGTCCACAGCCTCAAAGAGTCAGACTCCAAACTCAACCAAGACCAAAGAGCTGTTGAACACCAGGAAGAAAATTGTAGACCTGCACCAGGCTGGGAAGAGTGAATCTACAATATGCAAGCAGGTTGGTGTGAATAAATCAACTGTGGGAGCACTTTTTTTGTCCGGGCAGTGTGTGTACACACGCACAAACACACATGCCAAAAAAAGGTCACCACTTGGATTTAACTAAGCAAATAGTTAAATAGTTTAAAAAAAGAGCCTCCCATCGGATAATTACTGCATTGGTGATGATGTTTCAGCTGGGAACAAGTTCTTTAACCCTAACTGATGCAGTGAGTAGCTTCTCATTTGTTAAACAACCATGTGGAAAGACATCCTGTGGTCGTGGAAAAGATGTTCATCTGTTTCAGAAGGGTCAGATTGTGAAAGAGTGGTTCAGGGAGCATGAGACATTATTTTCACACATGGATTGGCCACCACAGAGTCCAGAGCTGAACCCCATTGAGAATCTTTGGGATGTGCTGGAGAAGACTTTGTGCAGTGGAACAAATCTCCCATCATCAATACAAGATCTTGGGGAAAAATTAATTCAATTGGACAGATTTGCTTCTGTAATGTCACAGCATATATTTCTGTCCAGAGTTGCATATTTATTTCCCCTAAGATCTTGTATTGATGAAGGGAGATTTGGACCATTGCGCAAATTCTTCTCCATCACATCCCAAAGACTGTTGATATTCCCAAAGAAGATGATGTTGCTCAAAAAACTGCAATCTGCAAATTACAGTACAGAGCAAAAGTCTTATTCATTTTATATTGTTCAATTTACTGTATATTCTACCCATTCTTTATGTAAGTGTTAGTGGTCACTGCATTTTGTAGTTCTACAATTACAGACTGTAGCACATTTGTTTGTCTACATACTTTGTTAATCCCCTTTACTCTCCGCCACAGATCAGGTACTATTTGGGTACTATCATTCTCAGCACTGCAGTGACACTGATGTGGCAGTGTGTGTTAGTATGTGTTGAGCTGGTACAACTGGATGTTTGTAATGTTTGTAAAGGCAGACTGCATGGCTAGGTGCTTGATTTTATACACCTGTGGCAGTGGGACTGAATGAAACGCATGAATTCAATGACTAAGGAGCGTGTCTCAATACTTTTGTCCACACTGTGTATGAACATAATGTACTGGTTGCCTCCAAGCTCCCTATAAACACGTTTCAGCCTTCAGTATTGTTGTTCTGACAACATGAGCATTCATGACTTCATGTTCTCATATTACATTATCACACAGCATGAAAAGAATGCAACGTCATGACCATGGTGCCGCGACTGAACTGGAATGCTGTTGTTTTGTAGGTTCAACTCACAGGGACTCATTGTTCAAAAACAGCCCCTGCATCTCCATACTTCGACTTTAAACATGCATAAACACAAGACAGAAAACATAACTGTGAGCATGATGAGTTTCGTGTAACAGAGCATGAGCTAATGTGCTAGGGATTAACATCAGTGTTGCTACACCTGTGCCATGCTTATCATGCTTTACGATATAATTATGCTATTCCGTATGCTTAACAACGGTCCTGAATGAAATTTCTGATTCTTTTGTAGTTCACTTCAGATTTTATTTTACATATACAGGTATAAATCAGTGGGAGTACTACTTACAATAGGACAGGCACATGCTGTTGCGTTTTCAGTCAAACATCTCAAATATAACACATTGAAGTTATTTTAACGCACAGGCTACTCAGAAAAGTGTTTAATTTCCATTTGTGCTATCTACAGAAACTTCTCCCAGAGAACTACATTAAAGGTAACAGTTCCATCTAGGGGAACGACTTTCAGTTCAGATGTACTTTACTAACTTAATATAACACAAACCAAATATGACAAATTAACACAGATATAAATGTACTAAATTGCTATTTATTTCTCACGAAAAAGAAAAAAAAAAAAAAAGAGTGTGCAGGGCCTTGGCACAGCATTCAGATTCAAAATAAAAAGGGTCAAACTTCTTAAACTATATTTATATAGTCAATATTGGATCGGTGCATCCCCAGTTCCCTCCAGGGGATCAGCTCCGCAATTCCAATAACAATCGTCAATAGCAATCGTCCTCATCCAGACTGACTTACAACTGTCACAATCCAATAATTGTGGGTTAAGAGCATTGCTCAAAGACCCCAAAGTGGCAGCTTGGCAAAGGTGGGATTTGAACCCTGGACATTCTGGTCCATAGTCCGGTACCTTAACCAATTTAACCACAATCCCAAAAGTACACAAATACAAATTTATATTTTCAGTTATGATTTAATTGTTAAGAACCTGGTCATTGAACATACAAATGGTCATTAAGTGGCACACACCTGTATAAATACCAGGCACTCGGGTGGCGCTGTGGTCCAATACCCTAGCCCATCACCACGGTTTAAGAATCGCTGATGTCTTCCAGTTGGACATCAAGCAGGCATGCTTGGGCTGTGTCTGGGGGACTGGCGGCAGGACAAGGGGTTACTCTTTGGACAGTGAAAGAGCGACCCCAACGCAGCCCTGTGATTGACTATCGTCATGTTCAGTGCAGATGCTCATCTGGGCCTCCTTGTTCCTACATTCATCCTCCATTTTATCACCTCCTCTTGAAACACAGGTGCTCTTTGTAGTTCTACAATTACAGACTGTAGTCCTCATGTTGCTCTGTTGTCAGGAATCAGACAGGACCACCTCAGAGGAGGTATTATTTGAGTGGTAAATCATTCATAGCACTACAGTGGCACCGACATGGTGATGGAAGGCTCAGACACAGCAGTGCTGCTGGAGTTCTAAACATTCACTGTGCACTCTCTATTAGACATCTCTATTAGACATCTAGTAGAAATGAAGATGGAGACAGTAGCTCATCTCTTGCTGCAGTTTGTACCGGCCCTCCTTAGTCCATCATCTATGGTCCCAGGACGCTGCCCACAGGACACTGCTGGAGGTATTCTCAGTCCAGCAGTGACATTGAGATATAAATGAGGAGTCTTCAATGAGTATAGAAACAAGGTGGTGGTTCTAATGTTATGGCTGACCAGTGTACACACATTACAAAACCTGCATTCAGTTATTCTTCACTTGGCAGGTTGTCAGGTAGTGCAGAATGGACTGCTTCTGGCATTTCTGACAAATATCCAAATCGCGTCTCCAGACTAAATTACACCGTCGTCTAAAAACACAAACACACTCGCATCCACTCGCACATGATCCACATATTATGCAAAACAATGCGTTTTGTCTTGGCGCCTATGAGAGGTATGAGAAAGTGCTGACCATGGCGCATATATAGACAGGAATGCGTTATCAGATCAGGAATTCTGAGGCACATTGTTTCTCAAATTCTACCGAAAAAGAGCTCTTAATACAGCCATCGTAGTCTGGAGCTCATTTCGCAATAAAAAGGTGTTTTTTGGAGTCTTTTTTTTTTTTAGGAGATTATGATGATGAGTGAATATAATCCAGTAATTTTATTTAGTCACAATTTACCACACATTCCCAAAATTATTCAGACAACAAACTGGGATATTTTAATCAAGAAACTACACATACATTTGTAATTTGATAACATCTATGGATAAGCTTAGCTTAGCTTGGCCATATAGCCATGTGAGAAAATTTGTCTTAACCACTTACCAGCTTTTTGACGTTTATATAACAATGGCTGAAGATTGATAATTAAAAGTACAGGTCTGTGCCGCATAATGTCTGTTCCTGTATTGTCAGATTGCATATAAGCCTGTGGTACAATATAAATATAATCTATTATTCCTTAGTTATGTCTTAACAGTCATAATCAATGCGCATGCTACGTTATGGCAGTGGTTCTCAAACGTTTTCTGCAGTGCCCCCTTCTTTTACGTTCCAATAAACCCATCGTATGTTGAATGTATTGTCAACCAAGAAGTTTAAAATATACTCTTAAATCAAGTCAAGTCAGATTTATTTCTATAGCACTTTTTTACAATGGAGCATTGTCTCAAAAAAGCTTTACAATTTTAGATTATCTTCTAATATCTAGGGCCAAACTGAGCAAGCCTAGGGCGACAGTGGCAAGGAAAATCTCCCTAAACATTGTAAGGAGGAATATAAGAGTATATCCTATGTTAAACATTCTTAAAACACTTACATTAACGCAACAGTTGGGCAAAACCATTAACACAAAACGTATTTTATAATAGTGTTGAATATATCTTGTAATTTACTAAATAATGTATTGAAAGTGAGAAACAAAATGGATAGTCCATTGGTGCTGCTGCTCATCTCAGTCAGCTGACTGCTGCCCAAATGCCCAGCATCTAGTAGAGTATCGTACTGTGTCGCTTGCCCAGGGAAAAGTCTAAATTCAAAATTCAGAAGGTCTTTAATTTCCAGCATGGTATGAATTTTTCATGTTCCGCCATACTGCAGCACAGCAGAAACATCAGCTCTAATGCTTCAATAGACAGCAAATTATACAATACTGTTCACCGCTAGAACTGCTACTGAGCACTACAAAGAACAGCATCACGAAAGGCCATTCTGGGTACAGCTCGCTTGCTAGCTAGATAGCATAACATACACCACAGACTAACCAAGCCTAGTCTAGCATAACAGTCTGTTAACAGCAGGGATGGGTAAATCAGATAAAAATAAATAAAAAAAAAAAACAGAACTGAGATGGAAGATAAATAAAGTGAGACCGGAAATACAAAAGAAGAACTTATGCCCAAGAATGGAGATGTGTCTGCAGTTTGTAAGTGTTCTGGTAAAAAAAAAAATCAGACCAAAAGGTTATATACAGTGGTGCTTGAAAGTTTGTGAATCGTTTAGAATTTTCTATATTTCTGCATAAATATGACCTAAAACCATCAGATTGTCACACAAGTCCTAAAAGTAGATAAAGAGAACCCAGTTAAACAAATGAGACAAAAATATTATACTTGGTCATTTATTTATTGAAGAAAATGATCCAATATTATATATATAGTGAGTGGCAAAAAGTATGAGTCAGGTGTTTTTAATCAATGGGATGACAATCAGGTGTGAGTGGGCACCCTGTTTTATTTAAAGAACAGGGATCTATCAAAGTCTGCTCTTCACAACACGTTTGTGGAGTGTATCATGGCACGAACAAAGGGAGATTTCTGAGGATCTCAGAAAAAGGAGTTGTTGATGCTCATCAGGCTGGAAAAGGTTACCAAAACCATCTCTAAAGAGTCTGGTCTCCACCAATCCACAGTCAGACAGATGTGTACAAATGGAGGAAAATCCAAGACCATTGTTACCCTCCCCAGGAGTGGTCGACCAACAAAGGGTTGGCAGGGTTGCAAGGAGAAAGCCACTGCTCTCCAAAAGAACATTGCTTGCTCATCTGCAGTTTGCTAAAGATCACGTGGACAAACCAGAAGGCTGTTGGAAGAATGTTTTGTGGATGGATGAGACCAAAATAGAATTTTTTTATTTAAAAGAAAAGCATTATGTTTGGAGAAAGGAAAACACTGTATTCCAGCATAAGAACCTTATCCTATCTGTGAAACATGGTGGTGGTAGTTTCATGGTTTGGGCCTGTTTTGCTGCGTCTGGGCCAGGATGGCTTGCCATGATTGATGGAACAATGAATTCTGAATGATATCAGAGAATTCTAAAGGAAAATGTCAGGACATCTGTCCATGAACTGAATCTCAAGAAGGTGGGTCATGCAGCAAGACAACGACCCTAAGCACACAAGCCGTTCTACCAAAGAATGGTTACAGAAGAATAAAGTTCATGTTTTGGAATGGCCAAGTCAAAGTCCTGACCTTAATCCAATGGAAATGTTGTGGAAGGACCTGAAATGAGCAGCTAATGTGAGGAAACCTACCAACCTCCCAGAGCTGAAGCTGTTCTGTACGGAGGAATGGGCTAAAATTCCTCCAAGCCGGTGTGCAGGACTGATCAACTGGGGGTTTGCTACTCACTAATATGTAATATTGGATCATTTTCCTCAATAAATAAATAACCACGTACAATATTTTTGTCTTATTTAGTTAACTGGGTTCTTTTTATCTACTTTTAGGACTTATGTGAAAATCTGATGATGTTTTAGGTCATATTTATGCAGAAATATAGAACATTCTAAAGGGTTCACAAACTTTCAAGCAACACTGTACTGCTAAGTTTGCCGAGCTGCTGTAACCCTAGTAACTCCACCTCAGTAGAAAACATGTTGGAATACGGGTACGAGATTGTGGTTGTTGAATTCAATGCTGAAAACGCCATTTAAGATGGACCTGAAAATGCAAATAAGAAGCCATCTTCAGTCTCGTAAGCCATTAACCAGTAGCACCAGTAGTACCCCCCCCACAGCACACAACCACTGGTTTTGGTTCTTCCTCTGTCCCACTATAGGTTAATCCCAAACTTAAACTTGTGTCGTACCATCACATGCTTTTTCGAAGCTTGCTAACACGGACAGTGCTGCCTGTGTCTAAATTAGCATCAGCTGATGCAAGAGCGGGAAATAAATGAACTTTATATTGAACTCAACAGGTGTGTTTGATTTACCACTTTGGGCTCATCGCTCCTGGAATCTGCCACCTTCAGCCATGATATGATGGTCGATTTAGTCGAGGAATTGATTTTTAAATATTGTTTCGAAAACATGCAAAAGACTTACTCATAACGTTTCTGAGGCAGTTAACGTGACATAGATAAAATGAACTACACGTGTCTGCATAGCCCACTTCTTATTTTTTAAACACAAAACACAAATGAATTTTATTAAAACAAAATAGTCTGAAATATGTAATTAACATATACATTTTAGATACATTTAAAAGTACATTTTCCGAGGTCATCTGAGGTACCACCTCAAGCTCCTTCAAGTTCAAGTGGTACACGTACCATAGTTTGAGAGCCACCAACTTGGCAGATACTACCATGAGAAGTCAAACACAAGGATTTACATCCGAGCTGCGTATGGTCATTAGACAGACCTCTGAGAACAGTGAATTACAGTGAATTCAACATTCCTACAAGACAATGAGAAGGTTTAAAGAGTTGGGCTGCTCGTGACATGCATTTTACTCCTCCACACATTAAAAATGCTCACAGCCTTTAGCTATGCGCATAGCCTGTGCTCTTTCACTATTCACAACCAACCCTGAGCAAGATGCTCACCAAATATGGCCAAGTCTAACTCTACAATTTTTGTTGTGTGTGTTTGTTTATTTCGCTTATTTAATGTCGCTCTTCAGCATCAATGGCCATTTGACGACAGACACAATGTTACAACATATATATATATATATATATATATATATATATATATATATATACACACACACACACACATATATACATACATACCGTATTTTTTATTTAAACAACATAAAAGTTCTTAAATTCTTATCTGTTGAGTTTGTCGCAAAACCGTCTTAATGGTGATATATATATATATATATATATATATATATATATATATATATATATATATATATATATATATAGATAGATAGATATAAAATCACCTGTTGGCACTTCTGTGCTGGCAGCATTAATGCAGAAAAGTACACTGAGATTTTAGAGCACCATAAGCTGCCTTCAAGGCGACATCTTTTCCAGGAACGTCCATGCATTTCCCAACAAGACAATGCAAAACCACATGCTGCACTCATTACAAAGTCATGGCTGTGGAGAAGAGGGTACAGGTACTGGACTGGACTGTCTGCAGATGTGGCCTGTCCCCAATAGAGAATGTGTGGAGAATTTTGAAATGAAAATGTGACAATAACAACCCTGTACTGTTGTGTGAAAAATGGGACAAAATAACACATGAAACACTAAATTGCTTTCTATCCTCTGTGCCAAAATGACTTAAAAGTCGTGAGAAGGAATGGCAACATTACGAAGTGGTACCGTATTTTCCGGGCTATAAAGCGCACCGGGTTATAAGGCGCATTAAATGAAACAAAACTCTTAAGTTCCGTCGGAAGCTCAGTTTGGACTTTACCTGGTGCAGGGCGTCTTCTTGCTTCCTCCACTTCCGTACCGTTGATTCGTTAATGTTGAATTCTCTCACAGCTGCTCTATGTCCATGTTGTACTGCGTGACTGATAGCGTTGTGTTTGAAATCCGCTTCGAAAATGAATGAATGCACGTACCCTAATGCTGAAGCACATACCGTATTACTCCGCGATGCTGCGCACTACGGTGGCCGTAAGCTTCGTAACTTACCAAGGCCGTGCTAAAACATTTTGACAGATTTATGAGCGCCGTGTACCATCTACAATCGGTTCTAGGTCAGAAGGCACAACCAGAATTAATTCATACATTAGACGCACCGCATTTAAAGGCGCACTGTCAATTTTTTAACTTATGGTCCGAAAAATACGGTAAATGCTTTATCGTTGCAACGTTTTCGGAATGTGTTACAACCCTGAACTGCAGGAAAATGTTTATAAACAAATGAAGTTGAACAGACAAAACATGACATATCTTGGGTTCAAACTGTCTGCAATGAAGTAATATTCACAGTAAGAGGGAGTTTTTTTTTATCAGAATTTTCCATACTGTGACAACTTTATCTGATTTGGGGTTGCATATCTGTCCTCAAAGCCTAGAGCCACAATACGTCTGGCCTAAATATTTGCACATATCAAGATAATTTTGTAAATCACCAACTCTGGAGCTGCCACAACACAAAACCATGACTTTTCCTGGCATTAATGCAATGGAGCCTTTATCGCAATTAAATCTGAAAGGTCGACACCCTTTCGGTGTGGAATACGATACATGAACACTGAACAGCAATAAATGGAAGCCTTCAGAAGCGTTTATGCAAATCCAACTGAACTGTGGAGGACTTTTCCTACTCGGACTGGTAAATTCCAAGAGTTATAGGTCATTATCAAAATAAAAAAACACACCCTTTTGAAACGCAGTGACCCTAAACCGTCTACTAAACAATGCTGAGCTTTCTGCTTTTTTTCAACGTCTTCTACGTCAGTACAAGACAAGAATGTAACTTGCGTGAAAAAAGTCTTGTTCCCCATGCATAATATAGCTGAAATTCCCCGTACCACCCAGTTCCAGTCTAGCTGGCATGCAGCAGCATTTAAGCGGTGCTACAGAAACCCTCCTGACATTTCCGAGACTGCAACTTTCTGAAACTCTAAATCAGAAGCTGTGACACACAGTTTCTCTGCCGCACCTACTCTACCACATAATTCACATCGAGCCTAAACATGAGGGAGCTGTGGATACCGCTGATTCATGAAAACGAGCCCTTTCCTAATCATTTTAATGTCAGTTCTGTAATACGACCGTTCAAACGAGAGCTTAACCGATTCGTCGCAGGCAGTAACTCCTCGCCGTCCGAACGCAGGCTCAGCAAATTGGATTTTTTATGCTGGTCCTAATTCTATATGCGTTCCATCTCGCTACGGTTCAGCTAAAGGGCTCCTCCTAAATGGGGCCAGCCACATTTATTGAAAACAGTTTGCCGGAAAAGTGTAATCCACTACACGTTCATTAACTTACAGTCACAGTTAATTATTTGATCGAGAGCCAAACGAGGCTGAATCCAAGCATGGAGCTGAGTAACTGAGAAGCGTCTTGCTCAAGTGTTCACCACTGGCTCGCTGGCAAGTGCAAAATGCAAATCATGCACAGGAATCTTAAAGTCTGTCATCGCCAGGCCTGTACATACCTTGGCAAGCAACGTATGCAGAGCAGGTTCAGTTACTGTCAGCAAATCAAAATTAGATCAGCACAGAGTATTGGCCAACACTTGGAGCCCTCATCTCAGCATCATGTAGAACAAACAGGGAATGTATCCTCATCTTTCGCTATTAGCTTGGTGGATTTGAACTCAGAACCTGCCAGTAGTCCAGAGGTCAACGGCTGAGCCAGCTCTCTTGCTGCTATGCTGTACAACCACACAAAGCAATACCTGAACCTTTACTGTACTTAACAACTGACAGCACACATTGTGGGTTAAATTTGCCCTTTATCTTCATCAAATTTGGGAGGAACTACCCCTAAAAAGAGTACAAGTATGTGCCTCTGCCTAGGCACTTGCGTCGTAGACTAATCTCTGTACGCTCACGTCTGGACCAATCAGCGCATACCTACATCAATCAGGTTTCCTAAGTGCTAAGAAAAGTACCTAGTCTGAATTAGGAGCTCAAAAATACACAGCGTTCCCAAACGGACCATTTTCTCCAAAAGTTCCTCCATTGCGACAGCACCTATTGAGTACCTCTAACTGGTCACTCCTTCTCCATGCTACCCAGTGTAAACTGGTCATCACCATAGCAAACAATCTGGATAAGCCACTGAAAGTGACTACAATCTGAAACGACAAATTGGTCTCTTTTTTTTGTCTGTGTGTTTCATACGCCTTTGTAACACTCATGACGACAAATGTTTAATTGCCAGCTAAACAGTTTACCTTCTGCCAACTCCAAGCTTGAGCATTTTAATATCTTACTATCAAATATTTTGTAAAGACACAAGACCGTTCCATCCAGAAAAACCCCATTATGCAATTCTCAACCGTTCATCAACTGACTCCGCAAACACAAAGTAGGAAACTAACATGTTAGCACTTGTAGGTGTGGATGCTGTAATCTGAAGAGGGTGTGTATATACTCTCATAATATGACCCAGTTCCTGTAATCAGAAACAGAGAAGGAACTGTCCTGTAAAAGCCACGCACCAGCGCTCAGAGGCCACAAAGTGCTTTGCTATGTACAACATATTTTCAGTGCGTTGTTCATACACTCACAAGGCACTTTTTTATGTTTAAGAGCTGTCAGTTATTACACTATCAGGCAGACATCAAGGCAATACTCTGTTCAGAAATTTATACTGATAAATATACTGCAATAATGGCTTGTGACAGTCAAATGCAGACACACACACCTCTAAATATAGACTGACTGCTGTGTGTGTCACTGGGCTTCAGTCTGTGGGCTGTTACGCACCGATGGACTGACCCCAAGTGACAGGCTACACATTTATTAAGGAAGTGAGTGACTCAGAGCTGTGATTCAGACACAAAAATTAAAAAGTAAACCTAAAGTACAGTTCAGCCCCACTATTTGAACTCATGCTTTCCCAATTTCCTCTATCGCATATGGGGTATTTTGATAACCCAACTCATTATCCAAACCGCTAACCTGATATGGAATTTATCTGCTGATACAAAATCCTCACTATTTCCACCTTTAATGGGACCTGCAATCAGTGCAATTCAATTAGAAAGTTCAAAAACTAAAATCATGCGCCTTATAACCCGGTGCGCTTTATGGTCCGGAAAATACGGTAAGTTGATCAGACAAAACATGAAATTTATTCTGTTTGTACTTTCTGCAATTAAATAAAAGTCAACATCTCTGTAAGACATGCTGCGTTTCTTATTTTGTGTTATCATGATGCTGATTTGAGGTTAGGTCGCCCCACACCAGTTCATACCTTCATCTACATCTAGGCGTTTAGCAGACGCCCTTGTCCAAAGCTACTTACAATCCAAGCAACTCTGGGTTAAGGACCTTGCTCATGGACCCAACAGTAGCTGCTTGGTGGAAGTAGGATTTGAACCCTGGACCTTCTGGTCTGTAGTCCTGTACCTTAAACAGTAAGCCTCCACAGTCCCACAGTTCCACCTAATACAAATAAAGTAAAGAGACTTCGTTTCATTTTAAGAGAACAATTCTATCAATTTCAGAATAACATTTTTGCACCTTATCAAACATGCTTTTGCATTGCTGCATAATATTGTCTTATAACACTGGTGACAAAGAAGCTGTCAAATGAACATAATTAAAAAGTGTCAGAGCTAGGATAACGGTGAGGAAGTGACAGAGGAAATGTCAGATTCCACACAAACCATTAACGATACAAAACTCTCACAATGCAAAAGATGATAGTACTCCAAACTCAACCATGGCCAAGACTAAAGAGCTGTTGAAGGACACCAGGAAAAAAAAATTGTAGACCTGTAGCAGGCTGGGAAGAGTGAATCTACAATAGGCAAGCAGGTTGGTGTGAATTAATCAACTGTGGGAACAATTGTAAGAAAATGGAAAACATTCAAGACCATTGATAATCTCCCTCGATCTGGGGCCCCATGCAAGATCTCATCCCGTGGGGTCAAAATGATCATGAGAACGGTGAGCAAAAATCCCAGAACTACACAGAGGGACCTGATGAATGACCTGCAGAGACCTGGGACCAAAGTAACAAAGGCTACCATCAGTAACACACTACGCCGAGACGGACTCAGATCCTTCAGTGCCAGGCGTGTCCCCCTGCTTAAGCCAGTACATGTCCAGGCCCGTCTGAAGTTTGCCAGAGAGCATACGGATGATCCAGAAGAGGACTGGGAGAATATCATATGTGGTCAGATGAAAAACCAAAATCGAACTTTTTGATAAAAAAAACTCAACTGGAAGAAAGAAGAATGCGGAGTTGCACCATAAGCATGGGGATGTAAACATCATGGCTTTGGGCTGTTTTTCTGCAGAGGGGACAGGACGACTGATCCGTGGTAAGGGAAGAATGAACGGGGCCATGTATCGTGAGATTTTAAAGCCAAAACCTACTCCTCCATCAGTGAGAGCAGTGAAGATGGAACGTGGCTGGGTCTTCCAGCATGACAATGATCCCAAAAACACACCGCTCCGGCAACGAAGGAGTGGGCTCCGTAAAAAGCATTTCAAGGTCCTGGAGTGGCCTAGCCAGTCTCCAGCCCTCAACCCCATAGGAAAATTTGTGGAGGGAGTTGAAAGTCCGTGTTTTTTTTTTTTTTTTTTATACCCCAAAACATCACTGCTCTAGAGGAGATCTGCATGGAGGAATGGGCCAAAATACCAGCTACAGTGTGTGCCAACCTGGTGAAGACTTACAGGAAACGTTTGGACCTCTGTCATTGCCAACAAAAGGTTATGTTACAAAGTACTGAGCTGAACTTTTGTTATTGACCAAATACTTATTTTCCACCATAATTTACAATTAAATTATTAAAAAATCCTACAATGTGATTTGCTGGATTTTTTTTCCTCATTTTGTCTCTCATAGTTGAAGTGTACCCATGATGATAATGACAGAACTCTCTCATCTTTCTAAAGTAGGAGAACTTGCACAATCAGTTGCTGACTGAAGACTTTTTTGCCCCACTGTAAGACATGGATGATACGACTTCGACTGAACTCATTCCAGCGTTTTGACAGAGATAAAAGCCAATGATAATGAGAAAAATGCCATAAACATAAGTAAACCTACCTCGCTGGCTGCACACAACCAAGAGGGAATGAGCCGAGTTAAAGACATACTAATTTCCAGAACAATGCGAGACCATCTTTTAAACACTTTAATACGTTAAGCAGAGTACAAACATTTGGCAAAGAAAACTGCGACACCTAAGTGTCTGTGCATTACCCGGACCATAACGTAGTTCCTGCTTATGGAAGTAGTTAATGCAAAGTAAATTAATATTCATGAAAATAAATGAAATAAAAAATACGTAAACAAAACTTCAAAGTATGGCATAAATAGTATTTGTGGCAGTTAAAATACACACGCTAAACCTCTTTTGAATTTGTTTATGGATGCAGTGCCTGGAGTTAAAAGATTTTTATTTCCCACTTAATATCATTGTTAAGACCTCAGTCGTAAAGGCAAACAGACATTGAATGGCTCTATTGGGACTCCATTTCTTCCTTACTGGATAACTCGAATATGCCCTGCACTGAACAGTGTCCCTGACTGATCAATCACTGATGACAAACAGCATCAAAGATCCATCCAGACGTACCCCTTATACCATTTCTAGGTCATTAGGACCTAAAACAGCTTACCTCAAGCAGGGTGGGCAGGGCTTCTGCACTTTCTATTGATATATGAGAGCTACAAGGAAGGACAACTGGGAAGATGGAAAATTTAATTGGGTATTCTCCAGCTACTCCCATTTCCTCCCACATTACAAAGACATGCATTAGGTCACCGTGCATCTATAAAGTGAACCCAGTGAGAGTGTGGACAGAGTGGCACCCTGTCTAATGTCAGTTCCTGCTTGCACCCTGTGCTACTGGTTAGGCCCCGACTCTCCCCATGAACTGGTATGAAAATTAATTAATGAACTAACATATCCACTGTTGGGGCTATAATAGTTTGTGTTATCTTCAGTGAGGATGATGGAGGATGAGGCAAATATTTCTCATCCTCCAAATTTACAATTAGATGCCACATTCAAGCCAAAAAACTACTTAGAAGGTGTGCCAGAAGGAAGCTTTTCTTTCATCTAACCACAACTTAACCACAAACATAAGTGCTCCGAGTTCACTAGACGCTGCTGAGACTGGGTTTTATGCATAAATGAGATAGGAGAGAGAGTTTGTCAGTTTTTAAGGAGGGTCTCTGCCTAGTAGCTACTGGATCATTTAAAAGTTACATTTACAGCATTTAGCAGACACTACAAACCAAGCAATTGTGGGTTAAGGGTCTTGCTCAAGGACTCAACAGTGGCAGCTTGGCAGAGGTGGGATTTGAGCCCTGGACCTTCTGGTCCACAGTCCAGTACCTTAAACATTGAGCCATCACAGTCACATGGCTGGATGATAGGTGGATCAGGCAAAAGTCCAAACCAGATACAAACAAAGACAAAAATGGCGTCAGAAACAGATTTTTGGAATGAAAATCTCAGACAGCCAACCTAAACGCAACTGAAAACCCTTGGTGCGAGTGAAAAAGAGAGCCTCAGGAGAGAGGACATACAATCCTGAAGGATCTTGGACAGATTCCTGGCTCTGTATTCTCCGACTTGGACTGATGTTATGACGGCAAAAGGTTTCACAAAGTATTACATATAAGCTTTGTCTCATGGTTTCGTTATCGGTCACCTCCTGCAAGGGTGTAAATTAAGGGTGGGCGATGTGTTGATTTTAGATTGTGAATGATTAAAATGTCACCATGACCTGCCTCAACAGAGAGATCGTGAGAACAGTCATACAAAACACTTCATTACACTCAAAGCGCTGATATGGAAACTCAGTATGTTTCAACAACCAGATCACTAGTCCAGCTCACATTACCCCTGAGAGACACATGATTAAACTAAAAATAGTGGTCAAGACACCTTGTTTTCAAAACATACAAAGATAAAATTGGCCCATGTGATTAAAACCCAGTAAAACTGTTCAGCCACCTAAAAAGGAAGCAACTCAAAGAGTATGCAGAAAGTCAGATAGCACAGGGACTGCACCAGAGGTGAAAAAGAGATTCCATATAGGAGTTCCATATGAGAGCGTTGGAAAACCATTACTGATGCTGTGACATTTTACCTAGCCAAGTACACAAGGATATAATACAAAGCCACAAAGACTTGACTAACAACACAATTCCTCCAATGTACCCAAAACGCAGAGAGGCAACTGAATCTGAATGAACAAAGTCTGTTTGTTGGATGGATCATTGTTGTTATCCATCTTTAAAAATCGTGACATGATATTTTTCCAGATCTCTCACCCACAGTGTGAATACTTTTGGAGCTGGTCTGTAACAGGATCTTGATATCACTGTCATACAGCAGGTGAGAAGGTATGAGAAACTGAAACTCACCAACTGTAGCCACTGTATCGAAGTCCTCCAGACTGTAAATCCTGTTATTGAGAGCTAAAGATGCTGCCATGGTAGATAAAGTGGCGCTTGTTGATGAATCTGAGTCTTCATTACTCACTGTCTTGCCTTTTGTTGTTGCCATCTTGCCATCAAGTGATCGAGTCTTATTATCACACAATGGCTTTGCTAATTATTCCAGTTTCTTGCCTGAAAACCGACAATGAACACCCCATGTGTTGATACAGCAGTGATCTACCAGACAGATCACGATAACTGAATGATCGATTGATCTACCATACTCCTGAACAGCAGCGTCTCTGAATGCCGGGGTAACGTTACAGCCACTTTGTAACCACGTCCAGTAAACAAAGGAAGCCGGCTAAGAAAATAAACTTCGTTCTTACGACTCAATGGCGGAAATTCGCCCTGTTTAAAAGACACGCTTTGGTCCTATGCACACGTCGCCGGGTATTAAAGCCTTTTAAATAATTTACTTCCCCGTTTCAGTGTGCAAACCGAAACCCGAGGCAGTGTTATCCCTTCAAAAAGCTCGCTCAGCGGCAACAAGCCGACAAATGACTTGAACCAAATGATTGACAACCGCACTATCCAATCAGATAAAGCGCAGACAGAGCACGACCCAATGGCATTAACAAAAAGGTGGGGCTTAATCCAAGGGCTTCTCCGAGGGCGTGTTTTCTCCGACAGCGTCTACAAACGTAAACACCGGACACGTCCCAAACTGATACCGTTAAGTACAAGAATCGCGGTTTGGGACGCAGCCCAGACCACGCCCACAACACTCCAAAAGCAGCTAAATTTGATTCTTTTTTATTATTATTCATATAACATTGTTTTCGGTGCGTTTTGTAAGTAAGGCGTCAGCTATTTTACATCTTTTGCTTTCTGAGTCAGTGTTTTTGTTCCCGAATTTAATCTGCATAGTGCAGACGTATGTGTTTTGGGACACAGCACCACACCACACTAACTCCAAAATACTGTTCTCTGTATGGACAAAAGTATTGGGACACACCTCGTAATCGTTGAATTCTGGTGTTTCATTCAGTCCCGTTGCCACAGGGGTATAAAATCAAACACCTGGCCATGCAGTCTGCCTTTATAGACATCTGGAAAAGACTGGGTTGTTCTAAAGAGCTCACTGAATTCCAGTGTGATACTGTAATAGGGTGCCACCATTGCAGCAAGTCAATATATGGAATTTCTTCCTTCCTAGATATTCCACGATCATCTGTGACTGATATTACTAAAAAGTGGAAGCGTTTAGGAACCCCAGCAATTCAGCCACAAAGTGTCAAAGTTACAGAGCGGAGTCGTCGGGTGCTGAATCACCAACACTCTGCTAACTCAATAACTGCAGAGATGCAAACCTCCCCTAGCGTTAACGTCAGCACAAAAACTGTGCTCCAGGAGCTTCATGGCATAGGTTTCCATGGCCCGGGCAGCTGCATGCATTGGATGGAGTGGTGTAAAGCAAGCCGCCACTGGACTCTGGAGCACACACACACTTGCAGTGAACTATCACGTCTTTGGAATGTGGGAGGAAATCCGTGCAGACACAGGGAGAACATGCAAATTCCATACAGTCAGGGGCCGCTGACTCTGGAGCTGTAAGGTGACAGCACTGTGGCACATAATTATTTCTTTTATATTTAATTTAAATGTTGCATTGTGTTTTACTTTTCTTGTTTTCTACTGTACAAGGAAAGACATTAAGGCTATTTTTGTTTATTCATTGTATTATTTTTGATTTAGGTCCCTGAGGAGGTGGGCTAACACATTCTGAGTGCCTTGTCTTGATTTTACTTATTTTTATTTTTTTAATTGTAGACAGTATAAATTGTAGATATCAGCCATGTCATGTACAGTATGTCCAATCCTGCAAAAATAATGAGAGAGTACTGTACATAACAAACCTAATTCCAAGAAGCATGCACTCCTGACTTAAAATACTGCAGCTGTTGGCGGTTCGGCCAGCTCTCTGATACACTGATATACACAGACACACACCGGAGCTTACACTCTCTGACTTACTGACCTACTGGCAACCAGTGTCTCATATTTCACTGTGCACACACTCCTCTACAGGGCTGACTGCACACTATCACACTTTTGCAAGAGGGTATGTCAGTAAATATTAAGTATGTATAATCCACTTCTTTGCTGTAACCCTGACACCCATTGATACTACGAATCAAACCACGATTTCAAGTTTCATGCAAGAAGCTTGTATTTTAAATAGCTAAAAGTACCATTTCATTCACTTGTCTATGTAGAAAAAAGATGTGGGCACTCCTTCTTTTTCAGCCACACCAATTACTAAATAATGCATAAGATACAGCCATGTGGTCTCCTTAGACAAGCCCGTGCAGGAGTCGTTCTAAGAGAGACAACACATATTGACGGTATGGGGGTAAGGGCTTTGCTCAAGGACTCAACACTGGCAGCTTGGCAAATCCAGAATTTGAACCATCAACCATTGAAATCAATAGGCCAGAAAGCTAACCACAAAGCCACCTCTGCCAGTCCTTCAGCGAAAAGGGACCACCACAGGACCATCACTGACAAAATGTTCTTGGTATAGCTTATAAGTCTTTGTGTTGATCATCCTCAACTCCTTAGACAGGTTTTTTGGTTTCAACAGCAAATAATTGGTCAGGAAATAATTTACGAGATAAACCTGTGGAAAGCTTTTGACAGAAAGAGTGTTGTTCCACTCGATGGTCACAGCTTCAAACAGTTGCTGAGTAGTTGAATAATGAGACTAAATATTGTCTATATGGTTTAAATCTGAACTCTGACAAGGCCAAAACATGAGCATGATGGACTTTTTCCTCAAGCCGTGGTCTTCGCAGTGCGAGTATGACCATGTGCCGGGTTTCCATCCAAAAGTTTTGCAAATGTTATGCACATTTACGAATTAACTTCCGAATTAAGTTGTGTTTCCATCCACCACAGTTACTTCAGATGACGTAGACTACCACGATTAGGGGTGGCATTGAAACAAACAAGAATTGAGTAATTTAACTTTTTAGCGGAATAACCTTTATAGCCATTTACAATCCTGTTACAGCTGTTTGTTTTTGGTCTGATCAGGTGAAACGAGTCATGTGACTCGATTCATCAATCACAGCTTGATACCTCACTGTTTATTTGAAAAATCATCACCTTCCTCCACATTTCAGCTTGAGTGATATTCTAACTTTTCCACCTTGTCCTAGCGTAGAACTCTTTCTTGCGATATTTGGGTATTTTTTCAAATTGTGGACTTTTTCAGGTTTTTGAAAGTTTGTGAACCCTATGACCTAAAACATCATCAGATTTTCACACAAGTCCTAAAAGTAGATAATGAGAACCCAGGTAACCAAATGGGACACAAATATTATATAGAAAATGATCCAATATTACATATTAGTGAGTTGCAAAAGTATGTGAACATCTGCTTTCAGTATCTGGTGTGACCCAACACTTTTGCTCACTTTTATTTTAAACCAAGAAGTTCTATGTTGGTCTCATCCATCCACAAAACATTCTTCCAATAGCCTTCCGGCTTGTCCACGTGGAGTCCAAATAGGACTTAGAGATGGTTTTGTAACCTTTTCCAGCCTCAGAAATCTCCTTTGTTCGTGCCATGATACACCTCACTGTTTATTTGAAAAACCATCACCTTCTTCCACATTTCAGCTTGAGCGATATTCTAACTTTTCCACCTTGTCCTAGCGTAGAACTCTTTCTTGCGATATTTGGGTATTTTTTTCAAATTGTGGACTTTTTCAGGTTTTTCTCTGCGCAATTTCAAAATTTTATTTAAAAATTACTGTCTTGTTGAAAAATAACACGTGATTGTTCCTCTTCAGGTACAATTATGGGAAGCAAGCCTTTCTGCCATATTTCCCTGTACTCCAAGGCATTAAGGACTTTTCACATGAAGCAGCTCAGAAGTATGAGCAGCAGCAATGGCTCCCCACACCATAACACCTCAACCTCCATACTTAAAGGTAGTAGAGATGCATTCACTGTTGTATTTCTCTCTAGATCTTCAAAGACATCTCTCTGGACTATCACAAAGGAAGTGTCTTGATTCATCAGTCCACACAGCTGGGCTTGAATCAAACTTTCCAGATTTTGCCCAAAACATCATCATCTTCTAGACACAAAACTTGCATTAGACATCCTTCTGGTTATTGTTCTTCTAGAAAAAAGTTGTTTTGTGAGGTCTTGAATTCTGTTGACAGTTTTTGAAGGCTTTTTTCTCTGAAGAGCCTTTCTTTATGGCAACATCAAAGCATTTCAAAGCGCTGACCTATTCTCTCGTTAACTGATGAGGAAATAGGGATTTGCTGTGACTTTAGGGTCTTGTAAATTTCGGGATGATGAAGACCAGATAACTGATTTCTGAACAGTAAGCCCTGCATGATATTTTGTTCTATTTAGAGCAGATTTTGGTTTCCTAGTGGTTCAGGTACTGGACTGGTAGTGGAATATGGACAAGAGGGTCCAGGTTTCAAATCTCACTACTGCCAAGCTGACACTGTTGGGTCCTTGAGCAACCCTTAACCCACAATAGTTGGATTGTAAGATCGTATCAGTTAAGTCACTCTGCATAAGGGTGTCTGCTAAATGACATAAATTTAAATTTATCCTATGACTCACAAGACTGCACTTGTAGATCTCCACATGTGGATATATCCTGATTCAATTTAAGAGCTTGTTTTCAGGCTTCAGGTGGGCTGCATCAGGTGTAGTAGATTACAAGTATTTTCCTCTCATAATAAACACATTCGAAACCCTTCATCTATTTACAATTCAACAGTTTCACGAGCCCACAGCTCAGCACTTTGAGACATAGTATTTTCATTCCAGCTGCTGCTGTTAAACAGAGACCCTCTAAAGCAGCAGTGCTGTTTAAGAGTTGATTACGCCGCGTTAAAATCAGAAGCTCATCTGAGAGTTGCGTGTAGCATATCAACTGGCCTATATCTAGACGTTATCTACAACATGGTCACATAGATACTTATACTTAAGTAGTAGTAGTATATGGATTTTATTGTCTTTTCATCACATTAATGGCCACATCATGGTAACTTATGTTTGCTATAATACACTCCTATTATAGCTCATTTACTAGATCAAGTCTTTAAAATTATCTGGGCTAAAAAGGTGGGTTTTGGTTGAATAAGTCCCTTATATTTCTTTCTTTATAGATTTTTTTTCAGTCAAGTGTTGGGCAGTCTAATTGTCAATGTCAAACCATGTGGGGTTTTTTCCCCTGATGAGGTGTCTGTGGGTCAGCCAAGTGGCCAACGTGACATCTTGAATAAGTGGTTTGATTAAATGTATTGTCCAGTTTTTGGTCTGTTTTGGGAATGTCTGGTACTGCAACCCCAAACCAGAAAAAATTTTGATATTTGCATATTTTTCGCTCTACAGTGCATAATATCATTAAACGATTCAAGGATTTGGGAGGAATTTTAGTGCGTAAAGAGCGTTCAGCTTCCAGTGGTGCTTGAAAGTTTGTGAACCCTGTGACCTAAAACATCATCAGATTTTCACACAAGTCCTAAAAGTAGATAATGAGAACCCAGGTAACCAAATGAGACAAAGATAATGTATAGAAAATGATCCAATATTACATATTAGTGAGTTGCAAAAGTATGTGAACATCTGCTTTTCAGTATCTGGTGTGACCCAACACTTTTGCTCCACTTTTATTTTAAACCAAGAAGTTCTATGTTGGGTCTCATCCATTAACAAAACATTCTTCCCAATATAGCCTTCCGGCTTTGTCCACGTGGAGTCCAAATAGGACTTAGAGATGGTTTTGTAACCTTTTCCAGCCTCAGAAATCTCCTTTGTTCGTGCCATGATACACTTCCACACTTCTGCTTCTTCACATGTTGTGAAGAGCAGACTTTGAAAGACTCCTGTTCTTTAAATAAAACAGGGTGCCCACTCAGACCTGATTGTCATCCCATTGATTGAAAACACCTGACTCTAATTTCACCTTCAAATTAACTGCTAATCCTAGAGGTTCACATACTTTCGCCACTGACTAATATGTGACATTGGATCATTTTCCTCAATAAATAAATGTCCAGGTATAATATTTTTATCTTACTTCTTTAATAAGAGAAGGACTTTTAGGACTTGTGTGAAAATCTGATGATGTTTTAGGTCATATTTATGCAGAAATATGGAAAATTCTAAAAGGTTCACAAACTTTCAAGTACCACTGTAAGCTGATCGTCCAAGATCTTCGATCTCTCAGACAGCACTGCATCAAGAACCATCATTCATCAATAGCTGATAGAAGAATAGAAGAGATTACTTTAGCAAACCTTTGTCAAGCACTACCACACAGATTTACATTCACAAATGCCACTTAAAACTTTATTCTGCAAAAAATATGTTAACCATGTCCACAAGCGCCGTCGACTTCTTTGGGCTCTGAGGCATCTAGGATGGACCATCACACAGTAGAAATTTGTACTATGGTCAGACAAATCAGTATTCCAGATCTTTTTTAAGACTTCTTCTCAGGAAGAATGGGACAAAATAACACCTGAAACACTAAATCGCTTGGTATCCTCTGTGCCAAAATGTCTTTGAAGTGTGGAGAAAAGGAATGGCAACATTAAGTGCTTTTTGGAATGTTTTGTAGGCCTGAAATCCAGGAATGGAGGTGTATTAACAAATTAAATGAAGTTGATGAGACAAAACATGAAGTATCTCGGCAAGTAGCAGGAATGGGACATGCTGTTATCTCCTTTGCTGTTGCAGTCCTAGCCATCTGGTCTGCTTTTTCATCACCTAAAAGGCCCCTGTGTCCTGGAATTCAACAAAAGAGTGTGTGGTACCTCCGTTCAGTTAGGTCTTTATCTGGGGCCAAGATTTCTGCTATTACAGGTTGTGATGTATCCATTGATTCCAGGGTCTGTAAGCATAATTTCGAAGCTGTGAAGATTAAGTAGTGTTTATATATTTTTTTGCAGTATGTGTCTAGATACTAAGCTGCAGTGAGTATGTCTCTGCTGTGAAAATCTTTGTAAGAGAAATTTGGGCCTAGGACTCCTGCTATTTCATGGGAGTCGGATTGGAACCATCTGTACATACTGTTTTACAGTTGTAGCATTGCTCCCTGATGACAAGGACTTTTTATGGTATTCTATTGGGAAGGTGCTATGTTTAGAGTTCTTAGCCAATTCTAGGTTGACAACTGGTGACAATTCTAGGTTTCCTTAATTCCCACGGAGGTGGCGAACGCTGAAATTTTGCCATGGTGTCCATATCGGCATTCTGTCATCTAGATCTGGTTTAATCCAAAACCCCATTGGCTTAATTTGGTTGGGCTTTGTGTTATATAGATATGTGAGTTGATTTTTAGACAGCATGTGATGTGCCGGGTCAACTATTGTCTTCTATTATGAAGTGGTGGAACATTTGACACCATGCTAGCATTCTACTGGAGATGTTCCATAAGCTCCCATGGCTAAGAGGTGCTTGAAAAAACAATATGAGGGACATTGAGCTGTTTGGAGTAGCCTGGAGTGGATACTGGTGCTGTGCAGCACCATTATAATAAAAGAAGAATAATAATAATTGACAATTAATGAAGAACCCTCACAAAATTTTCTTTTTGGGGATAAACAAAGTACTATCCATCCATCTATCAATCTGTCTATTTCGTTATCTATCTATAAGTTGTTATAAGAACTAGAAACTGAAAGCAAATAACGTCCTAAAATTAAACTAAAAACTTAAAGACAAATAATACTTGCCACGCTTGGTATAGACATTTGTGAGTCGTTGCCTATTTTATAATTCAGGCAACATTTACATTTATGTTATTTATTAGAGACACTTATCCAGAGTGACTTACACGAGATACAGTCTTACAATATGACCCAACAGTGGCAGCCTGGCAGAGACTGGTTTTGAACCCTGGACCTTCTGGTCCATGGTCCAGTACCTTAACCTAGGCCACCACAGTTGCCCCATACTGCCATCATGTGAGTTGTTAGTGTCACATGAGTCGATGTGTGAATGGGGGTTAACCCTTCTTGGAAGGAATCTCAAGACTGCTCTGTAGGTGGCTGATAACTGATGTTGTAAACTACGCCCTATGTTCAATGATGGACGTTCTAACTGAAGAAATAAGACTGCAGTGTTTCCTTCTGGGCAGCTTAAAATCATTTTAGTGGATATTCCATCAAACCAGAGAAATGAGCCCAATGGTTGGCACTGCCTGTTTTTGGTCTGCTCTTTACAAATAATTTCCTTTATCAAGCACGATGTAAACTATGTTTGTTTTTGTATTACCATAATGACGTGAATACACTCACATCTCCATTTCCAAAAATAAAATTTTTGCTAGGATGTCTATGTGCATGTGGGACTGGGTTAAACCCCTGTTACAGTGCCAGTGGTACTTCATGGTGGAATGTTGGACACTACCTAACGCTGGATTATTCAAAACACACTTTAAGTAAGACCAGCTCTGAAATCCACCACGAAAACTATTCCAAGTCTGAGGTGAAGAGGACACCAGGTCAAGACTGTGAAAAACAACCAACTTGACTACAACAGTTGGGTTTAAACCTTTAGGAACTCTATCAGATTCAAAACACAGTCAAGGTGGTAGCTATGTCAGCAACAGTTCAATAACATTGGTTAGAACGAGCACTGAAATCCAGATACTTCACATTCATTCATCTTCACTGATCACTTTATCCTGATCAGGGTCTTAATGGGGCCTGGATCCTGGAAATAAAGGGCACAAGGTAAGAATACGTCCTATCCAATCCACTTACTGGAATGTTTTTGGAAACCAGAGAACCTGGAGGAAACCCATGTCTCAAGAACTGCTATGCAGACAGTAATCTGAGATGAGGATCAAAACGGGGTCACTGAGGCCAGATGCTTAACAACATCTAGCAAAATCACAATGTCTTCCACTGTTTTAGTAAATGACTATGATTTTATATCAAACTGACATTGAGAAAAATGTAACAAAATCAGGAAATAAAAATTAGAAAGACACTGGCAGTCGGCTTTCAATGCCTGCTTTCTTTGTTTTTTTTTTATAACAGTGAACGAGTACAGGTATACTCAAAGGGTACAGACAGTATAGTACAGCAGTAAAACATAGTATTAGCCTATAAATACAATAAACTGTAGTCACATAAATAATTAAAGAAATAATAGATTAATAATAGTAAATAGTACATATAGAATAAATAGTAGTACACTAGTAGTATAATACAGTAAAGAAAACAGTGAGTACTATATTATAATACATATACAATTTACTATTATTAATCTAGAATTGTTAGTAATAGCAGTAGTAGTAATATCGTATTATTTATTATACTACATCTTATTGTATTTATATTTTAATAACGTTGCAAAAATTGTTCAAAAGAAAAGATCCATCGCCTGAAGGTAAAAGAAAAAGAACCTCATTCAAAACAATGCTGTAGACTCTACCTGATGAGCAAGGTTCAACGTTTTATCCTCCACGTATCACTCTCTTCTTTTACAAAACAGGGATGGGACCTAAACCAGGCAATCAGGCAATCAGGCATATTTTTTCCAGTCCAATCTTTGGAGAATTATGAGAAATTGTCTGGACCAATATGGGAACAACACTGAAGCACAATCCAGCGGGCAATGCGGCGTCTAGGCATATTATGTCTGTGTTTCAGCCTGGACTGTAAATGTTTAATCAGTGTGTTCAAAAAGATATTGAAAGTGCTTTAGGTAGAATGTGGTTGTCTGACTTGCATGAAACCACATTTCTGAATGAAGCCACATTTCTGAATGAATTACTACTAAAGTATTTAGTCAGCCACTGGTTGTGCAAGTTCTCCTACTCAGAAAGATGAGAGAGGTCTGTAATTTATGTACACATCATAGATACACTTCAACTATGAGAGACAAAATGAGAAAAACAATCGAGGGAGATTTTCAATGGTTTTGTATGTCTTCCATTTTCTTACAATTGCTCCCACAGTTCATTTATTCACACCAACTTGCTTGCCTATTGTAGATTCACTCTTCCCAGCCTGGTGCAGGTCTACGATTTTCTTCCTGGTGTCCTTTGACAGCTTTTTGGTCTTGGCCATGGTTGAGTTTGGAGTCTGACTGTTTGAGGCTGTGGACAGGTGTCTTTCATACGGATAACGAGGTCAAACAGGTGCCATTAATACAGGTAACGAGTGGAGGACAGAAGAGCTTCTTTAAGATGTTGTTACAGGTCTGCGAGAGCCAGAAATCTTGCTTGTTTGTGGGTGACCAAATACTTATTTTCCACCATGATCACATTTTTTAAAAACCGTACAATGTGATTTCCTGGATTTTTTTTCCTCATTTTGTCTCTCATAGTTGAAGTGTAGCTATGATGAAAATTACAGACCTCTATAATCTTTCTAAGTCAGAGAACTTGTGCAATCAGTAGCTGACTAAATACTTTTTGCCCCACTGTGTGTGTATATATATATAGAAATGATGTTTGTTAAGTATAATAACATACAATACAATAGTATTCAATTGTGTTTTCTGCTCATAATTACGGGTCACAAGGGGAAAATGTTGATTTGTGCCAACAATACACAAAATGCACATCAGTGTGTTCTAAAAATGTGTGCAGCCTAAAGTCTGCACCATATCTATTTACTTAGTCTTGTTTCACCCGTCCATTTCATTTCAGTTCCTGCTCTTTTCTTCCAGTGACATGGCTCAGAGAACTGTGTTCCAGTGAAGGCTTGTCAGTTGTTATGCTGTCTGCCCTTTCTTTACGCACTCAGCAGCTCAGAGACTCGCCTGTGGTTTGACATGCTTAGTCCTTGTAGGCTAGGCTCAGTGAATGGGCACGCTTCAGACTGTTGCATGTTGTTTCTCAGTACACAGAACCACAGCTAGCATCTGTTTAAGTTACCGAGATGCTCGTGATGGAGCCAGTAGTGCATGTAATTGTCATTTACTGCAGCTGTGCCGAGTGTAGAAGCGGGCCAGATCTTCCCAGTGCAGGCAATTGTCTGGTTCATGCCATCTGTTTAGTGGTTGGTGTCGCCCTCTAGCTGCTGATAGATTGTACCCTGTTTTAATGACATCAAGGATTTGAATTTAGTAGGGAAAAAAGAGCGTTGCTATATGTGAAATTAGAGATAAGTGAAATTAAATGTGGCGACCCAGAAATGGATAAGCGGAAAAGACGATGATGATGAAATTAAATGGCCCCTCTGTATATATACACACTCACCAGCCACTTCATTAGCTAAAACTTGCTATTACAGCCCAGGAAAAAATGTACTGTGAATTTTCATAGTAAAACTGCGAATTGCTTGACAGTTTTAATATGAACTTTCATAGTTTGACCATGAAGTTCACAGTTATACTATTAATTTTTGATGGTAATTTGACCGCTTTGTGGTTCTACTGTGAAATTTCATAGTACAACTGTTAATTTGGTGGACTATTAACTGACCATGGATTATTTCACAGTTGTACTATGAATTTTGGTGGTAATTTGGCAACTTCATGATTCTACAGTCAAATTTCACAGTACATTTTTTCCTGGGTGGCTTGGACACTTTTTTGCCTTCAGAACTGCTATAATTCTGTTGGGCTAGCTTCAACAATGTGCTGGAGACATTCCTCAGAGATTTTAGTCCATTTTGACATGATAGCATTCGTTGGCGCCACATCCATGAAGTGAATCTCCCGTTCCACCACATCCCAAAGGTGCTCTGTTGTGTTGATATGTAGCGACTGTGGACGCCATTTGAATACAGTGAACTCATTGCATGTTCTGGAAAACAGTTTGTGGTGATTTGAGCTTTGTGATATGGCATGTTATCCTGCCCGAAGTAGCCATCTTTAAGTTCTTACAATTGGCCATCAGTGAGAAAAATGTAACAAAAGCAGTCAGTCTGCTTTCTATGTTTGTAACAGTGAATGAGTGCAGATATACTCAAAGCCAATACACAGTATAGTACAGCAGTAAAGCAACTTATTATTAGCTTATAAATACAATAAAATGTAGTCAAATAAATAATATAATTAAGGAAATAATAGATTAACAATAGTAAATAGTATATGTAGAATATGTAGTAGTATGTATAATACAAAAAAGAGAACATTGAGTACCAGTATTCTATTACTATTTATGCTGTGTATACTATTTACTCTACTACTTTTAATATAATATTTTAATACTTTTATATTTTACTACTTTTTATAATATTTAATATCTATTTTACTTTGAATATAATAATAATAATAATAATAATAACAATAATAACAATTATTGTTATTATTGTTATTATTATTATTACTATTATTATCAATTACACCACATCTTTTTTATAGGCTAACAACGTTGTACATATTGTGCAGACGAAAAGTCCATCGCCTGAGTATAAAAGAAAAAGAACCTAATTCAAAATAACACTGTAGACTCTACCTTAAGTGCAAGTTTCTATATTTTGTCCTTACCGAGTTACGCTCTTCTTTTACAAAACAGGGATGAGAGCTCTGTGGAGGCCATTTGAATACAGTGAATTCATTGTCATATTCAGAACCAGTTTGTGATGATTTGAGCTTTGTGATATGGTGTGTTATCCTGCTGGAAGTAGCCATCAGAAGATGGTACACTTGGTCATAAAGGGAGGGACATGGTCAGCAACAATACTCAGGAAGGCTGTGGTATTTAAACAATGCTCAGTTGGTATTAGGGACCCAAAGTTTGCCAATAAAATATCCCCCACACCATTAAACCACCACCAGACTGAACTGAATATAAGGCAGGATGGATCCATGCTTTCATGTTGTTTATGCCAAATTCTGACTCAAATCCGAATGTCAGAGTAGAAATCGAGACATCAGAGCAGGCAACATTCTTCTATTGTCCAATTTTGGTGTGCCTGTGTGAATTGTAGCCTCAGTTGCCTGTTCATAGCTGACAGGAGTGGCACTTGGTGTGGTCTTTCTTCTGTAGCACATCTGCTTCAAGGTTTGACGTGTTGTACGTGTAGAAACTGTGAAACCTCCATGAGGCTGTGAAAAAAGAATGCATTTATCTGTAATTACAGAGGAATGGATTGAAAGTGAAAAATAAAAGCAAAACACTTACTCTATTGGTGAACTCGTAAGTGAAGATGTAGACACGCCACCACTGCACAATTGAAAGAGATCCATAAAGTTTTTGTAGCCTATTTCTTTGTTTGTAAATTCTATGCGAAAGTATAACTTTAATATATTTTGATAAATTACATCCTCTACATCCCACATTTTTACAATTAGGCTACAAGTGTAACACCTACGACTTTATTCTCAGAATACAAGTTTATTCTCAAAATACTACAACTTTATTCTTGAAATACTCAACTTTTTTCTTGAAATGCTACAACTTTATTCCTGAAATACTCAACTTTATTCTTGAAATGCTACAACTTTATTCCTGAAATACTCAACTTTATTCTTGAAATGCTACAACTTTATTCCTGAAATACTACAACTTTATTCTCTAAATACAATGACTTGATTCTCTGAATATGAGTTTATTCTCAGAATACTGTATTCTCGAAATAGTATGAATTTATTCCTTAAATATTACTACTTTATTATTGAAATCCTAGTAAAAAAAGATTTCAGTGGCTTTAATACACCATTGTACATATATGCACTTGTGGCTGAATAGAAGTGAATCCCTGCAGGATTGTTCCAAAAGGCTCAGCATTTACAGAAGAGTGGAGGCTGTTAGCGCAGCAAAGGAGGGCAAGCTCCGTCTCAGCTTGGGTGTTAGGTTTGTATTCTAGTTTATTATTAAACACATGGATTTTCCACTGAGGTATTTGTTTTGACTGCGATGAAGTCTGTTTTGTCTGGTAAATTGTTTAGAACTTGAAGATTTGGGAAGGAGCAGAACTGAGGAGGGGTAGAAAGAGCAAGAAAGAAAGGAACTAGACTCCAATCTGTCAGATAGTAGCCTGGGGAAACCTTGTCATCCAACCGAACATCTTACAGACATCAGCTCATAATAACAGCAGGAGGTATGAAAAATAAGCCATTTACAATCAGACAATTCTCTCTCCCACATGCGCTCAGACAAACAGGAAGCCACACTGGTTCTGGTTGTGTTAGCATCATCCAATTATCCAGCAAGAGGCGCAGAGAAAATGTACCGTCTTTTCCTTTGTTGCTAGAACAAAAGGAACGCATGGTTGAGTCTCCCAGTTGCTGTTGATTAGGAACTGGTGCCCAGAGGGAGTGCATCGCAGATGGCGCGCTGCATGTTTTATGAGGCGCTCAACGTGCCCATTTGTGTCAGGAATACCAAGAGAACAAGGAGGAAGCAGTGTCACTCTCAGAGCTCATTCTGAAAGCTGAAGAGCCATTGATCAGGAAGGGCTGATTGCATGCGGACTGAGTGAGCGTGACTCAGGGCTGTGAAAGGACCTGAAGCCATCGAGCATAGCTACGAATCAGAGTGAGGAATTTATGAACATGAAAAGGTCCATCTGTGCGCCGGTGTAGACCAGAGGTAGGGGGGGGGCAGAAGTAAGCTCTCAAATACGTGTGATCCTCTCTCCCAGGATGAAAGGAGCCTTGTAGATATTCACACTAGAGATTACTAGGCATGGACTCCTTTCCTCACAAACACCAAAGCCAACTTCAGTACAGGTGTGCACCATCCACATTACGTTCTGTGAAACAAGACGATGGCCGAAATGGAGGCTGATTGGATATTACTGTAGTCACATAGAAGTTTAGCTACTTTGCACATAGTGCTTTATTAATATTAATTCAAATACAACATGAAAACATTTAGTACAGTACTAATTCCTATCTTTGTGTATAACAAATTTGAAAACCTTTTGATAACGAAAACAAAAGGAATGTAGTTTTATGCCTTCAAGACTGCCATTCTCGTTTCTATCAGCAGGTGTCACAAGGGTTCGCCAGTACAGTGGTACCTTGGTTTTCGACCACCTCGAAACTCGTCGAATTCGGTTCTTGACGCATTTTGACTACAAAAATTTGTCTTGGCTCTCGTTGTTTGCTCGGTACTCAGCGTACTTGCTTAAACTTGTATGAGCCACCTGAAACTCGATTCACGATTCAATACAGAGTGATTCAGTCCCACAATAGCTCTTTCTCAGTGAATATCTCAGCTCTGTTTATTGTGTTTTACATCTACAGTACTGTATTCTTAGTGCAAATAGGTCCCCATGGATCTTAAAATGGTTGATGATTACAGCCAACTGAAAGGAAATCCAGGACTGCATGTTAAAGGACTGATGTTAAATATTAGATATACATTCATACATTCCTTGTTTCTACACTGATTGTCCATTTTATCAGTTTCACTTACAATATGGATTTGTATCTCTACAATTACAGACTGTAGTCCATCTGTTCCTCTACATATTTTGTTAGTCCCCTTTACTCTGTTGTCCCACATGATAACTACAGATCAGGTACTATTTGGGTGGTGGATCATTCTCAGCACTGCACTGACTGGTAGTGTGTTAGTGTATGTTTTACTGGTATGATTGGATCAGACACAGAAGTGCTGCTGGACTTTTAAGCCACCTCAACGCCACCGCTGGAATGAAAATAGTCCACCAGCCAAAAATGTCCAGCCACCAGCATCCTGTAGCCAGCATCCTGTCAGCACTGATGAAGGATTAGAGGATGACTAAAACAAACTGTGCAACAACAGATGAGCTACTGTCTCTTTACATCTACAAGGTGGAACAATATGATAGATGTGTCTAATAGAGTGCACAGTGAGTGAACACTGTTTAAAAACTCACGGAGCACTGCTGTGTCTGATCCATTCATACCAGAACAACACACACACTAACACACCATCACCACATCAGTGTCAGTGCAGTGCTGAGAATGATTCACCACCCTAATAGTACCTGATCTGTGCTGGTCCTGACCATTAGAGGACAGAGTAAAGGGGACGAACAAAGTATGTAGACAAACAGATGGACTACAGATTATCCCATCCAAATAGTGCTTTAATGTTTGCCTTTTACCCCAGCCCTTTTACCCCACGACAACAGGTGTCTCTCCTGATTTTACTCTGACACTTAAGCTCGGTTTATGATTCTTTTAAGCTGTGTACACATAAATATACACAAAGACAGAAACAAATGCACTGCCAAACCTGCACTTGGCCCACTTTTTCAAACACACACCTGCACACATACAGTCAGGGCATGATGGACACTAATGGTGAAACGGCATGTCAAGCCTAAATTGTCTGGTTCAAGACGGACTGTCAAACGGAGAAAAACATATTTTGACTTATGCCACAGAATCTAATAGTGATGCATGGTATTTCTCTGGCAGAGTAATTTAGACTCTTTTGAGCTGTCTCTTCTCCAGGAAAGTGTGGATTTTAGAGAAATGTACAAATAAACAAATGGGCATTCAAAGTTCCACATAAAATCACAAATGTTCCTGTGTTAATCATTCTGATGTCACGCACAGAAATGTGACATACGCTTAATCATTGCTGTTTGAATGACCCAATATCGATTCATATAAGCCTTTCATATACCATTCATATATACCTATATGTTTTTTCGTGCACTGAGATCTAACCTGCAATGGCTGGAGCGCAAGTGAAGGCACCCCAACACCTGAAAGCAGATGTCTGGTTACATTTTGGATTCAAAAACCATGACTTTAAGGAAAAGCTTGAAAAAAGCAAAGCCGAACATAAGCCATGCAACATAGAGGTGAAATTTTGTGCAAATATGACAAATCTGAGAAACCATTTAGCAAGACAGCACCCTGATATAAAAAAAAAAACACCAGATGCCAACAGTGTGGCCTTCTGTGGTTTCAGTTAAGGCTTTAATTGAATGTAGAACTGCCAAAATGTGGCACGACGATGAACTGAACATTGCTTGGAGTCATGAAGTGTCGAATTACATTGTGAATGTTCTTTTCAAGTGCTTTTCAACTGCTATCTTAACTTTATTTAATTTACCTTTCTCTCCTCTCTTCTCATTCTACATTGGACATCATCCTCTCCACTTTTGTTTCGTTCACCATCCACATTTCAAATTAAAAGCACTCTGCAACTTAAAAGTTTTGCGATTTCATGCCATTTCATGAAGTTTTGAAGCAGCAGAAACACTGGCTAAACAATCTCCACTAGGGAATGCATTTGTGATGAAATTATCTTCAAGATCTCCCTGTGGGAAAAAAATAACTGGAGGCTCTGGGAAAATTTATCTGAGCGATATGCAGTACATTCATACAGCACTGCTGAAAATGATGGCTTCTGAAGCCTTATTAATGTTTTGGAACCATGTTATGTTTGCTCAGTTATTCGTAAACATGGCATTAGTTTCCACTGCTATGCAGATGATACACAGCTGTACATATCAGCCAAACCTAATGACAGCCTTACAATCAACAAAATTGAGGACTGTGTAAAGGAAATAAAAGATTGGATGTTATTTAATTTTCTCTTACTTAACTCAGATAAAACTGAGGTTCTATTAGTGGGACCCAAGGCTGTGAGAGACAGGTTGGCTACATCTATCCTAAATCTAGATGGCTGTCCAGTATTGCCCAGTCCGTCTGTTAAAAAAACTTAGGTGTCACATTTGTTCAGATCTCTCCATTGATGCACACATTAGCAGCATCACTCGAATTGCTTTCTGTCAATTACGTAACATCGCTAACTTAGAAATATCCTCTCTTTTAATGATGCAGAGAAACTTGTTCATGCGTTTATAACCTCAAGGTTGGATTACTGTAACGCCTCCTCTTACTGGATGCTCTAGTAAATCTATAAAATAAACTTCAGTTAGTTCAGAATGCAGCTGCCCGAGTGCTAACTCGAACTAGAAAATTTGATCATATCACTCCTGTTCTATCATCACTGCACTGGTTTACCAGTCAAATTCCGCATTGATTACAAAATACTTCTTATAACTTATAAAGCTCTACATGGCCTGGCCCCACATTATCTGAGTGACCTCTTAGAGTTTTACAATCCAACTCGTCTACTTCGTTCGCAGGGTGCAGGACTTCTTTTAGTTCCTAGAATTAAAAAAGTCACAGCTGGGGGAAAGGCTTTCTCATACATGGCGCCCCAACTATGGAATAAACTTCCCACTATCGTTCGAGATTCAGGACACCCTCCAAAGTTTTTAAGCCTAGGCTAAAGACATACTTATTTACACAGGCTTTGACTAGATTTAGACCAGGATGCATGGCTTGGGTTCAATGGGGGCTGGAGTCTGGAGTCATGTCTGGCCTGCCTGCCTTGTCCGTTAGCCGGGAGTGTCGAGTGGGCGGTCTGGCTGAACTGGGCTTCGGTCCTCGTGATCTTGACTCGTGCATCCATGCCTTAGAATAAGGGCAGAGCTGGGGGTTCATAGTCAAAGAGTCTTATGGTGATCAGAGACGTTGGGGTTGCTGTTCTTCTGCCTCCCGTGGGGTTGCCAATGTCTCATGTGATCCCTCTTGGCTGTGTTTCCTACCAATTCTCCTCTTTCTAGCTATGCTGCTATAGCTAATGCTGCCAGGGTCTCATGCTACACATGGCATCAGTGATTGACATGGCATCAGTGATTGTTAATAGACATTGTGCTCTTAATCAATAACTAATTGCATTTTTGTGTGTTCCTGTGCCAGTTCCAGCCCCACACATGATGTTCATCCGCTGCAGCTCCACTCAAGCTGCTTCCGCCATCAGCTCCAGCCCCATCATACCCTGGGCCACTTAATGCCGATGTGCATACTTCACATTTTATTCGAACTTTGACTCCATGACTTTAGTTTTCGCTCTTAGATTTATCATCTACGCCGCCCAAGGAGGTTGGGTCCCTTTTTGAGTCTTGGTCCTCCCAAGGTTTCTTCCTATAAACACTCAGGGAGTTTTTCCTTGCCACTGTCGCCCTAGGCTTGCTCAATTTGGGAATGGACGTAGTTATTAGGAGATCATCTAAACTTGTAAAGTTGCTTTGAGACAATGCTCCATTGTAAAAGCGCTATATAAATAGATCTGACTTGACTTGACTTGACTTTTACCCAGACATTACCCAACCAATTGAGTGGCCGTTCCAAATGCAGATGGGTTAGGTTACTTCTTCAGGTAAACACTAATAATTTGAATAATTGTAGGTTGAGTGCTCTTTGTACAATTACAAAATTAGCTCTCTGAAAATCTCTTTTCATATCCAAACAAACAAAAATCGTTACTGAACCGAATATCGAGTTAGGACCTTTTGAAATGGAATCGATTCAGGATATGAGGGGCAATACCCAGCCCTCACACATTATTGATAATGTTTGCTTTTAACAAGGAGAAGTTCAACACTGCGGTCCAAACACTATATCATATGGTTGGTGATTCACAGTCTTGTTTTCTTACAGAGGTACCTCACCATGGAGAAAAAAATAATAGATTTTGTGTCCATAGAACAGGGACTGGTGGGTAAAGCTTTGGACTACTAATCAGAATGTTGAAATCCTGGCTCCACCAAGTTGCCTCTAGGGCCCTTGAGCGAGACTCTTAACATTCAAATGCTCAGCTCAGTTGAATCACTCCGGATAAATGCTAAATGCTGTAAATGTAAAGCAGGAGGTGTGGTGTACCTCTAGCAACGAGCCCTTTCTCTTATTTGTGAAGGTTCGTGAGTAAAAGCACAAGTGAATCCACTTATTTTAAGGCTGGAAACCCAACACAGGCTCACAAAACGCACATGGGACATGAGTAAGGATCAAAAATCAAAGTTTTTTCTTATACAATAAAAGTACACTATTTTGTAATGTTTCCATCCAGTTATTTAATACGATACATGGTGAAACTACAGTAAGGTAAGTTTAGATAATGCCTTTTGTTGTCAATGAAATCAGGAGTTCTGCTCCAGTGCAGTGCAAATTTACACATAAATGGAATAAGACAGACAACCACAAAGACTTTGCACTTCAAGATTACTAATGCACTGATAGAATAAACATAACTATTGAATATGAGAGATATTGTACAGAGGTATTGCACTCATAGAATAGGGCATTTAGTTTACAATTTTAAACCTAATGTTTCTAGACATTTCTTTTAATTGCAAGGGACTAAAGTTGTATTGTTAAAAAGCCGATACAAGAAACTGTGTATTGTTTTCATTGTTTACACTACAGAAATAAAAAAGGAATGTTTTGTCAAATCTAAAATCTTGAGAAAATCGAATCGAATCGTTAGGAGAGCGTATCGTTACACCCCTAGTCTTTTGTGTTTCAAGGCAGTGTATATGTGGGAGGCAACAAAGCTTCCATATCCTTTCAGGTGGGATATAGTAACTTTGTTTGAAGTCAAGGGAAGACATTGGGGGTAGACAAATATAGGGGATTAATTAGTGATGACACCTGAAAGGAACTTTCCTCTCTTTATGCAACCCCAGAGTTTTATTCTTTCTCTAGTAGATAACCAATCATATCAACTTATTCTTGTACCACGCATGAATTTGGGGCTCACCGTGGTACAAGTTCATAATTACAACCACTTAATTTTTAGGTTTCATGTTAATATTTCAAAAAGTAAGGTTTCTAAAATATTTTTATAAATCTTTTTTACCAACTTAAAGACCTACAGGCAGGGCACTTTGCTTTACTAGAAATTCTCCAGAGATTCTGAATTCACACACTGGAGCTGTGGAGTGGGATGGCAGCTATAGGCTCAAGAGACTGCACTCCTCAGAGCATGGAACTGTTGGCCACGCTGGCCACCCAGATAAGCCCAAAAGCCTGTTGTGAAATGCAGTCTGCTTTGCTTTATCAGTGTAAAACTGGAGGACTTTCTACTCCACTATTCCATGAGCCGTGAGGCCAAGTGTCAGTGTGGCTAAGAGAAGCTTTCACGGACTATATTTGGTACAGGAGATATGGAGGCAGACAATGTACAAGTACCAAGAGTGAAATGTTCCAACACACTGGACTGCATGGGGATTTGAATGCACCTGATGTTTCCAAATCTTAGTTTTGCCATCTGTTCCAGCATCTCTTGCAGAAGTGTCCAATTTCACACTGTGAAATTTATACAAATCAAACTAATATACAGATTAGTGCCATTTAACACCACTCTGATCAATGTCCGTTCACTTTAACGACCAACGTCTTAATTATAATAAATGATAAGAAATAAAAATCGCTGCAGTTGCACTAGCAGAGACATGACTGAGCGGAAATCCTTCATTTGTGTCATGATTGCCTTATTCTAAGTGAATTTGGGCTTAATTTTCTATAAAGTCACTCACAAATACTGTATTGATAGTTGCGAGTTACAGGATTTTGGGGAAGGTTTCTAAAATGTAGTTGCTTATTTGGGCTTGCTCCCTAATCCTGTCTCTCCTTCCAGTATTTCTGCAAGTTGGTTCAACCTCTAAAGTTAAAAGGCGAATAAACATTATTATTTGTTGGTAACTCATCAAGTCATCAAGTAGTCTCTCTCTCACGTTTTAGTAGGTTGTCTGTTTTTTGGGAATTTCTTTTAGCCAGTGTACTTTATTTGGGCTTGTTTCTATAGTCCTGATTGCTTGTTGCTCTCGAGGGATCTGGCAACCCTCATTCGTGTGTGTAACTACCTTACTAGTCATATGCTTGCTTGCTTGTTAGCTCACATTTGGCTAGAGACTAGAGAATATTCTAACTCGGTTGATGTATTTAGAGACTTTTTTTGTGCAAAAGGTGCATACCTGTAATATAAAATATGAACAAATGAATTAAAAAACGTTTTTAACAAAATCACATTTCAGATTTTTTTATGATGATATGTTAGCAGCCAATAAACGTACAAGTTTGTTTGTTTATTTGGTTTATTTATGTCACTTTCAGCATCAATGCCCATTTCTAGATATAATAATTATTATCTTTTGAAACTCTTCTTTCGTCTATTTGTATAAACGTTACATACTGTATCTAGACATTATTACAATCACAGGACTGTGGACCAGGGTTCAAATCCCACCTCTGCCAAGCTGCCACTAATGAGTCCTTCAGTAAAGCCCTTAATCCCCCAACATAACCCCCCTATAACACAGGGCCTATCCTTTACAACACAGGGTGTGTACGTAAATATTTCCAGGGCAAGGGAGTGTTCCCCTGACCAGCCTTCCCTCCCTCAGGCACTGCCAATCGTGCTTGTACGATACCCAGCCCAGCCAAAAGGTACCGTCGAGACTCATCCCCTGGTAATTGCTGTGGATTGCTAGCAAATTGCCACTTCGCCATTGGCCATTATCATCACACTTTCTTTTTGCCACTCTTGGGACCATAACATAACAGTACAATTCTGGCCTGTGAATGATCCTGTGTATTTCAGCCATAAGATGTAATGTGTTTTAACACTGTATTTCTAGCTCCTGAGTTTATGCTTGGAGGTGTGAATGGCATGCAGCTCGTATCTGTAATGAGAAAGGTCCATCCTGAAAATCAGCTTATGCACCTGTACAAGCACCAGCACCAGTCGGGATATGAACCAACTGTTCTATGCATATATGCTCATAAATGATTTTGCTCAGTTACTTCCACTTCCAATATCTGCCAGTTCAACTAAACCTGACAACAACAAATCATTGGTCAGAAACTAATGCATTATTCTAAAATATCTACTATTTTGTTTGTTCTTAAAGAATTACCCATTAGTTGGTAATCTGCCACACCTGATGCAGCACTTCAGAAACCTGAAAAACAAGCTCTTAAACAGAACCAGGAGTGACATATCTACAGTTGGAGATCTATAGTATGCAGTCTTGTGAGTCCCAAGCTCTGTTCATGCAGGGGTATCTGTCAGAAACCACATAGCAGGTCTTCATCACAGCAACTGCAGCTGTCCTGACATTTACAAGACCCTAAAGGCACCACAAATCCCTATTTCCCTATCAGTTATTAAGAGAATAGGTCAGCGCTTTGAAACAATAAGTGAAGCTACCAGAAAGAAAGGATCTGGAAATCCATCAGGCTCATGTTGCAGCCTTGTTAGAGTGAAGACTTGAATCCTATAGAGAAAATTTGTCTCACATATATAAGCTAATGCAAAAACATTTTTTGACTACATATGGGCCATTTAATGACTTAATTACATTCTGTGAAACGGGACATTGACCAGACATTACCATAGCCACAATCTTTTTATGTTACTGTAAAGTAAATATAAACGGTATTTTCAATAGACTGAAAACACAAGTGGAACACTACCATCTACACAGCATCCCTAATGTCACCACATTTTAAATGTAAGTAAAGCCACAATAATTATAGAAAATTCAGTAATGTACTGTTACAACCCAGTGTAGAGGAAAGCCATAACACTTAAGGGGATGGTATGATGATCCTGATACTTTTGTTTGATGGAAGCCAAAAATGCATTAACAGACAGTATTACAATCAGCCAGTCTCAACAAGTGAATGCAAACCATATTATATCATTATAAGTTTCAGAGAATATACAGGTAGTTGGGGGGACAAACAAAGCAGTACTACTCACAATAGGACAGGCACCTACACTTAGGAACCTCATCTAATGCTTGTTCTAAATAAGTAGCAGAAGGCCTTACAAACAAACAAGTACCGTATTTTTCGGACCATAAAGCGCACTTAAAATCCTTTAACTTTCTCAAAAATCGACAGTGCACCTTAAAATGCGGTGCGTCTAATGTATGAATTAATTCTGGTTGTGCTTTCTGACCTAGAACCGATTGTAGATGGTACACGGAGCTCATAAATCTGTCAAAATGTTTTAGAACGATCTTGGTAAGTTACGAAGCTTATGGCCACCATAGTGCGCATCATCGCGGAGTAATACGGTATGTGCTTCAGCATTAGGGTACGTGCATTCATTCATACATTTTCGAAGCGGATTTCAAACACAACGCTATCAGTCACGCAGTACAACATGGACATAGAGCAGCTGCGAGAGAATTCAACATTAACGCCAGGTAAAGACCAAACTGAGCTTCCGAGGAAATTAAGAGTTTTGTTTCATTTAATGCGTCTTATAACCCGGTGCGCTTTATGTATGAAAATAGACCCGTTAGCAGCCGATCGTTGATATTGCGTCTTATAATCCGGTGCGCTTTATGGTCCGGAAAATACGGTAACTTGCACCAAAAAGTCTCGGAACACATCAAACGAGTTAGAACAGCTTCTAGTCCAAACAAGGGCTAACAAAAAAGCGTGCACACAATGGGTAGGGTAGTTACACACACACAAATGATGGACTTTCGCTCTTAAACTCCCGCCTCTGCTCATGGATACGCAGTGTTGATTGGCTATTGAGGTCACCAGCTGTTTTCTGCCACAACATCCGAATTAAAAGACCGATTTTATTTCCTTTCATAATTTATTAACATTTTTAAGGCCGTGGTCATTAAAGTGAATGGATCGGGTGGGCGTTAAATGGTGCATACCTGTTCTCGTCAGGTCTTTTTCCTTTGTGTAGAGCAACACTGCCTCTTCTTCCTGTAAAACGTCGTCTACAAGTTTCCCTACAAGACTTGCAGTTTAGGCTTTGGTTCATTACTTTAACCCAGGATTATACACAATGCTACTTGATTTCCTTTAAAGAATACTTGTGTGTGCTTCAGTCTCACCCAAAGAAGGTTGTGCTCAACATTTGCACCTGGTTCCTCTTGAGCTTTCTTCCTTATGTGTCTCTGGAGGGTTTGCCACTGTATCATATGTTTTGCCCTGGTCCGTATCTAAGCAAGTATAGACAATGAATGAACTTTAAAATGCTATATGTAGACTATGGTCTCTCTACATTATTTCCTGAGCCAATTTGTACCGCATTGTATTTCGAAATACAAACCCATGGTACAACTTTACAATCCAGAAGCATCTGTTTATGAGTATGATGTGTTGTAAAAAACACGAATTTAATGGTAATGATCCTAATTAAGCAAAAGCAATCAGGCAATACATGCTGATGGATCCAACATCTGTGTCATCGGAAAATGAAGGGAAGTCGTATCGGGCATAATACAAAAAAACAGAACAAGATAGAAGCAAAAAATGCTTGTGAGTGACTCACTGCCAAGGTTGTAACGAGGACATTCCAATGAATGCTATTTGCACAGCATGTCAGAAGGCTTTAGAGAAAATCAAAATGAACATCCTTGGGTGGACGTGATAATCTAAACATAATGGAGAAGCAGTCATGCAGCAAACACTAAAATCTTTAACATGCTATGAATCACTGGCATTTCCAGTATGACTTATACATACAGGCTAACATAGGTTCACAGGCTCCATCATTCTCAGAAAAACTTGTGCCTGTAGAGCCAGTTAAAGAGCCATTTCCTCTGCCTGCAGGGGGTGTAATAACAAACACTAAGGGGGAAAAATGAATTCATTAGCTCTTGATTCACAGTTCCTCCTAGCGTTTGACATGCTAATGGTTTGTTGAAACTTACGTTACAGACAATATTTTACAAGACATAGAATGCTGTGCTCTCATCTGTCCCACTCAGCCTGGGGTTGATGCAACACCTTTCAATTTTGTTGTTAATACAACACAGGAGGAAGAGGATTGTTTGGTCCATACAAAGATTTAGCACATAACTGACAGTGGTACCTCAGTTCTTCGACTACCTCGGACTTCGTCTAATACGATTCTTAACGCATTATGACCAGAACAATTTGTCTCTGCTCTCGTCATTTGTCAGTACTCGGGGCACTTGCTTAAACTTGTATGAGTCGAGCCGCACAACTTCAGCTGAAACTCGATTCATGATTCAGTACACAGTCATTCGGATTTACAATATCCGTTGCTCAGTGAAGATCTCCTCTATTTTCATCAGGTTTTTCTTTGTTTTTACATGTACAGTACTGTATTCTTAGTGCTAATAAGTCTCCATGGGTCCTCAAAAGAGTTGTATTGACTGCCAACCAAAAGGGAAACAGGAACTTAATGCTTTCAGGATGCAGTTTAAGTGTTTTGCTTTTACTTTTCACTTTCAATCCATTACTCACTAAATTACATGACATTTTTCAACACTTTACTTTAAAAAAAGATTTGTGTTAGTGCTTTTGGCCATCTGTAGGTTAATGAAAGTGTTTTAAACCTCCAGTAATGTATATAATGCCTTATACAGTGTGGATTTTCAGAGGGTCTGGAACAGATTAATTCAATTTACATTATTCCTTATGGGAAAAATTTGCTCGGTACTTGTCATTTTCAGTTGTCGACACGTCTTCTGGAACGAATTAATGACAAGAACCGAGGTACCACTGTACTCAGTGGGGTGTAACAATGCATTGCAAGGCAAATATGCATTGTAGAGAATGATCATGTCACATGTTCTGTTTAAGCCATCTATTGCAATTCCATTTTTGAACACCAGAGGGTGCAATCATACATCATGCTCCCACATGCATTTGAAAACTCCTTTATCTTAATTGCGGCAGACTAAAGATTGTTTTTGTTTATTTTTTACACAAAAAAGTACACATTATTCTGAATTATTATTCTTTGGAAATAAAAAAAGTTTTTATCATTTGCATATCATTAACATGTCAATCGATCCTGTGATGTCCATACTTCCAACACTTTTCCTTAGTGGTACTGCAATTTCAGTGGTGTGGAGTACATGGTGAAGCGACAATAGCATTTTATTTACAATTTTAAACCTCTGTTTCAAGTAATTTATTTGAATTTTTTTGTGCTTAAAATCTTGTTACAGAAAATGTACATGTTTTGCATTGCTTACACTTAAGAAATGAAAACAATCATAAGAAAATTTAATTGTGTAAATCAAATCATGAACTGAATGTATCGTTACACCCCTAATACTGACATACACTCACATGCTGTAACTCACACCTGCATCATGTGCCACAGACCTAACCCCCATTACCTGAATGGGCCCTGTAACTAGTGAGCCTCTGGTAAGGCGGAAACCTCAGGAATCCACAGAGCCAGGAAGAGACTCAGCATTGTGTGGTGCTGATAGTCAAGCAACTCATGAGATCTTTAACATGATCAGCAGTTTCCACAAAACAGGCACTGGCGAGGTCTTGGTATGTCGTGCCCTGGAAGCGATGAGGGAATGCCTTGTAACTCGGGCTGATTCAGCACTCTGAACAAACATTCTGATGCTGAGCCAGCAGCTGAAGTCCACGCTATAATAAGTGCACTCAAAGTAACTGTAAGAGTACAATTGCAGACTGGAAACCATGCTAGATTACAATGCTTGAAAGATTTTAAAACTTTGAAAAGTTCTATATTTCAGCATGTATTGTTAATATCATAATGCATGCTAAAAGATCATAACTCATTTATTCACTTTCTTATCTGTTTGATTCTGAACAGGGTTGCGGGAGAGCCAGTGCCTAGCCGGGGGCAAAGGGCACAAGATAGGAACAACCCTGGACAGGGTGTCAATCCATCGTAGGGCCCACACACACAGAAGGGCCACTTTAGCGTAATTGATTGACCTAAAGCATATATTTGGACTGTTGGAGGAAACCGGAGCACCTGCAATAAACCTATGGGGACACAGGGAGAACATGCAAACTCCACAAAGAAAGGACACAGACAGTTCCAACTGGAATTGAACCAAGGACCTTCTCACTGTGAAGTGACATTGCTACCCACCGAGCCTCAGATTTTCACACAAGTCCTAAAAGTAGATCAAGAGAAGTTGATTAATCAAATGAAACAAAAATATTATACTTGGTCTTTCATGTGCAGTTTATTTGTGCATGACAGGGTTGCAATCTGAAAACCCTTGCTCTCCAAAATGAACACTGCTGTCTGCCTTATGGGACTTATGGGACAAGCCAGCAGGATATCTGGAAATCGTTTTATGGACGGACGAGACCAAAATAGAAGGTTTTTGGTTGTGTGAAATGAAAAGCATATAAATAAATGGAGAAAGGAAAACATTGCATTTCAGCATGAAAACCTTATCCCATCTGTGAAATTCTTTCTTTTCTTGTTTATTTAACGTCACATCGGCCTCAATGGCTAGTCACGCTAGGAGGAAGATTTCATCTATATTAGTCAGTCACATTCATACTGGGCCAATTTATAGCGACCAACAAACCTAATGCATGTTTTTGGAATGGAGGAGGAAACCAGAATACCCACAGTAAACCCATACAGACACTGGGAGAATATGCAAATGTGGAAGCACATGCAAAACATGCAGAGGTGACTGCACTAACCGCTTGCGCCACTGTGCCGCCCTCCCATCTGTGAAACATGGTGGTGGCAGTATTACTGTTTGGACCTGTTTTGTTGCATCTGGGCCAGGAAAGCTTGTCATCATTGATGGAACAATTCATTCTGAATTTTACCGGCAAGTTCTAAAGGAAACTGTCAGGACATCTGTCTGAACTGAATCTCAAGTTAACATGTTAATAATCTTAGTGTGTCCTCTGGTGCAGAAAGGTTTATTAAACACATGCGGCATCAGCGTGAGCAGATTGAATTGTGAGCTCTGCTTGGCTGGCACTGAGCTCTGAGCATGAGATGATGATGATGATGATAAACACTTTGTGAATTACATGTGCTCCATCTGCACTCCGCAGTGTGAGAACCAAGTGAAGAAGCACTCAGAGCCTCTCAGTTAAGTCATGCTTCTCAGTTCCATCTCTTCTGAAATACCTGCTTGTGTCAGAAATACCAAAGAAAATGTGTTGTGCTGTCACATAAAAGACAGGTTCTCATTCCATAAATGTGTTTCTGTGTGTGAGAGAGAAAGAGAGAGTGGTAAGGACTGGCTGAATGAATCAATGTACTACGCAACTTTACACTGAAATGATTTTACAGATCTTAAATAGTAAAAAAAAAATAATAGATCAATATGTGGTGGTCAATGTTGATATTAAATAAATCAATGTACAGGTACACTATATCATCATAGTCATGGTAAGTATAGTATATAATATGATGTTCGGACAACATCCAGATCCCATAAAGTGTAATTTTAAATAATGTATCATTCAGCGACTCGTACTTGCATGATAATCTTGTTATGAGAAATATAAGCTCTATGGTTAAGAGGTTTTCTATTGCTGAGCTAAGATGTAGGATAATTCCTAAATTAAGTCAGTATTTGCTCTTGTAAAGGAATTTCCGTAGTAGTAATATACTTAGTATACATCTTATCTATCGTAATATAGTCCGATCTTAAGATTGGAAGTAGCTCCATGGAAAGATTAGATATTCTGTACTGCTATCAGCAAAGTTTCTCTCCATTAATTTCCTGTCAGGTTGGGTAACAGCGGTTCTCCCAGTGGACTGAACCTTCCTTACTGCATTTGCACTGTGAGCTGCAGCAAATTACTCTGACCACAAGCCATCGACCCATATCGACCATCATTACTGTAGCAGATCTGTTGAGTTCCTGACCAATTGGCTTAAACCTGCTGACTTATGGCCATCCAAGATGGGCTAATATGTTCACAACAAGAAGTTGAACAGAAAGGTGCCATACGGCCAACGCTATGGTGTTACAGTTAGTTTAATTCATGAAAGCTATTATAACATTTCATGACGAGAGTTATAACTGCCTATCAGAACATCATAAATTTACATTTACATTTACAGCATTTTGCAGATGCCCTTATCCAGAGCAGCTTGGCAGAGGTGGGATTTGAACCCTGGACCTTCTGGTCCATAGTCCAGTACCTTACCCGCTAGGCTACCACAGTCCAATAAATATGATTCATAGTTTCTCAAAGAAGTCTATTAACTCTTAACTCTATTAACTCTATTAACTCTATTAACTCTGACATGTTACAGCAGAGTCTATATCACCATTGCAAATGACTAATCTTAAACCATAGGCTGAATATTTTAAAATATATGATTTTAACATGATTTAAGTTATGAGATTTTCAAGGATTATGTAGTACTGACATCATAACCACCGTCATTATACCAAATATTGATGTGCAGGAAAAAGGTAACATGACATCATGACAATGCCTACCTTGATATTTATGACAGGGTTATATACACTGACCGGCTACTTTATAAAGTGCGCCTCCTTGTTTCTACACTCATTGTCCATTTTATTAGTTCCACTTACCATACAGAAGCACTTTGTAGTTCTACAGTTACAGTCTGTAGTCCATCTGTTTCTCTGCATACTTTGTTAGTCCCCTTTGCTCTGTTCTCTAAAGGTCTGGACCATCACAGGACCAGCTCAGATCAGCTATTTGGGTGGTGGATCATTTTCAGTACTGGGGTGACTGATGTGGTGGTGGTGTGTTAGTTGAGTTTTGCTGGTATGACTGGATCAGACACAGTAGTGCTGCTGGAGTTTTTAAACACTGTGTTCACTCACTGTGCACCCTATTAGACACATCTACCATATTCCACATTGTAGAAGTAAAGTCAGAAACAGTAGCTCATCTGTTGTTGCACTGTTTGTGCTAGTCATCCTTTAATACTTCATCGGTGCTCACAGGACGCTGCCTACAGGATGCTGGCGGCTGGACATTTTTGGTTGGTGGATTATTTTCAGTCCAGCAGTGACACTGAGGTGTTTAAACTCCAGCAGCACTGCTAAAAACTTTTAACTCTTGCAGCCGTAAACAGCCAATCAACGCTGCAGATGTCCGGAGGACTTTTTTGTGCAAGCCACTCATGTTTGTGTGTACGACATTCTGCTGCTTGATTGTAACAAGCTGTAAATGGCATTCATAAGTGTATGTGCCTGTCCTATAATAAGTAGTACTCATTTGCCTGTCTCCTCACTACCTGTATATTCTCTCTAACTTAGAACAATATAAACTGATTCACATTCATTGGCTGTCTCTGTTTCATCTGACTGATATTCCGTGTTGTTCATCATACTGTCTATCAATGCATTTCTGGCTTCTGTCAAACAGAAGTATCAGTCATTTCAATCAGTCATCAATCACTTGTGTTTTCAGCCGTTCAACTTTTCCCTCCAATAGTTATGGTGATTGTATGCTTTGTAATAAAAAGCACTGTATTAGATTTGAGAAAAATGCAAAATAGAAGATTTTTGGTCCCTCCAGGAGTATCATCTGGGATCACTGTAGTATTTTTATATAGCCATATTTAAAATATATTGTACTACTGTACAGGCTAGGATATCCACATCCACTGCTGGACTTTACAGCATAAAAATATAGTATGATGTGCTTAGCTACACTGCATCCGATGAGCAACAGTATATCTTATTGGTCAGTTTAATGTGTGGCTAGGTTTGCAGAGGATTCAGACACTTACAGGGAGAGCAGTCATAAAGAACATAAAAGCCAATTTACTAACCTTGCGTAGAAAACAGCCCACTCACTCTCTTTTATTCAGTCCTCATAATGACGATCAATAAAAATTAGAAAATCAGACTCCATGAAGAACAGGTGGTCTGAGCCGAACCTTTATGGGAGTGATGTCTGAGCTGGGGATGACCTTATCTACATAATATCTGTGTCATCATTATTATTTCGGAAGGGGAAATCAGCCAGGACATAAAAGATAACACACAATACATGAGACCGATATTGTCACAGATGTAAATGACTTCATTCAGCGCTGTATTAAAAATAATAACAGAGCAAAATGGTGTGCCTAAAGAAGTTGGGTAAACAATGAAATTGGATTTTGCAATGACTAGCTGTCCTCAATAATTACAGCAAGATCATATCTCAGATATCTCCCAGAATGTTTATGATTACAGTGTTAAAGCCAAATGAAATTTGGAAGACATGTTCCTTGGTAGATAAGCAATACCAAAATTTAAACAGTTTAGAAAAATCAATTTTCTACTTATTTTCAGAGACGGTTCTTTACTTTTGTATATATTGTATACTATATATTATGTATGTACAGTATATAAGGTTTTATATATATATATATATATATATATATATATACATATATATATATATATATATATATATATATATATATATATATATATATATATATATCATATATATATATATACATATAGATACACACATATATATATATATATATATATATATATATATACACATATACTCACTGACAAAAAAAATAAAGCAACCAGATTGCTGCAGAACTCGGCATGCAGTTATGTCTCAGGCAAATATGTAAACGATTACAGGAGTGGTCTTATTAGACACTGGGTCTTGCCACAAGAAAGCTTAGAATTGCTTTCTCCACTGTATCTAAAAAGGCTCTCAGAAGCTACTTTTGGGTAGTATATCACTTGGTGAGAGCTTGTTGACTGCTAGACATACCTCTATAATGCACTTAAAGAGTTTATATACTTTGAGAAGAGGGGCATCATTGGACTGAGAGAAGCAAGATGGTAATTTTGACAAATTACCTACTATCTGACCTAGCTGTGGGGAGGTGTTGGAAGCAGTGGTTCCATGAGGGCAAACACACATGGCGAACAGGCTCTGAATGGCCCTGGTAGGCCACCAGTAGAGAAAATAGTTTGATCCACCGACAAGCACGAGCAGCTCCCACAGTTTTGTTGTCCACCATCCAGACACAGGTGGCACCTGCACAACACACCCCTGTCTCTGCCCAGCCTATTTCCAGGTGCTTAGAAGAGGGAAATTTGTTGTCACGGCACCTATTATGTGTTCTGCCATTGACAGCCAGCCACCATCACATTCCTTTACAGTTGTGTTGTAAATGAGAAACCTGGACTGCTATGAACTGGGACCGTACCGTCTTTAGTGATGAATCCAGGTTCAGTTTGGGAACCGACAACAGTCAGGATTGAGTATGGAGGCCTCATGGTGAGCTCATCAACCCTGCCTTTGTTGTGGAGCGACATACTTCCCCAACTGCTGGTGTAATGATCTGGGGAGCCATCTCATACAACAGTCAGTCACCCCTAGTAGTGATGCAAGGGACACTAACTACTCATCAATATGTGTAGGACATCCTGCGGCCACATGTTGCCTCTCATTGGAGGCAACATGGCATTTTTCAGCAGGATAATGCTTGCCCCCACACAGCAAGGATTTCCCAGGAATGTCTCCACCAGATTGCAACACTTCCTTGGCCTTCCCAGTTGCCAGATTTATCGCCGATCGAGCATTTATGCGACCAGCTGGGACATCAGGTTCAGCAAACTATGAGTGTACAGGATCTACAGTCCCAGCTGTGGGCAAATGTGTCATAGAGGCATGTCTAGCGGTCAATGGTCTCCCACCAAGAGGTTCACTTCCCAAAAGTAGCCTCTGAGAGACTTTTTATAGAGCAGAGGAGAAAACACTTTTATGTCCTCTTGTGGCCAGATCTACCTGTAATCATTAACATATCTGCCTGCGCAGTAACTGCATGCCAAGTTATGCATTTCAGTAGCTAAAGTGAATGGACGTTGATCAGATGGTCGTTGAACAGCGCTTACTTGTAATTTCAAGAGAGATCTCGTGTGCATGAAGTGCTTTTGTACAAGACATAGCTGTACAAATTCAGCTGTGCAAATTGCTTGCTCCGCAAACAACAAGCCTTTGTATTTGCTCTTGTGAAATGAACTCTATCTCCAGTGAAGCAGTAAAAGCTGTAACTCACTCCTCGTCTCTGGATCTCTCTGCTCTGACTGTCCCCACGGCTTTAATATCCATGTTAACAAACGACTAATATGTTCTGATTCACTAGACTCAAGCTCCTGCCCTGACTTTACTTCTGTGAGACAAGGTCACTGCAGAACACACATAAAGACTTTTTTTCTGGATTTACTCCCTAGGTGTTCATCCTGCCGTTTACCAAAGACCTTCTCGAAGGCTCTGATCTCTCATCTCAAAGCTCCCTACACTCCAGAGAAACCTCTATGCTGTTTCTACTTATTCGTCTAGTTGTCAATAAAAAGGCAAGAGGCTCTAAAGAAATCTTTGAAATAGTGCCAGGTGTGTGGCTAGGCTGTCAGAAACTAAATGAGATGGGAGAAATAGTACAGCTACATCTTTCAAGAAAGCTATGTCTACAGGTTGTGTGGGCGTAGTATTCAGTTATTCATTTATATCAACTAAACAAAACAAACGTTAAGAAAGTAACACTTTGTCTACCGGAGATGGACAGAACAGAACTTTCCAGAATCTCAGCTTACATTCACAACTTTTAGCAGATGCCCTTGTCCAGAGAGACTTGCAACTGATTCAGATTGCAAACTACAAACTAAGTTTTGGATTAAGGTTTAAGTGCCCAGTAGAGGACAGGTCACTATAGTCGTGTGCTGTTTAACATCTGCATTAAGTTCCATTAGTAGCCTAGTTAGTAGTTTAGATACACTGTACATAGTGTTTTATTTAAACAATAATATTCATTAAATCCCAATATGAAAACATTTAGTACAGTACTGTACAATACAATGATTCCTATCTGTGTATCTTTGATACAATTTGTATATTTTATAAAACACTTACCGTTAACGAAAACGAAAGGAACGTTGTTTTCTGCCTTCAAGACTGCGATTCTCTTTTCTGTCAGCAGGTGTCGTAAGAGTTCGCCACCAAAGTACTATCACAATCCCTGTCAAATCCCATTTATTATCTAAGAGAGGTTTGAGAATGACTAACATGCCAACACATTAACCTATACACTGATGAGCCACAACTTTATAATAATTAGCAAACAATGTTGATTGTCTTATTAAAATTGCAGATGATAATACCTTGAGAGTAGCTATTCCAACTACTAGCATATTTTGGGAACGTCTGTTTATGTAATGTTGCATCAGCATCAATGGCTATTCACACCAGCAACAAGGTTACATTGATACCAATCAGACATATTCAAACTGTGCCAATTTAGAGCAACCAATTAACCTAATGCATGCCTTTAGAATGTGGGAGGAAATCAGAGTATTCAAAATATACCCTCACAAACATGGTGAGGACATGCAAACTCCACACAGCCCAAGGTTGGGATCGAAAGGGGGTCGCTGCAGCTTTGAGCCCATCGTACTGCCCATGGAGATTGGAATAAACCATACTGCTTGAAAAAAGTTGAAAAGGCCAAACTCTACTCTGGGAGTAACCAAAGGTGGGACTTGAACCCAGATACAATGTGGGCATACCCCTGGTTGGCAGCACTTGATGAGAGCCATTACAATTCCGGACCCACCCTGAGAAACTCTGAATCAATCCAACAACAGATTAGAGATTGCATTGGGAACCAGTGCACTCCTGAATGAAGAGGGGTCTCTTGATTATGGAGTTGTGTTATAGGTTGTTGTGGGCTGTCACCATGTATTTTTGGCACCAGAGTACAAGCCTGAGGGGTTACTTGCACCTTTGAGAAGCTATGGCTGTCCTTTGTACAATTTTCATTCAGAGTGTATCTGTCACTAGACTGACTTTGTCTTCCACCAATGATGTGTTCCCAGAGATCCTTGGGATGATTACCAAGTTGGAATTGTCCACATCATGTGTTGCTGACCAGGGCTGGTCACATGACAACTGCTGTCCCAGCAGTCACCCCAAAGGGCATCAAGACTCAACTTTGTAACTGCTAGACCTCTCTTTGCCAGAAGTTCAGTTGGTATAGCACTGGCAAAGACAAGTGTACCAGTCACAGAGTTGTGTTTTGTTTGACCATTATAATGTCCAGGTGTGGGTTCCTGTCACCCGAGTACAACCCCAGGACATTCATGGCATCAGTGAGAAGCTACAGTCTGCCAGGGACAGGTTCGTGAGATTCAGTGGTCCTTGGGGTGGGTTCTTGAGACTACGTTTGTCACAAGACCAGACCTGTGGTGCCGCCATGCCATACTAGGTACCTGAAGATTTCTACTCTGCTACCATACCGCTATTGTAGCAACAACAACAACAACATTAATAAAAATTTTTAAAAAGCACAAACAAAGTTTCCATGCTGATCCATGCTACCTTGGTCGTTAACCAGCAATGCTTCCAGACTGTGCTGATAAACTAGAATAATCTTGCTGGTTGACCAGAAAAACACTTGCTGGTATTGTTAGTTAACCATCATACTTACCATACCAGCACCTTATGCTGGTGACCATCATATGCAAAAAACCAGCATTCCAGTATTCATTACACATTTACAGAATTTAGCAGACGCCCTTATCCAGAGCGACTTACAATTGGTACAATCTTACAATCCAAGCAATTGTGGGTTAAGGGCCTTGCTCAAGGACCCAACAGTGGCAGCTTGGCAGAGGTGGGATTGAACCCTGGACCTTCTGGTCCATAGTCCAGTACCTTAACCGCTAGGCTACCACAGTACACACAACATTTTCCAGTCATGTTAGAACATAGTCATACATTTTGAAGCAAAAGAAAAGAATCACCTTGCCTTTAGGACTGTGGTGCTCATCCAGTAGCTAGTTAATCACAAACTAATCCTGACTTCATGTTTCAGGATGGCTCTGGAATGCAATTCAACCAAAGATGTAGCAGATCTGGTGAAATACCCTGAACTGATAAAAACTGAGAAATAGAAAACAGATGTTATAGTCTTTAATATTTGAGAATAGGACTGGCTTTTAGAATGATAGTGACCGACCGAGTCACACTGCAAACACTATTAAAACCTATTTGGAGCAGTCCAATGGGTCCAATGGGACTCTTCCAATAATAAATCCGCCATCTTAGACCTCTGACCTCAATATATCTGAAGCAGCGTGGGATCAGTTGGCGAGCAAAAAGCAGGCAAGTTCTTCAAGAAAACTGGAGTTCACCACCCATAGACTGAATAAAAATAAGGTTGATTATCATGATACAACTGCGCATCTCAAGGTTTGGGGTATAGTAGACAGTAAGCACACAGTCGCTTCTCATAGCCAAGCCAGTGAAAGTTGTGTGATGCTCTGGGCAATGTTCTGGGAAATCCTAGGATTGGGCATTCATGTGTATGTCAGTTATGCACCTACCTAAACAGCAGGTTGTCATCTGTGTAAAACCTTTCTAAAACATTTTTACTGTTAAGGCAAATGACTAAGATATGGCATGAATGGACATAAGAATGGAATATCCCTGACCTAGTGCTGGGCAGTATATTGATTCATCCACATATTAATTATTCATATACTGCTATACAGCTGACATAACAGCTGTAACCACAGCATAGTCTAGCCTAGCATAGCATAACAGTCTGTTAACAGCTGGGATATGCTCTGTCAGGTTAAAGAATAGAAAACAGATGGGCAATAAAGAAAGTGAGACCGGAGATTCAAAAGATGAACTTGTGCCCAGGAAAGGAGATGTGTCTGCAGTTTGGACATCCCGTCCACACAAGCACTGTTTAAACAAAAAACTTCGTCCACATGAAAACACAAAAACGCACACAGTCGCTGTCGAGAGCAGTGCCAAACCAGCAGTCCTATATGCTGGCGAAGCAGCTCACTCAACAACAACAGCGATGTCCTATGCATACGAACATTTTCTCCCCATTCTTCTTCAACAACCACTTCGTTTTGAAAGCTGTCCCACCAACGAGAGGTCTGACCGGGTCTCGTCCCAAACCGGCGACGCTGGGGGCGGGAACTGCTTCGTGGGTGTGATGGATACAGTAGTGACCTCCGTAGCACTTTCTGACGCCTCTGTTCTTCAGTGTAATGAAAGTAATAAATGTAAATGTATTTGTAGATCTGTAACAAGTTCGGTCAGCAGTGTTACAGCTGGCACTATTTTGGCTACGTCCGCTATTGCACAAAATCGCCTCATGTAAACAAAGGAGATAACGGCGCACAAGTGACGTTACAAGCAAGAAACTCCCCAGTTTTCCCCAACTCCGCTGAAAACGGAGTTTCTGAAAATCTTCACCCTGGAAGGAGTTTTGCAAAAAGTCAGTTTTCAATGACCTAAAATGCCGTTTTCATGTGGACGAACGGTCAAAACGCATAGAAAATGCTACGTTTTTAAAAATACCCTTGTTCGTGTGGACAGGGCATTATTTGCACTAAGAATACAGGACTGTAGACGTAAAAATAAAGAAAAACTCGACAAACGCAGCGGAGATCTGCTCTGAGAGAGCTATTGTGAATCTGAATTGCTGAATCACTGTGTACTGAATCGTGAATCATGAATCAAGTTTTGTTCGAAACGAGTTGCACAGCTCGACTCATACAAGTTTAAGCAAGTGTGTCGAGTACAGAGCAAATGACGAGAACCAAGACAAATTTTTCTAGTCAAAATGCGTCGAGAACTGAATTCGACGAGTTCCAAGGTGGTTGAGAACCGAGGTACCACTGTATTGTGCAATTTTGTGGGGAGAAGTAAACCCTGTAGTAATCATTATACACGTGATTAATTTTTTTTGTTAGAATATTCTGTACTCCCGGCAGTAAAATAAGCTACAAACCTACATAAAAGCCCAGTCATGCCCCCCACCCAGAATACAGTGATATAGAGTGAAACTGATATAATCTTTAAAAAAAGTGATACAAATTTTTGGTCATACCACCCAGCACTACCCTGTCTCCAGCAGAGTTTCATTGAAAACTGATAAATGACTGGCTCACTATTAATCAACAGTGTGTGGTTACAAAGAGATAAAAACTTTCTCTCTGTGAAGCGAATAAGAGTTTTTAAGAACAGGCTGGTTCCTGGAACACCATAATTTCTTGACTGTCACCTTCTTTTTATGGTTTCATTTTTCCTCCAGTCATAAATCGATCCTACAAGAACAGGTATTTATCCATAGCAATCTTATGAGTGGGTGAAGCCAGGACTCATAAGCCGTAATAACAACAGCTAAGCAAAAATCTAGCATATAGCAGAAACTTCAGGTCTTATTTATAGTCTATGCCTCCCATCGAAATACTCACCTGAAAAATACTCATATGTATATAGACAGACAATTGTTGCCAGAATTCTTGTGCACATGGCTCTATTGTTTGGCTAAAAACATCACATGTGGCTTTGTGGTGCCATTTACATGATGTTGCAATGAGAATTTGGACACAAATGGCATTTGTTCCATTTGTGACAAACCAAACATTGTGATGACATGACCAACCGCGTGACCAGAATTAAATGTTTCTGTTGTCACAGAAACAGACTTATCCAGCTTTCCTCCCTTTCTGACCCTTTTCCTTCCCACAGCTGGCTACTTAAATACAGCCACTCCACCTGCTTTATTTGTTTGCACTACCATGTCTGGTCTCGCCATCGCTGTGCTGGGCATGTGTCCATATTCCAGGTTTCATGGCCTGCTGTTCTTGTGGTTGATTTACACTTACTGTGCAAAAGTCTTAGGCCACCATTAGATTTGTTGTTTTAGCAACTGTATAACGACGATATATAGTTCTCAGTCTCTGTATTAGACTAAAGTATTAGGACACACTAAATACTGATTTTGCCTGTAGAAACCATTTTGTTCTGATAGTTATGTTTTCTTTTGACAGAAATGTGTATATATTTCTTGTTTTTTCCTGTTTTGTCTTAATAAAGAGACTGAGAAATAATTATATATGTCATTATACCATTGTTAAAACAGCAAGTCTAATGGTGGGCTAAGACTTTTGCACAGTACTTTACCTTCAATCATATATATATATATATATATATATATATATATATATATATATATATATAATATATATATATATATATATATCTATATATATATATATATATATATATATATATAATTATTATTATTATTATTATTGTTATTATTATTATTTCATTAAAAACTGTAACCTGGATGCTGCTTTTTCTTTTTTTGTGCATTTTTATTTATATTTTGTGGAGTGATGTTTTGTTGATGATGTCTTGTTTCCTTGTATATAGTTGCAAATTTACAAATAATACACATAATCAGAGACCTGAAACCAGATTGGACCTGTAATTGAGATGGGTCTTCATTTTTGTATTTTATTTTACTGTGTTCCATTGTGAGTATTTAAATAAAAACCATATTAATAATAACAAACATTGGATATTATGTGTTTTACATTAGTAATTTATTTTACACATAATTTGGTAATACATTGAGCTACAAAAAACCTAAAGAGCCACTTGGGAGCCGAAAGAGCCGGCTCTTTTCAGTGAGCCGATCCAAAAGAGCCGGCTCTCTGAAAAGAGCCGGAATTCCCAGCACTGTTTCAAACGGTTAATGTCAACAAGTGATTGTAATCATGATTTGGTACAAAAGCAGCATCCAGGAAAGGCTGAGTCTTTGAGGAGTAAAGATGGGCAGAGGATCTCCAGTTTATTAACAAATGTGTAAGAAAATTATTGAAATGTTTAAAAACCAGTGTTCCTCAAAGAAAGACTGGAAATGATTTACATATTTCAGTCCTAACTTTGTCTGATTTGGCTTGTTTTGCATTGTCTTGTTGAAAAATGCAGAGAAGTTCCCATTATTTGATGTATACCATTTAAAATAAAGCAGTCACTAAAGCCAGACTAAAACAATCCATGTGGCTTTAGCGACTGCTTTATTTTAAATGGTATACATCAAATAATGTTATACCATACTTTTATAAGTCTCTTTTACAAAAATGTTACATTCTTTCATTGCAAGTGCTCAATTCTTTAATTCTTTAATTCAGCCATGTTTCCCAGTTTTGATGGGAAATGGTAATTCAGTCCTTCTGCACCAAGAGAAATATCAAGTTTATTTTAAAAAACCAACAATTGTTAGTCAATTGTAATTATGTCATCAATATAAATGAACTTTTCTACATTGATTCTAATCAAGTGAGGGTTAAGAGTCTTGCTTAATGGCTTAACTGGAGCTGGGATTAGATCTCACAATGTTCCGATTAGTAGTCAGGAGCCTCAATTGCTGAGCAATTGAGGATTATGAGCCTTGCTTAAAAGACCAAAAGTGGCAGCTTGACAGTTGACCAGTTGTGAAATCTACTACTGATCACTGATACCCCAAGTTATGGGCTGATAGTATTCACTTGCATCCCTTAAACAAACTTTACATTCCCCTTACAGTCACTCAGCTTCTTCCCTCAGTTTTATGGCTCTCATTGTTTCTCAGCTTGTCTCTGGTATGTCTAGAAGTGTGGTAACAGCAACTGAAAATGAATTATCTGGATTAAAAGAGTAAATATACGACTTTTTACAAGTACACTTCACATATGAACGTTCTGTATTCGTGCTAAACATAGAAACTCGCTGGCTATGCCCAACCACCATTCATATCAACTACAAGATTATGCTTTGTCTACCAGATGGGGGTGCTGTGGCTCTGTTGTTCCCGAGCACGAGCGCTCCTTGCCTCGTCATTGCTTCTTTGGTTCGTCTCTGCAGTGATAACTAACATTTTACAGGAGAGCAAATGAAAGGAGGGAGAGAGAGGGTGAGGGAGGCTAAAAGATGTCCATTTTTACTTCTTGTCACTTAAGAGAAAGAAAGGAAGTGCGAAGACAGAGACGATGGCAATACAGCGAGACGCTGTTTCCTCATGACGTCTGTGCAAACGAAGTTCTTAGTGACTAGAGAACGTAGAGATATTGTGAAATGTTTTTCACATATACCGCTTATGTTCTCTTCTATGCCACGATAGATTATTATACATCAAAATACCCTCATTAAAACAGGTCCTATTTCCCAAAGAGCTATGTCAGTGTTACACAACTCAAAAGTCTTGATGTCACCGAGTACAAGAGTTAGGCAGTGGGGTTTCAGATCGACATCACCGTGTAACGGTCAGAAATAGGAGGTTTTCATGTCAATGTCACTACACAACAGTATAAACGGCAGGTTAGAATGTCTTTTAAAATATCTTCATCTTTATGCCACTAGTTAAGTGTTGCACAGCAGGTTTCCAGGTCAGTCAGACTTGTAGAATGTTTGTCCAATATGTTTTCTAGTCAGTGTTACTGTTACACTGACAATGACATGAAAACCTGGTGGGTAACACTTACAATGTGACACTAAAATTGAAAAGCCTGCTGTATAAAACTGTTACAAGGTGACACTGACATGGAAATCTGCTGTTTAATACTGTTATAAGGTAACAGTGACTGGAAAACCTGCTGGGTAACACTGTTACAAGGTGACAAGGCTTTTCAATTTCAGTGTCACCTTGTAACAGAAAATGACATGAAAGCCTGCTGTGCAACAGTGTTACAAGGTGACGGTGTTAAACAACAGGCTTTTCAGTTTCGTTGTGGCCTTATAAGAGTGTTTCACAGCAGGTTTTCTTGTCAGTGTCACCTTGTAACAGTACTACCTAGCAGGATTTTCTTTCACTGTCACTTTGTAGAAGTGTTGACAGCAGATTTCCATGTCATGCACAGTGTTGCACAGCAGGTGTTCTGGTCAGTGTCACCAGTAACAATGTTACCCAGCAGATTTCCACGCCATTACAACTTTGTGACAGTGCTGCACAACAGGTTTTCTCGTCAGTGTCACCTTGTAGAAGTGCTGGATGGTTTCATGAGCACCCTGTAACAGAGTTAACTATCCGCTTCCATGTCAATATCACCTTGTAACAGTATAACTCGACAGGTTTTTCTGTCGCTGTCATCTTGTAACATTTACATTTACAGCATTTAGCAGACGCCCTTATCCAGAGCGACTTACATTTGATACAGTCTTACAATCCAAGCAATTGTGGGTTAAGGGCCTTGCTCAAGGACCCAACAGTGGCAGCTTGACAGAGGTGGGATTTGAACCCTGGACCTTTTGGTCCATAGTCCAGTACCTTAACCGCTAGGCTACCACAGTCCCAGTGTAACAGTGTTGCACAACAGATTTTTTAATTTCAGTGTCACCTTGTAGCAGGGTTTCTCTGCAGGTTTTCTTGTCGGAGTGAACTTGTAACAGTGTTAAACAGCAGGGTTTTTTTGGTCAATGTCACCTCGTAACAGTATTACCTAGCAGGCTTCCATGTCACTGTCACCTTCCAACAGTGTTGCACTGCACACTTCATGTCAACGTGACCTTGTAGAAGTTTTGCACAATATGTTTTCTAGTGGGTGGCGTTGGTAGGTAGCACCATTGGCTCACACCGAGAAGGACCTGGGGACAATCCCAAGTGGAGTGTTCTGGGTCCTCCCTGTGCCTGTGTGGGTTTACTCCGGTTTCCTCCCACAGTCCAAAGACATGCGTGTTAGGACTGTAACAGGTGTCTCTAAAGTGCCCCTAGTGTGCAAGTGTGTGTGTCCTACAATGGATTGGTGCCCTGTCTAGGGTTGTTCCTGCCTTGTGCTCAATGCCACCGGCTGGCACCGGCGATCCTATCCAGGATTAAGAAGATAAGAAAGTGAATGAATGAATGTTTTCTAGTCGGGGTCACCTGTGACAGTGTTACACTGACAATGACAAGAAAACTTGCTGTGTAACTTTTGTCTGCTGTATAAAACAGTTACAAGGTGACACTGACGTGGAAATCTGCTGTTAAATATTGTTACAAGGTAAAACTGACATGAAAACCTGCCGTGTAACAGTTACAAGGTGACACTGACAAGAAACCCTTCTGCCCAACATTGTTACAAGTTGACACTGAAACTGAAGAGCCTTGCAACCTTGTAACAGTGTTACCCAGTAGGTTTTCCTGGCAGTGTTACTTTGTAACAGTGTTAGCCAACATATGTCTGTGCCAATGTCACAGTTTTACACAGCAGGCTTTTCAATTTCAGTGTCACCTTGTAACAGTATTAGCCATCAGGATCCCATGTCATTATGATCTTAGAAAGCTGGTTTTCTTGTCACTGTCACCTTGAAGAAGTGTTACTCAGCAGGTGTAGGTCAATGCCATCATGTAAGCGTTACTCAGTAGGTTTTTATGTCAATTTCACTATATAGCAGATATGTGCAACTACATGGTCATTTTATACAGCAGGTTCTCATGCCAACATCTGCTTTCAAAAGTGTTAAACTACAGGTCTTCATTGTCATGTCACTACATAAGTGTTATATGACAGCTTTTTAGGTAAATGTGACTGTATAATTCTTATGTAGCTTTTTTATATTCAGAAAATCTAGGTTTTCCTTATGTAGCAGGTTTTTTCCTTGTCACACAGCAGAATTTCTCGTCAATGTTTCTATGTAACAGTTTTATATAGCATTAATTTCACCAAGTTTTCTACTCAAATCCTGCAGCAAGTTTATAAAGTAACTATTTAAACGAGTGGAGCAACTGACAATTCAGCTCACAGACAAGGCTTTCTCAATGCCTTACATGACGTGAGATGTAAATGATTAATAATGGATGACAGACTCAGGTCTGGCACGGTATTGCCAGACTGTTGCAGTAGTTTCCAGCCAAACTTGCCATAATTCATGAAAAACTGTCCAATAACAGAGGGAAATTTCCCATAAGTGTGGGCCCTATGTATGTCACATGAATGTATACATATGAAACCCAATGCATTTACAGGTATGTAGATGTGGTCAAGACGATCTGCTGAAGTTCAAACAGAGCATCAGAATGGGGAAAAATGTGATTTAAGTGACTTTGAACACAGCATGGTTGTTGGTGCAAAAATGCATTGATGTCAGAGGAGAGCTAAAAACAGGAAACTGAGGCTAATATTCTCATGGGCTCACCAACATTGGACAACAGAAGACTGGATCCAAACAGTTAAGGTGGTATAATGGTGTGGGGACATTTTTTTGACACACTTTGGGCTCCTTAATACCAATTGAGCATTGTTGAAACGCCACAGCATGCCTGAGTGTTGTTGCTGACAATGTCACCATCTTACCATCTTCTACGTGCCATTGCAAGCAATGTAAAACGCTTACCTTTATCAGCACAGTAAAACAAGTCTCTTGCCAATTCCAATTTCCAACTGCAGAGCTATGTACAATTTAAATATGTACCGGTACACGTTCCCATGCTTTTCAGTAACTTTGTATTTCCCCACTTGGGCACTGTGAGAACTAACACACAACAGCTAGCCTCGCTGATGGGTTAGTGGCTGGTGTATCACAGTATTAATGTGTGTGGCAATGCTGATCACAGGAGTGAAAAACATGTTGATCAAAGTTTAGCATTACAGTTTTAGTTTTACATAATTTGACTTTACATATAAAATCACCAAAATCATAACATACTACCCCAAACTTTGTCTAATCAACCATCTCTGAGTTTCAAATCAAACAGGATTTGGAGTTTACCATTGTAAAAAGGCTTAAATAACGAATGCGCTACCAGTGGAAACTCTCATAATAAATGGTTGCTAAATGGTTGCTAAATAAATGGTTGATTATCTTCGTCAGATTCGTGATGCTTGACTATGTGCTCGAACTGATTTTCAAAGGAAGAGAATTTCTTTGATAGTCTGTACTTTCTCAAAATATTTTCATCACTCAGACGGTCTAGTCGATTCGCTCTGCTGGTCTTCAAACACCTCCAAATCTTACAGACACTTCATGCATTTATTATTTACGGAATTATTTGGTGGAGATCTGACACTTAAAGGGAATTGGATTTGTGGATTTGGTGTACTTGACATTGTCATACAATGTCAAGTTCACCTTAAAGTGTGTCGCACTAGAAGATGTGGGTACTTCAAGTATATGTACATCTTACAAAACAATTCATGTAGACAAAGGGCCCTGGCCATGCATAGTGAGTACTGATTCTTTTTTTTGGTAACTGATATGTGACAGATATACAACCTGTGTGCGGGAAAACAGCTCCAACAGTGAAAAGGGTGGAAAGGGGGGCCATGTTCAAAGTCTCTTAAATCACCTTTCTTCCCCATTCTGATGCTCGATTAGAATTTCAGCAGGTTATCTTGACTATATCTACATGCTTAAGGACACTGAGCTGCTGCCATGTGACTGGCTGATTAGATATCCTTGCTGACAAGCAGTTTAACAGAATAATAACATGGTTGGGAAGTGTTTGTTTACAGCATTTAGCATTGGTGATGCAGCAGGTAAGACACTACACAATGGACCAGAAGGTGGATTTGTTCATGTTTAACTCCAACCAAAGGTCCACTGTTAGGTCTTTGAAACAAGGCCCTTTTCCTTCTGTTGCTTGAATTGTAATAAGAGCGTCTGCTCAGTGCTCCTAGTCGAATGCTACATTGTTGATTTCATTAAATTCTAATTTAGATTTTAATTGTAATCTAAAATATCATATAAAACATATTGTAGAAAATTAATCTTGCACTTGGGCACCGTTCCAGATATTACCCACTAGGCATTCTTTCCCTAGGCTTGATTTATTAAAATTTGCATAAATGTCATTTTGAAGCTTGCTCCCTTCACAGGTACCAACTTTTCATTTAGAAAATCAACAGAACATTTCATTTATCCAGGGGTCTCCATGCTTTGTGTAAAGACTGTATGTTTATTTTGTCATCTGATAGTGGAAATCAGCATATCTTGCACCTGGGATTGTAACTCATGCCACTGGGTCAAATATTTAGAATAAGTGAGTCCTCCATGAATATAATGGAAACCAAAAACCTGTATATCCAGGTAGACAGTGTGCCAATGGGCAAATCCCACTGGATTGAATACAAGCTAATGTTAAATATTTACTCCAGTTTATAGAAAGCTTCCTGAAGAAAATATCAAAAGTACATTCACGTCATCCAAGCAGAGCAACTTACAATTGATACCTTCTTACAAGCCAAGCAATTATGGGTTAAGGGTCTTACTGAAGGACACAACAGTGGCAGCTTGGCAGATGTGGGATTTGAACCATAGCCCTCCTGGTCCATAGACCAGTACCTTAACCACTAGGCTACCAAAGCCAGTCTGGTATTGGCTCTTATTTTGGCCTTACTTTTTCAGAAAAGGTACCACCTTACAGCTGAGGCCAACATTTTAAATACTCCCAGTTCAGGGGTGTCCAAACTTATTCCAAAGGGGACTATATTGGACCATACTAAAATAAAGGACCAGTCTCTCTTTCCAAAAATATTATCAATAAATTATTCAAAATATTAGAGTCAAAATATGAAGAAAAAAAACCCACACAAACGTACAGAACATTAAGTATCTTTCGCCAATACTTCTCATATGGATTACTTGGTTGCTACTACCAGACATGTGGAACTCAACAACAAAGGTAACCTTATATTTCTTAAATCAAATAACCAATTTTAATGTCACATTCGGCATCGATGGCTTTACGTACTGCTGAAAAGAAAAATTGCAACAAGCCGACGGGCCACTAACCATGCACTCGAGTTAAGCTCGGGCCATAAAAATCTGTCTGCAGGCCACATTTGGCCCTAGGGCTGGACTTTGGACACCCCTGACTTAGGTTAAAAAGGGAATGCATGTTAACATCAATTGTGTGGAGATATGGAAAATTCGAGGCCGTGTTAGTCCTTAATCTGGGTGCATGTAAACTTTTGGCCGTATCTTTATGTCAGAAATCAGCTCACACCCTGCCAGTCCATGCTTGTGTGTCTGTCAACAAAGAGGATGGGTGTCAAGAGTGGCTATGGAGTGGATTAATGTTCCACTCCAAGGCAAACGTCTGACTTTCCCTCAGCATGACCTTGTCAATTCAGCAACCCGGTCTCTGTGGAAGTTATGTCTCTTTAGGGCACACACTGAATTTCTACTGTGTGAATCAGTCAATGCCAACCCGTTGTAAAGGAAACAGTCCTGTTCATATCAATGATCCCTCATGAAAGAAGATTGATTCTTTTTTTGACAATGGAATATAGACTCTGTTCCTTTCATCAACATCTATTACAATTTCAGTCTTTACTCAGTCAGTGCCTTTACATGCACCAACAAACTGATTAGTAGTAGTTTTCAAGCATTTAGGTAAGCAGCACAGTATGGCGTCAGATTAGCAGAAATCCAATGCACATGAAATTAGCCCAGTTAACTCCATGTATTTATACTTAATAAGAAGGAAATATACACTATTACACTTTATTGGTACACCTCCTTGTTTCTACACTCATTGGCCAATTTTTAAAATTAGTTCCCACTTTTACCATAGTCAAGTCAAGTCAGATCTATTTATATAGCGCTTTTTACAATGGAGCATTGTCTCAAAGCAACTTTACAAGTTTAGATTATCTCCTAATAACTACGTCCAATCCCAAATTGAGCAAGCCTAGGGCAACAGTGGCAAGGAAAAAAAAGGTGTTATAGGAAGAAACCTTGGGAGGACCAAGACTCAAAAAGGGACCCAACCTCCTTGGGCGGCGTAGATGATAAATCTAAGAACGAAACTAAAGTCATGGAGTCAAAGTTCGAATAAAATGTGAAGTATGCACATCGGCATTAAGTGTGATGGGGCTGGAGCTGATGACGGAGCAGCTTGAGTGAAGCTGCAGCGGATGAACATCATGTGTGGGGCTGGAACTGGTACCGGAACACAGCTCGGAGAGAATACAGAAAATGTAATTAGTTATTGATTAAGAGCACAGTGTCTATTAACAATCACTGATGCCATGTGGAGCATGAGACCCCGGCAGCATTAGCTACAGCAGCATAGCTAGAAAGAGGAGAACTGGTAGGTAACACAGCCAAGAGGGATCACATGAGACATGAGACATGAAGCAGAAGCACTTTGTAGTTCTATAATTACAGAGTGTAGTTCCACTGTTTCTGTACATACTTTGTTAGTCTCCTTTACTTTGTTTTGCAATGCTCAGGACCATCACAGGTCAGGTACAGTCCAGACACCAGCATCCTGTAGGTAGCACACTGAAGAAGAGTTAGACAAGGACTAACACAAACTGATGAGCTACTGTCTCTGACTTTACATCAACCATGAGTCTTGTGTACAAGGTTTTGTTTTATCCTTGCTTTTTTGCTCAGGCCACTTCTAGGGTTAGAGTTACTCGGTTTGCTGTTATGACGCTGGGGGATGATACCCTTTACAGTTCTATGAGCATACAAGATTAGTGAAACATCAGAGAAGATACCCATTCTTTTCCATACGCCAAAATGATTTCATTTATTCCAGTGATTTAAAAATGTGTGCATTAAAATAAAGCACAGCTAAAGATTTAAGCACGTATCGGAGCAAAATCACGCTCGTGGCTTGCCAATTAAGGCTTCCTGCACTCTGCTGTAGTTATGCCACTAACTCTCCATGTTATAGTGTAATTAATGCAACTCTGCAGCAAAGTCCATTTCTTCGGGATAAAGCTTTGATCTAAAGGGAAGCATTATGCAAAAATGTCCTCTTTGAAGTCACACAAATGGAGCTACTTAAACAATTAGCATAGCTATTTTAGCTGAAATCACAGTAAGGCTACTGCACGGGGAGATTTAGAGAAGTACAAACAGAGCAATTGAGAGGAAGCCTGAACTGCTTCATGTTGTCTGAATTGGTTCAGTCAGACGGCCACACACATATCTGATCCTTGAGGATACCTAAACTCACTTCGTTTTTTGGACAAACAAACCCAATAGATCTCTATGATTGATCTCAAATACACAATATGGAAACTTATTGTGTGGGTAAGAAACTCTGGAACTTCTGGAACGCAGTACGGCAGTAACATGCTTAATGCAAAAGGAGAATAAGGACGTCAAGGACATTGTGTTCACCCTGCATAGGTATCACATACATCTTTGTTCAAAAGTCTTAGGCCACCATCAATAGATCTGTTGTTTTAGCCGTACTATAATGACCATATATAACATATAATGGTGTTGATTGGGCCCAAATATTTCAGAGTTGTGTTTGTCACTTCATAATACTCTTTTCCACTGATCTTCATTCCAATCTTTATGAGCTTTAGCACATCTTGGCTTTTTCACCCATTTCCCCTTCCAAAAAAGTGGTTTCTTGGCTGCTACCCTTCGAAAAAGACCATTTCTGATCAAGCTTCCTCAGCCTATAGAAGGGTCAACTTGGCATCCTGATGAAGCTGCCAGATGCTGCTATTGCTCAAGTGTAAGGGGAGGTCACAGTAAATATTTGACACTGTAGCCTATAGAAGCTGTGTTTTCTGATTTCTTTTGTTTTGTTTTCAGTTTTGCAACATCCCATACAAATTTAACTTGTGATGGATTTGTCGAAACATATCCCCATCGTAAATCAGGGAGCACCTGTACAATACAACTCCATTAATATAATGCCTTATATAGTGTGGATTTTCTGGGGGTCTGGAACAGAATCATTCAGTTTATGATGATCCTTATGGGAAAAGTTTGGTTGGTACTCGTCGTTTTCGGTTCTCAACAAACCTTCTGGAATGAAGCACCACTAAATGAAAAAACATTTACCTTTTACTAAACTGGACAGCAGGAGATTAGATTACAGGGTTCGACTGTACAGTCATTGAGGATTTGGCTAGATCATCCACACATAGAACTGTTTAAGTACTGCTCAAAACCTTGATTTTTATTTAGCCCCTTCAAAAGTTTGACAATAAACAATTATTTCTAAGCGGATTAAACAGTATTTTATGAGACTTTCTTTTAGACAACAGAATTTGATTAATGGAACAAATCAGTGCTCTGTTCTCTCCTTTGGAACACCTTGTAAAGGGCCATATATCACTTTTTACACATCACAAGCCATTAGTGTCACGCAGAGGACAACTTACTTAGCTCCGAAAGAATGGACATTTATAAAGCCTCTTAATTGAGAGCAAGCATCAGAAAGAAAGTCAGAGCTGAGTGCGTATTGACTTTTAAGTCACGCAAATGGACCAGCTGAAAGAGTTGGAAAAGGACAAAAACAGACGGGTCTCTCTCGGGGTCTGCTCTGTAACGTTTGGTAAATGTTAAGCCTCCGCAACCTTGATGAGACCTTGCAGGGCCTGCAGTTACTCCTCTACATTTTCTCCAGGCTTTACATTTATTTTTGTAAAGAAAAAAGTATGTGAGTCTAATAATTTACTGGGCGGCCAAATGGTGCCTACATTGAACCCAATGTAAGGACATAGTTTCTTTTGCTAGCTTGACTAGCTCTGTCTTGTTTCAGCAACAAGTGTCTCAATTTCTTCCAATATCTGCTTCAGGATGAGTGCATGTGCTTTCATTACATTGGCATTATCTGTCCTGCACTTCATAGGGGGAAAAAGCCTTTGTTTCATGTCTAGACTGGGATTTCATTTTAGTCACGCTACAGATATAAAACTCTGCAAGAGCAGCCACGGGCTTTTGTGGCTTCTGTTATTTACATTTTTGTCCAAACATGAATATTAAATTAAGAGAAAACATTTTTAAAGTAATGGATATTCAGTACAGGTAAGCGCCATTTATTTAATGACCATCTGATCAATGTCCATTTGCTTTAACACCCAAGGTCGTAAATTATAATAGGAAATAAAAATCTGTCTTTTAACTCCAGGCGCTGTGGTTGTAAACAGGCAACCAACACTATGGATCCACAAGTAGAGGTGGGAGTTTAAGAGCTGAAGTCTTCCATATGTGTATGCTTGCTTGTTAGCTCTTGTCTGGACTAGAGACTGTTCTAACTCAGTTGATGTGTTTACAGACTGTTTTGTGCAAGTTACTCGTGTTTGTGTGTAAGACTTTCTGCTACTTATTTGTAACTAGCAGTAAATGTCTGTCTATTGCAAGTAGTACTCATTTGCTTCCCCCCCACTACCTGTATATCCTCTCTAACCTATCATTTAGCAGACGCCCTTATCCAGAGCGACTTACAGCTGATACAATCTTACAATCCAAGCAATTGTGGGTTAAGGGCCTTGCTTGACAGTAGCAGTTTCGCAGAGGTGGGATTCAGACCCTGGACCTTATGGTCCTTAGTCCAGTACCTTAGCCATTAGGCTACCACGGTAAACTGGTTCACGTTCACTCTGAGCGTTTCTTCTGGCTGATCTTCCATGTTGTTCCTAATGCTGTCGATCAATGCATGTTAGGCTTCCCTCAAACAAAAGTATCAGGTACTTCAGACCATCCACTTAAGTGTTACGGCTTTCCCCCTGCACAGGGTCGTAACCATACATTATTATATTTTTTAAATAATTATTATGAATTGAAAAAGGTTTAGCATGTGTATAACAGTTTAGGCTTCCACTCGTGATCTCAGTGGTATCTCTGATGCATTTACATTTACATTTACAACATTTAGCAGACGCCCTTATCCAGAGCGACTTACAACTTATACAGTCTTACAATCCAAGCAATTGTGGGTTAAGGGCCTTGCTCAAGGACCCAACAGTGGTAGCTTGGCAGAGGCAGGATTTGAACCCTGGACCTTCTGGTCCATAGTCCAGTACCTTAACCGCTAGGCCACAACAGTCCCACTTTTTACATATCATTTGCATCAGTTTTCTTGTGAAAATACTCTTTATATTTATGGTGGCATAATAAAGTTGTTTCACAGAACATAAAGCAGTTGTTAAACGGCATTTAAGACAGTTAGGCACAAATATTTTTAAAAGAATGGCTATTCAATGAATGGATTTTTTTTAATTAAGCAAAGAAATGAGTAAAACGTAATAATAATGTAAACTACAAAATTTGTTTCATACTTGGTCAATTTGGTTAAGACATAAATAAAGAATGGAAGACAAGTAGAGCGCCGTCTCCAGTTAAATCCCGACCCTAGACTGTGGATGTGTGGACTTTGCATGTTTTTCCTGTGTCAAAATAACAATAAGCTATGTCCATGCTTGCTCAAGCCCTTTACTACAGAAAGGAAAGTCATTGGGTTTCCAGGTATTTTTAGTATCGTTCATTTATAGAGATCAGAGAATGAAAACAGATTGCACTTGTTCCCGCTCAAATTCCTAACATTAAATCAGGGGTTCTGTGACCCATAGCAGAGCGACTCAAGAAAGGAAAAAGAAATGTGACAAATGCAGACAGGCAAGATAAGAAAGAATGAAAGCAATGTAACAAAGGCAGACAGGCACAGACAAAAAAGGAATACATACAATAAAGAAAAAAGTCAGACTAAAAGAAAAAATATATATTGTGATGTACAAATGTGGCAAAATTGGATAAATACAAGAAGATATGAAAGTCACACGTTTTATTTGCTACTAAATAAAATTTACATAAAAGTGTATGTAAACTAAATACATTAAGAATGAAAAAAAGATATAGGGAATGGTAAACGTAGCTTTGCATAAGCACAATCAGCCATGTCTGAGCATGAGAAGAGTGGACTGTAGACTGTCAAGGATGGTGGATGGATATGGAGAGCGTAGGGTGTTCCTCCATGCAAGCTCATATTCTCTAAAGAGGTTTGTTGCCTGATACTGAAATAAAAAGGTCACCATTGGCCAGGCCCACCTCTGAAGGGACCATGCTTGCACCCTGAGGAATTGGGCAGAACCACATTGGGTTCAAAAACAAACACACACACACAAAACAAACAAAAACAAAACCATTCAAAATGAAATAAAGGCAAAGAGGTAATGTGACAAACCACAGACAGCCAAACCATGAAAGCAAGAAAATGTGACAGATAAGATTTAGTTAGCTTGTTATATACAGTGGTACCTTGAATTATGAGTACCGATCAAATTTTCCCATAAAATGAATGAATCTGTTCCAGACCCCCAGAAAATCCACACTGTATAAGGCATTATATGCATTAATGGAGTTATATTGTACAGGTGCTCCCTTACCTACGATGGAGATATGTTCCGACAAATCCATCATAAGTTTAATATATCATGAACTGAGGAGTTTAACGAGTGTTTGGTAGAGCAATCTATACTGTATCATAGGGTAGCCCATGGTAAGAAATGATAAGTAAGTTTAAAACACTTACATTAACCTACAGTTGGCCAAAATCATTAAAACAATGTTTATTTTATAATAAAGTGTTAAAATCTCATGTAAATTAGTGAGTAATGGATTGAAAGTGAAAAGTAAAAGCAAAACACTTACTCTATTGATGAACTCCGAGCACTAGCATAGCTGCTAAGCTGACTGCAGCCTGTGTTCTGGAGGATTCAGTTCCTGTTTTGCTTTCAGTTGGCTCTTATAAACAAACCTTTTTAGGACCCATTGAGACTTATTTGCACTAAGTACACAGTACTGTAGATGTAAAAACAAAGAAAACCATGATGAAGAGACCTTCATTGAGCAAGGGGTATTGTGAATCTGAATCACTGACTCACTGTGTACTGAATAGTGAATCATGAATCAAGTTTTGGCTGAAATGAGTCTCACGGCTTGATTCATACAAGTTTAAGCAAGTGCACCTGAGCAAACAATGAGAACCAAGACAAATTTTTCTAGTCAAAATCCGTCGAGAAACAAATTCAACGAGTTCCAAGGTGGACAACTGAAGTACCACTATGTAACACCATGTTAAAACGTTAGTTATCTACATGGCAGGAGAGGGATACTATACTTAGGGTATTTGGATAACTTTACTCATTAAAAAGACAGTAAGAAAAGCAGTGACAGTAAGAAAAATGAAAAGAATGAAAAAGGAGGCAGAAAGCAGTGCAGAAAAACAACCAGACAGACAACCAGATGAGGACAGAGAAGTACAAGCAATGAAGAAAAGTATTAAATGTAGAAGTAACAGAGAAAAAAGAACAAAAAGAAAGCTTTCTTCACACAGTCTAGTACATTGGGAGAAAATTGGGTGTGTTTTAATTGCACATGAAATTAAGAGCAACGGAGAAGGACGGAGAGAGTAAGGTTATGGATCACTGCTATTAGCGGACCTCTGAAGCATTTGTCCTGCTGCTGCGCTGAGTAACGTCGACATAAAGACCATGCAGCTTGGTTGTTTTTCTTCACATTTGCATTGTAAATTTGACCCCGGAGGACGAGCCAACACCTGTTTAACAGTGCATTAGTGTCTTTTAATAATATTTTTACATTGCCTAACTCGATTATAATGACCTGAGCCAGACAGCGCGTGCAGCAGAACTGATATCTCCATCTAATTTCTTCCCTCTTAGACCCCGAGGTGACAAACAGGTCTGTGAGAGCTTAGGCAAAAATCTGGAAAATGTGCTTCAACAACATCATCTTACCCAGATATGTCTGTGCTGGCATTACATCTAACCGATCAGCACAAAATTTCTTTCTGCTATATTTTAAAAGTTAGCTTAAAAAAAAAGTTTATATATTGTTTATAAATTGCTGCAGACACCCTTATATACAGACTGACAATTCATTAACAGCTGAAGGTTAAGGATCTTGCTCAAGTTTCCCCACAGTGGCATCTTAGTGGATGTGGAATTTGAGCTCTTCCGATTACAAAGTCAAGAGTCTCAGCTCCTGAGCTGGCACTGTCACCTGAGTAATTGTGTTGGGGAAGCTTGTAAGAAAAGACTAACCTCTAGCTTTTCATTACCTACAGTGGTGCTTGAAAGTTTGTGAACCCTTTAGAATTGTCTATGTTTCTGCATAAATATGACCTACAACATCATCAGATTTTCACACCGAAGTACTAAAAGTAGATAAAGAGAACCCAGTGAAACAAATGAGACAAAATATTATAGTTGGTCATTTATTTATTGAGTAAAATGATCCAATATTACATATTAATGAGTGGCAAAAGTATCTGAACCTTTGCTTTCAGTATCTGGTGTGACCCCCTGTGCAGCAATAACTGCAGCTAAACGTTTCCTGTAACTGTTGATCAGTCCTGCACACCGGCTTGGAGGAATTTTAGCCCATTCCTCTGTACAGAACAGCTTCAAGCTCTGGGATGTTGGTGGGTTTCCTCACATTAACTGCTCGCTTCAGGTCCTTCTTTCATTTCGATGGATTAAGGTCAGGACTTTGACTTGGCCATTCCAAAACATGAACTTTATTCTTATTTAACCATTCTTTGGTGGAACGACTTGTGTGCTTAGGGTCGCTGTCTTGCTGCATGACCCACCTTCTCTTGAGATTCAGTTCATGGACAGATGTCCTGACATTTTCCTTTAGAATTCTCTGATATCATTCAGAATTCATTGTTCCATCAATGACGGCAAACCGTCCTGGCCCAGATGCAGCAACACAGGCCCAAACCATGATACTACCACCACCATGTTTCACAGATGGGATAAGGTTCTTATGCTGGAATGCAGTGTTGTCCTTTCTCCAAACATAACACTTTTCTTTTAAACCAAAAACTTCTATTTTGGTCTCATCCATCAAAAAAACATTCTTCCAATAGCCTTCTGGCTCGTCCACGTGATTGTTGTTCAGTGTTCTTCTGATGGTGGACACATGAACATTAACATTAGCCAATGTGAGAGGGGCCTTCGGTTGCTTAAAAGTTACCCTGGGGTCCTTTGTGACTGATGACGTTTTAGGTCATATAATTCTAAAGGGTTCACAAATTTTCAAGCACCACTGTAAAATATAAAATGTTTACACTGAAGCCACAAGACCATGAAAAACCATAAGTCTATAGATTTAGTGCAAATGTCTAATCCTCTACCATCACAAACATTAGATATAGCCTTACAGGTGCTCCTTGATTTACAATGGGGATACGTTTCCAGTGCCTGTACAGTGGTACCTCAGTTCTTGACCATCTCAGAACTTGTCAAATTCGGTTCTTGGTGCATTTTGACCAGTAAAACTGGTCTCTGTTCTTGTCATTTGCTCGATACTCGGCGCACTTGTTTAAATTTGTACGAGTTGAAGCACGTGACTCATTTCAGCGTGATTCAGTACACAGTGATTCACATTCACTACCTCACTAAATTAAATGAGATTTTTTGACATTATTATAAAATAAGCTCTGTGTTAATGATTTTGGCTAACTGTAGGCCAATGTAAGTGTTTTAAACATTAACTTACTTATCATAGGCATATATTGCAAATAATGCCTTATACGGTGTGGATTTTCTGGGGGTCTGGAATGGATTAATTCAATTTACATTACTTATAGAAAGAATTTGCTCGGTACTCACTGTTTTCGGTTCTTGACAAGCCTTCTGGTATGGATTAATGATGGAAACTGAGGTACCACTGTATATTTAGTCATTAGGCAAAAATGTGAAAATCGAAAGCGTCATGATGCAAGTACATGATGCAGTTATCCACAATGGTGTGAAAAAGTGTTTGCCCCCTTCCTGATTTGTGTTTGCGATAACTTGCAATGAGTCTTTTACAGCGTTGTGGAGGAATTTTGGCCACTCATCTTTGCAGAATTGTTGTAATTCAGCCACACTGGAGGGTTTTCCAGCATGAATGGCCTTTTTAAGGTCATGCCACAGCATCTCAATAGGATTTAGGTCAGGACTTTGACTAGGCCTCTCAAGTCTTCGTTTTGTTTTTCTTCAGCCATTCAGAGCTGGACTTGCTGCTGTGTTTTGGATCATTGTCCTGCTGCAGAACTTAAGTTCATTTCAGCTTGAGGTCACGAACAGATTCTCCTTCAGGATTTTTTGGTAGACAGCAGAATTCATAGTTCCATTTATCACAGCAAGTCTTCCAGATCCTGAAGCAACAAAACAGCCCCAGACCATCACACTACCACCACCATATGTTACTGTTGGTATAATTGTTGTATTATGTAAAAGTAAATGTATGAAATAACGAGCTGACTCAGCAGTATTCTAAACATAACTTTACTCAGCCGACTTTCTTCTTTTTACTCCTTGCAGTCCCCTCTACCCGGTACACAGTGACATCTACTGGCAGGAGTAATTATACAACACAAATTTCCTCTTTTTGAAGAAAAAAAGCACATTGCTTGCTACTTTAAAGCTGTTAATAACCTTAGCACTTATCTGGCACATGTATTTAACATTTGAAAGCTACCGAAACTACACCCTTGAACTTGCTACCTGCATTGACAGTACTGAACTGAAATAGGTCTTACATAAACATTTGTACACTTTCACAACACTTCACTTTTTTGTTTTAGGTTACATTCACCTTCATAGCATTATTTCCCCGTATCCCCATTTTTAATTATAGAACATAGTCCAGAATGAAACACGACGAACTCTACATTGTCTGTTTGTAGACTCAGTGATAGGAAGCAAAGCTCCAGATCAACACAGTCGAATTCCTCCAGATTTCTTGTGAATGACCACTAGGGGTGAAACCCATTCAGGGGAGTCCACTTTTTCCATTATGTCTTCCGATTCAAGTCTTTGCAACTCATATGAGACCGCATCACGCACAGCAAATGGCAGTCGGCGCAGCTTTTGTTGCACAGGTAACACATCTAAGCGCAATTTGACTTTGTGTACAAATCCTGCAGCTACACCACAGGCAGCAGTAAAATTAACAGCAGCAGGACATGCAGTGGTACAAGTCCTAACACATCCATTCTGTATTTAGAGTCGCAAAGCAGTGAAAAGATCCATACAAAGAAGTGGCGTACCCTGCTGTACGATGTAAAAGCCCAACTGTGTACAGCGAGCATGACACGACACCTGAAGGGCGATGCAACCCAGGACAGGAATCTGTTTCTTCATGTGTGTCATCAGTCGAACTTTTGGTGTAGTGAGAGGCATAGAAAAAAAACTATTGGTGGTAAATGTGCTCCAGAAGAATTGAAACAGCAGAACCGGCATCTGTATATAATGAGGGCAGAAGTTGTACAGTATAATAAAAGTGCAGAGGAAAACAAGCAGCATCCTAGGTATTGTCTAAAGAGAGCAGTCTTCAGGAAGGAAGACTGACACTGGGGTATTGGGACTGGTGTGGGAAACATTGAAAGGCCTTGCAGGCATGGTTTGATCTAAGAGAAGAATGTAACAGATGGCCTGAAGCTGAAGAACTGAGTTGGTGTGCAGAATGTAAATAGCAGACCCTTCTCACGCCTCAGAAAGCCAGGACAAGAGTTTTAAATGTGATCCCGGCTGCAGCAGGGAGTCAGTGGAGTGATCTTAGTGAAAGTTAGACGAGAAAACTTTGGTAGGGTTGTGAATCAGCCAATCAGTGGAGCAATGGAACATGAAGGTGGATCAGCAAGCAAGTCATTGCAGTAACTGAGTGTGGAAATGAGAGCCTGTATGAGGATCCGAGAAGTGTCTGGTGAGACAAGGACGTATAGTTCCTGTGTTCAGAGGCAATCCAGAACTCAGTAGTCTTGAACCACTGACGGTTTTATTAACTACGCACTTAATGGCTGCCCCATTCTGTGAGCTTGTTTGGCCTACTGCTTCATGAAGGAGATGATGTTGCTCCTAGACTGTTCCAATTCACAATACTATCACACCCTGCATTCCAAATACAGGTCCTTCATCATTTACAATGGGGATACGTTCAGACAAATTGATCAAAAGTTGAATTTTAAAAGTTGAAAGTTTAATATATATACTGTATATATATCATAATGTAGCTTATAGTAAACATGGGTTTTGCTCACTACATTTCCCAGAGCTCATCACTCCCCCAACGAGACTCCCTACGTCACACACTGCCAAAAGCTGGAGAGCATTGTAGTGCATGGTTTACCTTAAACTACAGTTGGGCAAAGCCATTAAATATAAAGCTTATTTTATAATAAAGTATTTAATATCTCAAGTACAGTCTAACCTCGTTATCTCGCCAAACTCATCTCTCACCACCTGTGATGGGAGGATGGATTTCCCTCAATGCACTTTACCTCAAAGCCACCAACCTCGGCCCTCGCCATTGCTGAAATGTGACAAATGTCTTGCCAGCAATGAAATTCTACCCCTTTAAGCCACAAAGTTTTCAGACTGCTCATTAGGTATCACTTTAATCCTTCTCTGCTCTCTCCTCAGCTGGCAGTTCACCTTGCCGGTGGATCTTGGCCCTGCTCACTCTGCTGATGCCTTGCTGCTTACTGTTATTGCTCCGTCGTGTTAGTATCATCGTCAGCCTTTTAGTTAGCCTAAAGCATACGACACGTGATTGACATGCTGATGGATCAGGTATGAATGTCACTTTGTTTTGTAACCTCGTTAAGTCAAACAACTCGCATCTCGCCAGAAATAGCCATGAAACAGATGTGGGAGAGATAATGAGTTGACTGTAATTTATTGAATAATGCACTGAAAAATGAAAAACAAAACATGATTATTGCTTAGTTCATTGCTATTTTAATTGTTCCTATTAAGGGATATTATAGACATTGGTGGTTACAACAAAATGTCGTAAGGTAAAATCCTAGTTCTGCCACGCTAGCACTGTTGGGCCCTTGAGCAAGGACTTTAACCTTCATTTAAATGTAGTCATTTAACAGATGCTATTATCCAGGGTGAATTGCAACTGATACAATATTAAAATCCAAGCAATTGTGGGTGAAGGGCTTTGCTCAAGGACCCAACAGTGGCAGCTTGGCAGAGGTGGGATTTCAACCCTGGATCTTCAGGTCTCCAGTTCAGTACTTTACATAGCCATAATATAATGTAATTAAGGCTTTCAGAGCTCCAAAAGAACAGAACCAGTGTATTGTGCTATGGGTGGTGTATCTTACAATGGTGAGTGAGTGAGAGTGGGCGAGAGACGGGAGGGGGGAGTGAAAGAACAGGATGTTATTATGGTAGTATGGTTTGGACTAGACCTCCTTCACATAGGTTAATAGCTTAAGGTTGGAAACGAGCCTTTGGCTGTGTAGGACCTGACTTCAACTGGACTGAGAAGCTAAATGGCGTTTTTCCCCAGGGGTGGAAATTGGGCTAAGGGAATCAGAGAGTGCAGTACATGGGTCACAGTGCCAATCGACCTGCCCTACAAAATGACTCAAACAGCCAAAAAGCATTTAACACAGTGTTTCTGCAACAGACACACTTTTTCTAGCTCTTTTGGGGAGAACGATCCACTTTAGTACAGTTAGCCTACAAACAGATTATCATTACAGCCAGTACGTGTAGATTTACGGCATTTAGCAGACACCACTGAATTCTCCTTAGTAAATTTTAGTCATCTTATGAGCTTAGTATGCCATGTTACATGCACACTTGTAAAGGAATTAAACCATTATGAAATCAATTTGAATTTTAGACTGTGTAATTGGGCACACTTACAATCGGCATCAACACGAACCAGGGTTCATCCTAAACCACAGACTCTATGCATACTTATGACTCAAAACATCATCAGATTTTCACACAATCGCTAGAAGCAGATATAGAGAACAAAGCTAAACAAATAACATTTTATACTTGGTCATTTATTTATTGAAGAAAGTGTTCAGGTGCTGTTTAACGAACATCTGGTCAACGTCAGTTCGCTTTAGCGACTTTGTACTAGTAGTGCTGTGCTAGATTTACCTGCTTAAAGGTTTAAAGTGTTTAAAAGGTGATACTGCATCACCTGTTCTGGAAATTAGTGTTTCTTCAAGTGGACTCATTCCTTCTTGGTTGTGTGCAGCCAATGAGGTTTGGGTGTGGGTTTCCTAACATGAACTGCCCTCTTAAGTTCCTTCCACAATATTTCTATTGGACTAATGATAGGAATTTGAGTTGGCCATTCCAAATCATTAACTTTATTATTCTTTAACCATTTTGTGGTAAAACGACTTGTGTGCTTAGGGTTGTTTTGCTGCATGACCCACTTTCTCTTGGGATTCATTTCATGGACAGGTGGACAGATATCCTGACATTTTCCTTTAGAATTTGCTGGTACAATTCATTGTTCCATCCAATAACATTCTAGCTTCTACCTGTGATATAAGAAAAGTGCAGATAGGCAGGTTGTTTTTTTTTTTGGGAAAGCAGTGGCTTTCACCATTCACCATGTTATTATCCTGATTCTGGACTCATGAGCATTAACATTAACCACTGTGAGAGGTCTTTAGTTTCTTAGAAATTACCCTGGGGTCCTTTGTGACCTCGCAGACTACTACATGCCTTTGTGGGAGCAGGGAACTAACTGAGGGATAAGAGCAGTGCCTAGCAATGGCTAGGCTTAGCGGCTCTCAGACTTTAAACTTCACTTAATAGGCCAGAACCTTAACCACTGAGACACTGCTGCACTTTTAGCTCACAATTCTCAGATACAAAGGCAAGCCATATCTGGGTAGATCTGCTATTTAGACATACAGTTTAGTGCAGTAGTTCTCAGTCATGAGGTCAGTAAAAACCAACCAAGGAATATGACAGATTAAAATAGAAAGTACATCAATACAAGTGGTAGCCTACTGTTTATGGTACTGGAATATAGACCAGAAGGTCCAGGGTTCAAATCCCACTTCTGTCATGCTTCTATTGTTGGGTTCTTGAGCAAGGCCCTTTAACCACAATTGCTTGAACTTTAAGATTCTATCCGTTTTAAGTCGCCCAGGATAAGGGCGCCTGGCTAAGTGTGTAAATGTAATACAATTATTTAATCAACACTAATGGTGCTACTCAGACAATGCTACCACATTGCTACTTACAAGTACAGTTAATATGCAGTATCCATGTCAGGTCCAAATTAAACAAATATAACTTGAATTGTGTCCTTATTTCGACTCCTTGTCCTTTTACTTTCTGAAGGAATGTCTACAAGCAGTAAAACATGGCAGTGCAGGAACTAAGTTAGAATAGTGATTCATGAAGAAGGTTAATGTATGTGACCAGAGCATGTATCATTATTTTTAATTGAACCATCTAATTTGATGTGATGCTGTTTCCTTTGCTGCGTGATGTCCAGTTCCTGGCACTGTGTACAGAATGCTGTAAACTATAATCTGAGCAAATAAGGACTAACACGCTGGCAAGACTTTTCTCCAGTGTTTGAACCCACTGCTCCTGCTGCTGTGTTGTCAGACTGATGTTTAGTTACCAAAATATTTATGGGATCAGCAAAGAGCTATACAAAATCAGCGTCCTTACACCAAGTGTAAATGCGCTTATAGTTATTAGATCACTGTACATGTAAACCTCATCTACACATTTACCTCAGTATGGACATTAAATTAAGTGTCCAGGCATTTCATCTTCTTTGGTATTTGGTGTAAGTGCCAACTGGGTGATATTTACATCAAATGAATTCAGCAAGAGCAGTCACGGAAACTTACTTCTGAATCAGGCTTTTGGCTAAGCCAATTAGCTGGGAAGTAAGCCATCGCTAAAGCTAATAAGCTGGGGAATAAGCCTACAGAGGCTAATGAGAAGACTGGACTCACTTTCAAAAGGTTAAAATATTCTGCTTCTCAGGTAATTATTCTGTTATAAATGTATCAATATTTCTAAACTTTATTTGTTTTTTTAAATAACAGATCTAGTACCAGCTAATTGGCTCAAACGCTGAAGCCAACATCAACAAATTACTTTTTTCCACAGGATGTAAATTTAGACCAGCTAACTCAAGCTAACAAGAGAAAGTTCAAGCTTAGTTGTTAGTCTATATGTTCTAAACAGAAAGGATACGGAGCGTCATTAACTGCCTAGGCAGTTAATTAGCAGCATATTGCAAACAAGATTTTGAGGTTTACTCCATTGATGAAGAGAGGTGGAAGTGTGTAAAGAGATGTACATGATTAGCTATGTGAAATTAAAAAAAAGAAAGAAATGAGCATGAGGTGGCACAGTGGATCAATGGGTAGCACTATTACCCCACAGTGAGAAGGTCCTGGGTTCAATCCCCAGGTGATGCGGTCCATATCCTTTCTGTGTGGAGAAAGGGAGATAGAAACTTGCTATAAAACAAAAAGACCTAAAATATCCTAGTCATATCTTTACAGTGTACCATCATTAAAAACTAATGGATTTATGTTTTCTACTACTAGCAGGCCAGCCATCTCACTGCTGAGGAACTTTATTAGCTTGCATTTGTTACAGTAGAGTGGGATTTCTGTAGCCGAGTCTCCAGCTGCTAAACCAATTATAATATATCCACACCTGCCAAAATACATTTGTTTTTAAGCAATGTGATGGACTCAATTACAGAAAGATTTACATGATTGAAAGAAATGAAGCATCTGCTATTTTTCCTGCATCCCTAGTATGTGGGTCTCCCACATAACAGCTAGCAGACTGGCTTGCATCTAACAATCAAAGTTTTATAAAATGATATAGTTCTGTTAAGCACCCCTGTGACTGCCTCACAACTACTGAATGTTGTATTAATGTGCCAGGTTTTGAAATGGATAAATCCATTACACTAGGCAGTTAATTAGCAGCATATTGCAAACAAGATTTTGAGGTTTTACTCCATGGATGAAGAGAGGTTGAAATGTGTAAAGAGATGAACATGATTAAGGAGAAAATACAACGAACTTGAACTTAGCTATGTGAAATAGAAAAAAGAAAAAGAAAAAAAGAAATGAGCATGAGGCGGCACAGTGGATCGGTGGGTAGCACTATCACCTCACAGGGAGAAGGTCCTTGGTTCAGTCTCCAGGTGGAGCAGTCCGTATCCTTTGTGTGGAGTCTGCATGTACTCTGTGTCCGTGTGGGTTTACTCCAGGTACTCAGGTTTCCTCCCACAGTCCAAAAACATGTGCATTGGGTCAATTGATGTCTCTAAAGTGCACCTAATGTGTGAGTGTGTATGAGCCCCAAGATGGATTGGCACCCTGTCTGGGGTTGTTCCTGCCTTGAGCCCTATGCTGCTGGCTAGACACCAGCTCTTCCGCGACCTTGTTCAGGATTAAGCTTATGAATGAATGAGAAATGAGCACCCTCCTGAAAACAGCAAAGACCAGCATATGCTGTGTTTTATTCTAGTCAACTGGCTTTACCAGCAAGACCATGCTGGTAAACAAGCTAAAGCGATACTGTAAAGCAACTTGGACCAGCATAGAACATGGAACTTGAACTTACTATTTGACCAGCGTACCAGCCTCTAAATCATAACACATTCTGTTCTTTGGGAGTTTTTATTTTTAGCATGGCAGGGACCTAATTTGGCTTGGAGTCTTCATAAACTGTATGCCAGACACTCAGAAATAGGAAGAAAAGTACATTCTGGTTTTAGCAGCTTGCTGATTTTCATGCAGAACTGAACATGTAGAGAAGATATTGCTTTGCGGTAGATTTTTTAAAATACATTTAATTTAAACAGTAATGTATGTGCAGGTATGCGCCATTAAAGACCGCATTATGTTCTGTGAAACAGGTCGTTGACCAGACATTACCCCATAGTCACAGTCTTTTTATGCTACTGTAAAATATGAGTGGAATATGAGTATGCTAAACCTTTTGTATTTTATGGAAACTCACAATAAGTATAGAAAATAGATTAATATACTGTTGTATATTAAAAACACATTGATAGACAATATTCTGAACAATATGGAAGATTGGCCAGATGAAACAGAGACTAAACAAGTGAACGTGAACCAGTTTATATAGTTATAGCTTTTTATGCTCATGTAATATAAATCATGAGTGGAAGCCTAAACGGTTAAACACACAAAAAACCATTTGTACTTTATGGAAATTCACAATAATTAAAACTCTAGAAAATACATTAATATACTGTTCACAGCCCTGTGTAGGGGAAAGCAGTTATACTTAAGAGGACTTTTTGACGGACCCAATAAAAAAGGAAAAAGAAATAAAGGGGGGAAAAAAAGAAACACATTGAAAGACAGTATTATGAACAAAACAGAAGATCAGCCAGATGAAAGAGACTCGGTGAGTGAACGTGAACAAATCTCTAGTGTAAATAGTTAAGGTTAGAGAGAATATTCACGTAATAGGGGAACAAAAAGCAATACTACATCTAATAGTGTAGGCATAATACACTTACGAACACTGTTTACAGCTTGTTACAAATAAGTAACTTGCACACAAAAGTCCCTAAACACACCAACATAGCTCGACGGATAACGAGCAAGCAAACAGCGAGACTGTGGTGGCCTAGCAGTTAAGGTACTGGACGGTGGACCATAAGGTTCAGGGTTCCAATTCCACCTCTGCTAAACTGCCACTATTGGGTCCTTGAGCAAGACCCTTAACCCACAATTGCTTGGATTTCAAGAATGTTTCAATTGTAGGTCGCTCTGGATAAGGGCGTCTGCTAAATGCTGTAAATGTAAGCACACGACTGGTAAAGTAGTTGCACACAAATGACGTACTTCTGCTCTTAAATGCTGACCTCTCATGACTCCACAGCGTTGATTGGCTGTTTATGGCTTCAACGTCTGGAGTTGAAAGACAGATAGTTCCTACCCAGCAATCTGATTGGCTGAGAAGCCAAGTTATAACGAGTAAAACACTGCCAAAACAAAAGCTATAATTAGTTTATAATATCTATTGGTTTTGAAATTTGTTAGATGAAGCTATTAATGACCAACCTGAGCCAAAAGTTCATCACCTTTAGAATTTGGAAGCTCTGGAAAAGCGAAAAGAAGTCAGTCCTTTAAATCAAACGTCCGGCTCTTAATGGATTCACAGCTCGACTGAAGATCAGTTTTAGTTCCATCAACAAAAATGATGAATCAGCTTCATCCCTCACAAAGACGTCGTTTGCTGGAGTTAAACTCGGCTCTTTCATTAAACACCATCGGCGGCTGATCGGAGCTTCGTTCCTCTGACAGGTTTGTTATCTGTAAGTCCAGCTCTAACCCAGAGAAGCTGCTGATGCTGCTTACATTTCTGACTGATCAGATTAACATTAAGAGCTTCATCATACTCATTTATAATCACTAATCAAACGGGGTCCTAGACTTTGATTAGAACACCTGGATCTCACTACGATCTGCTTCAGTCGGTAGAATAGTGGATCTTAGTAACAGCCTGCCTTATAAACCCGACCCATTTTATTTGCTGAATGTAAATAAACTTTCTTTTGAATAAATTAAAACTTACCAATCGATACAGTACATTTGTGTTTATTGTCTGTAAAATAAACAGTTATTGGTCATTCTGTTCCTCGTCTTTAATGACTGAAGAGCTTAGCAGTGCCAGTATCTCACGTTAAAGCACTCAGTCTCATGTATTATTGCTTAATTATAATCGTTAAGACCTCGGTCGTTAACTTGAACAATCGTTGATTGGATGGTCATTAAATGGCACATACCTGTAATCCGCTTTACCCTTACCCTTGATAACATTACTGTAACAGAACTTTTATGGATTAATGCTTTCATTTAATTCTTAGCAAACATCATAAAGCTACCATATGTTTACATCTGTGCATATCTGACGGTACTAACTGGCAAACTCAATAAAGTAGCATGATTTTGTGACAGCTAGATGCAAGTAGTTAGTCAGGTTATGTTAGCCATATGCCCACATACGATTGTAGGAATTATGGGATAGTCTGACTTGGCGTTTTGCATCCTTTAATATGTGCTAAAACCATTTGAGTGGAGAACTCCGTATGGTACATAAAATGCCAGCGAGTACATGAATTCAGAGGTATTTTTTGCACACGTAACCTGGTAATGAAGTCTGGACTTTACTTTTTGATTTATTTCCATACACAAATGTCTAGTAACCACCGTGATAAATATATCGCAATGGCTGCCGTCAGCTACAGCATGTCAAATCTCACCGGAAAGGAGAGATTTTATAGCTCGCTCTCCCTCTGAGGCTCGAAACTGTGGTAGGAAATGATTTGTTCATTTTCTTAAAGCTATTTGAAATGCAGGCTCTGAATACCTTGTTTTTTCACATAAATCAGTCTTCTCCTCCACTGTGTGCCATAAAATATTCTGATTGTATCTTTGTCACGGCTGGAGGGTAGTTCACTCCCATTATAGGCGGGAGATGGAGGGAGAGTGAGAGAAATAGAGGAGTGCAGGTATAGCTATAATACAGGAGATGAAAATAGAGTGTGATTGCTAAATATTAGAGTGATGTGTGATTATGCACCCGAAGGAGTGCGTAAGTGTGAGGATATTCTGCTTTTGTATGTGAACTAAAAAAAAGGTAGAAGAAGAAGAGAGACGCAAAATCAAATTGGTTGCCCCAAGTGGTGGTTAGTGTGAGCGAGCGATGGGAGAGATAGAGAAATAAAAATTGATCGCAACCAAGAGACAGAGACAGAAATGAAAAGCAGTCGATACAAGTCCTCTCAGTGTGAGTGAGTGTGTAAGACCGTGGTAAATACTACAGTGTGTTTGTGTACCAGAGTATTCGTGTGTAGCTGAAACATACATGCACGTTTAGTGGGTACACAAAATCCTGGATAGACTTGCAGAAACAAAGCAAGTCACAGTACAAAACTGTGTAATTACCTCAGTATTTCATGCGTGAGCAAAGAATCTGCATTCAGAAATAAATGTGCTGTTGGCCAGGAACTAAACGTATATGAACAGCTGTTCAGGGATGCACGCTAGAGTGGTATATTTTGGTAGATATATATGTATCATACAAGTTCTGTTATTCACGTCTGAATCAGATAGTGAGAGCGAACACTCGCACCTCCGCGACACCTGGTGACAGAAAATAGAATCGCAGTTTAAATAACATGGCCGAACCCAAGTCTGGCAGGAGGTGCATGTTAACGAACGAAATAGCTTGAAACTAAGTTGTACCGATGTGATTTTCAAAATTTAAAGATCCAGGGTGATCAAACACACATCTAGGAAAAGGCCTGAAAGGAGGATCCTGGAATCTGAACAAGTGCAAAGATTTTTTTCATCATCACTGTGGTCACATGACCGCTACTCAGAGTTTATAGGCATAAGCATAGACATATGCGTCCCATTTCAGAGCCGCGTGGCAAGCCTGTCCCATTTCGAAGGATCCTTCGTATGCGTCCGAGAAACGAGCCCTTCTTTTCCATGGTAATGAAGGAGCCAACTGTTGTATCCTTCGCCAACCAAATATCCTGAGGTTCATTGCGTGCTGTGACACAAACTGGAAATCTGTTGTAGAGCAAACCATCTCAATTTGGTTTGGCCTTCACCACGGTTTACACAGCCTACGAAGGATCGGATCCTTCAAAGGATGCAGCCCATGAAAAGGGACGCAGCTATAGATGCCGCTCGTCCGCCATATTGGTCCAGGCAAGAGTGGCTTGTAAACAAATACAAGTGAATGGAGGAGCTGTGTTTTTTCTTATTAAAAAGCACAATAGCCTAATTATTCCTCAGCTGATTTTAATGAGTCGTTTTATATTCAATACAATACAATAAGATGTAGTCTAGCAAATAATATAATTAATGAAAGATTAACAATAGTAGATATAGTGTATATATGGTACATTTACAGCATTTAGCAGACGCCCTTATCCAGAGCGACTTACAATTGATACGGTCTTACAATTCAAGCAATTGTGGGTTAAGGGCCTTGCTCAAGGACCCAACAGTGGCAGCTTGGCAGAGGTGGGATTTGAACCCTGGACCTTTGGTCCATAGTCCAGTACCTTAACCGCTAGGCTATCACAGTCCATATAGTAGTATAACAGTGTATAAAATAGTGAATACTATACTATACCACTATTACTATTTATACTACATATACTATGTACTATTGCTAATGTATTACTATTATTGTTTGATATCGGTTGACAACTAACGTATTTCACCATCTGCAGAATATGAAGGTTATTACAAACTTCAAGAGTCAGCTGTCCACGACAGGCTTAAACCAGCCAAGGTACCAGCATAAAACACACTCAGCAAACCTTGGAAGAATCATTCTGCAAAAAAAGTGCCTTATGACAACAAAAGCAACAGATGGCAAGGTATAAGAAATTCTGTCAAAAATTACATTGTGAAAAACACTGTGCCAACTGAGGTGGCTGAGAGAGAGGAGTTCAAATATCTTTTGAATACTTTAGACCCAAGATGCAGACTGACACAGCATCGTCTAATTATTGTTATCAATACAATCCTAAAATTTTTTGTAAATATTTGCACACCACTACTAGGAAACCAGATTCACCAGCATAAACATAGTTGGGCATGAAAGATACTAGCAATATGTTAAAAAAAGTACTAATCAAGACAAGCTGTCAGTGCTGCATTTTGATAAGTACAAAGTTCCCATTGTTCTGGAAATCGTTGAGGCATTTCCATTAGGTTTGGAAATGTCATGGAATTTGTCATCCATTTCAATATCACACAAATTAGCCAACAAATGCTAACAGTTGCGAGTTGGAGTTGCTAACAGTGCAGCATAGTATTGCATGTGTCATGATTAAAATTCTGGGAAAGTGCGTCGTCAATTGCTGTTAAATCTTCATCCGACAACCAGCAATTAGTTTATAAAAAAGTGCGTAAGGCAGTTCGTACAACACTGATGAACACTGAAATTCCTTTCAAAGTAAATTCCCTCTTAACAGCATTGGCATTATAATTGCTGGCTGTCTGACGAAAAAAACATGATTTATACAACCAAAAAACAGGACGACCCAAATGTGCAAGATGTAAACTACTGTCCGAGAGAGCAGTCTATTAAAGAGATTGCCTATAGATTAGAACTGGCCTTAAAACTAAATATGCTGCATCATCAGATACAGTCATCACCAAAAATGTTGGCACCCTTGCAGGGTTTCCAGAGTATGAACCAAGCTGCTGAATATTCACATCTGTATTTCCTGTTTGCACTGCACCAATACAAAAAAGCAGAAAAAAATAGAATCTAACCCGGTTTCATACAGAACACAGTTGTTGGCACGGTTTGGAAATTCTTAAAAATTGTTTAATTATAGTTCAAAACCACTCTGACATCGCAGGTGTACAGTGGTGCTTGAAAGTTTGTGAACCCTTTAGAAATTTCTATGTCTGCGTAACTGTGACCTAAAACATCATCAGATTTCACACAAGTCCTAAAAGTATATAAAGAGAACCCAGTTAAACAAATGAGACAAAAATATACTTGATCATTTATTTATTGAGAAAAACAACCCAATATTACATATTAGTGAGTGGCAAAAGTATGTGAACCTCTAATATTAGCAGTTAATTTGAAGGTGAAAAAGAGTCAGGTGTTTTCAATCAATGGGATGACAATCAGGTGTGAGTGGGAACCCTGTTTTATTTAAAGAACAGGGATCTATCAAAGTCTGCTCTTCACAACACGTTTGTGGAAGTGTATCATGGCACGATCAAAGGAGATTTCTGAGGAGCTCAGAAAAAGAGTTATTGATGCTCATGAGGCTGGAAAAGGTTACAAAACCATCTCTAAAAAGTTTGGACTCCACCAATCCACAGTCAAACAGATTGTGTACAAATGCAGAAAATTCAAGATCATTGTTACCCTCCCGAGGGTCACAAAGGACCCCCAGAGTAACTTCTACGCAACTAAAGGCTTCTCACACATTGGCTAATGTTAATGTTCATGAGTCCACCATCAGAAGAACACTGAACAACAATGGTGTGCATGGCAGGGTTGCAAAGAGAAAGCCACTGCTCTCCAAAAAAAACATGGCTGCTCGTCTACAGTTTGCTAAAGATCACATGGACAAGCCAGAAGGCTATTGGAAGAATGTTTTGTGGATGGATGAGACCAAAATGGAACTTTTTGGTTTTAATAAAAAGCGTTATGTTTGGAGAAAGGAAAGCACTGCATTCCAGCATAAGAACCTTATCCCATCTGTGAACATGGTGGTGGTAGTATCATGGTTTGGGCCTGTCACCAATCGTAAATAAGGGAGCAACTGAACAGTACAACTCCATTAATGCATGTAACGCCGTATACAGTCTGGATTTTCTGAGGGTCTGGAACAGATTAATTGAACTTACATTATTCCTTATGGGAAAAATTTGCTTGACACACCTTCTGGAACGAATTAACAATGAGAACCGAGGTAACACTGTATTAGTATGATTTTCAGTTGTCATATTAAAATAGACATTAATATTAATTAATTATTAATATCGTATTGTTCAGATTACAGAAAATAGAAGTAAATAGAAAATGATTAATCATGGAAGAGTGTCACTTATGTTTGAGTTTCTTCTGCTTCTAGCACGGAATGCCTTGACTATGTGCCTGGCATCATGGAATCTGAACACTACCAATGCATTTGGGAGTGCAACCTAGGGCCCAGGATCAGTAAGCTGAGGCTTCGTCTGAAGTCATGCCTTTCAGCAGGATAATTATCCAAAGCATACATCAAAAAGCATCCAGAAATGGTTTAAAATGAAGGGCTGGACTGTTCTGAAGTGGCCATCAATGAGGCCAAGTCTCAAGCCCACAGAACCCCCAATGGAGTGATCTCAAAGCAACAGATGGCAGAAGACCGCCTTCAACTCTGGGAGAACTGGGGCAGATTACAAAGTGTTCCAAAATTTCAGGAGGTAAGTAAATAAATAAATAAATAAATAAATAAAAAGGCCACAGAAAGAAGTTTTTCAGTTATTCTTTCCAAAGGGTGTACATCGAAATATTAAGGGTGCTGATAATTTTGTCCATATCATTTGTCAATATTAATAAAAAAAAAAAAATGTAGAAAGCTACTTTGTGTGTTTTTCCATCTACAGTACTGTATTCTTAGTGCAAATAACTCTCCATGGGTCCTAGAAAGGTTACTTATAAGAGCAAAGTAAATGGAAAATAAACTGAAAGGAAACATTCTGCAGTTAGCATTAGCAGCTATACTAGCACCCCCGAGTAAGTGTTTTGCTTTTACTTTTCACTTTCAATCCATTTTTCAACACTTTTATAAAATGTGCTGTGTATTAATCATTTTGTCCAACTGTAGGTTAATGTAAGTGATTTAACTTATCATTACTTATGGGCTCTGGAACAGATTCATTCAAAAATTTGCTCGGTACCCGTCGTTTTCGGTTCTCGACAAGCCTTTTGGAACGAATTAACAATGAGAACCGAGGTATAATAATAAATAAACCTTTATAGAAGTTTCAGCAGCCCAAGATGCTAGTCCACCACTACAGTGATGCTTGTTTGAGTACTGGCTGTGAATTCTGGCTAGATTGGTCTTCATGTAGGAACAATTGGCTGAGTTTGAGGGATTGGAGGCTGAACAGAGGAATCAGCCTCTGCCGAGCTCTGAAATGGAAGCCCTGGAAGCCCTGCTTTGGGAGGGAACACATGGCTGCAGGATGTCCTGCACATATCACTGATTTGTTAATGTCCCTTGTATCACTAATAGGGGTGACTGACTTGTATGCAGTGGCACCTCAGACCATCACACCAACAGTTGGGCCAGTATTTCACTCCCAGCAAAGGCAGGATTGAAGCGATTACCATCAGGACTCCATTCTCAAATCCGACTGTCGTCGGATCCCAAACAGCACCTGTATTAGTCTCTGAAGACAATACAATCCTAGTCTGTAGCAGTCCAGGTTTCTCATTCACGACAACTGCAACCAAAAGTGACACTGTCTGGCTGTCAGTGGCAGGACGCGTTATGGATGCCTTGACAACAAATTTCCTTTTGCAAAGCACATGAAAATGACCCAGGCTGAGACAGGGATGTGTGGTGAAGATGCCACCTGTGTCTGGATGGTGAACAGCGAAACTGGGAGCTACTCGTGCTTGTTGGTGGATCAAATGATCCTCTTTACTGGGCCGTCTGGAGCCTGTTCACCATGTGTGTGTCCCCTCATGAAACCACTATTCCCAACACCCCCTAACAGTTAGGTCTGAACGGAATAGATGGTGGGAAATTCATTGAAAAGATCCTCCTGCTTCTCTCAGTTGAATGTTGCACCCTCAAAGCTTGTCAACTTGGCAAAATGTCTTCGAGTCCACTGTAGAGGCATGTCTAGCAAAAGTAGCCAATGAGTGCATTTTAATAGACAGTGGGAGAAGCACTTTTACCCTCGTATGGCTACTCTCTGATGGAGAATGAATTACCAAGGGCTGGCAGAGGTAAGAAGGGAGTAAGTGGTACAGATATTGGTGAAGGTACTAAAATACCCAATACTATAGCAGGAATTTCAGATAGTGTGGTGACAGTTCTGGTGACAGAACTGTTGCAACTCTTTGGTGCAGGTACACTTTATATGCTCAGTCAATCCATTCTATTCTTAACCTTCCAGAACATTATGGCTTATATTTGTTATTATCACAATACATGGCCACCATATGCTTTGCACTGCATATCTTTGATGCTATGACATTCATTAGTCTTTTCTGAAAGCATTCGTCGGCATTCATTTTGCCGAGTCGTAGGGTTTAATCAGGGCAAAACTGCTCTGAAGCAAAGCAACACTGCAGTTATGACTGAACTACCTGTGTTAATTGACACGTTCAGGGAAAGTAATTTTCAAGCGTGGAAAAGAAACATGAATTCGCTTGATCACACAAACAAGAAAAAACAAATTTAATTCTCCTTCAAGTCATTTCCACTCCTGTGCCGTTGGACAAAAGCCAGGTTTGCTTACTCTCCGGTCCTGATCAAATGCAGGAAAAAGCAAATGCTAATCCAAGTATTTAATATTCTTGAGGCCGATGCTGGCTGCAATGGCATGGATTTAATTTTTAATGAGACAGATTGTTTTGATCTCAGTATATCTCTCACCGCATCTGTGAACACTGTTTAAATTTGATCTCACCAAGGTCACAGCCATGAAATGGACTTGCTCTTTATTTATAGAGTACACAGAGCCAATACAGAAAGGATATTCTTTGTTGTGAGCTTGCTGAGATTTAAATGATAATAGCTATTAAGTATTAAATCAATTTGCAGTGCAGTTATGGGCTCTGGTCTGATGGGTGTAAACAGTTTATTTGTTTAATATAAATAGGCATAAATTGGTGACAATTGAAATTTGCACAATTCCCTACAATGTAAGTGTCAGGCTAAAAGATTGCTCTGTAATCGCGGTTGGTCTACAATGCCAGCACTGAAAGGGAAGTGGATAGCCAGCACTGTGCAAAAACACTCAAACTACAGCCTGCCTTTAATGCCAGTGATTTTGGTAACTTGGCATCTTGACATAACTGTGTCATCAGTGACTGCTGTGTTGCATATGCTATTACTTACTATGCTCTCATCCATCAATCACAGTGATGTGTTAAGACTTTAGAAAGCCTGGTGTCAGGAGACCCTTCTGGGAGTCCACATTCTCATCAATACCCAATGCTGTTAAAATGCAGAGGATTGAGTTTTAACTACTATGTTACCACTGCCACTGTTCCGAAAATATTGATCTTTTTGCAACTCATATGGATTATCAGACACTATATATGCCTTCTGCAAAATTAGCTGTGTTGTCCTTCACCACTGGAATTGCTTAGAATGTAATAGAAAGGAAAGGGAATTGTTAAATTGTTTGTTTTCTTTAACGTTGCATCAGCATCAACAGCTGTTCACGACGAGAGCAAGGTTACATTGATACTAGTCAGTCACACTCTAATCGGGCCAATTTAGAACAAACAATCAACCTAATGCATGTCTAGAACATGGGAGGAAACCGGAGTACCCAGCATTTGTTTGTTTATTTGGTTTGTTTAATGCCACTGTCAGCATCAATGACTATTTACGACAGACTCAAGGTTACTTTGAAACTAGTCAAACACACTCAGATTGGGCCAATTTAGCATAATCAATTAACCTAATGCATGTCTTTGGAATGTGGAAGGAAACTGGAGCACCCGGAGTAGGCCCACGCAGACACGGAGAGGACATGCAGATTCCAAACAGTCAGAGTCTGAGGTTGGAATCAAACCAGGCTTCTCTGGAGCTGTGAGGCAACCGCACTAACCGTTTGTGCCGTGCCACCCGGAAATAAATACAGTCAAATATTTGTATATAAACCAGATGCAATGGAATCAATTTATAGACTATGATATGAAAGGAAAGAATCTAATGCGATACAGTTGAAGCTAATATAAATGGATTTGCCACAAACAGGACAAGGTACTAAACAGTAAAACAATACAAAAAAAAAAAAAGAATAGAATTACAAAATAGAATGCAACAGAATGTGTGCTGCTATGGGCCAAAGTTTTAAACAGGACAGTAGTATTTTTACAAGTAGGACTTAGATTTGCACAGCCCCCTCCCAAATAGAAAGTATATAAATCATGGTTTATTTATATGTATTACTATCTCAACTAATTAATTTGATTTAAATATGTCATAATTATTGTAAATATCTAAGGCTTGAATACTTAATCAGCAGTTTGAACCAACTATTTAGAACGGTCCATATAAAATACAGAAAAGATACTGCACTATATGTAGTAATGGAATTGAGTAAAACAATAAAACAGAAGGGAAAAAAAAAATAGTAAAATCACTGGCAAGACAACAACACGTGAATTCAACTGCATAGAAAAATTTAAACACCATGAAACATAATATAATGAGACAATTGAATGCATGTCTACAAACGGATCATAATGTTATACAGTAAAACAATTGAAATTCCATCAGATCTAGGGCTGCAACAACGAATCGATAATAATCGATTATTAAAAGCGTCGACAACAAATTTAATTATCGATTCGTTGTGTTGCATGATTTATGTGTCCCCCGCCTTATCATATCCGCTTACGTTACTTGCGGCACTTGCGGTCAGCGCTGGGAAAAAACCACGAGCAATTGAACGGAGCGAGGCGGAGCCGGCGCGGACGTGGAATCTTCAAAATAAGTTAGCATTAAGGCTATGTCCACACGTACGCGAGTATTTTCTAAAACGGGGGTTTTCAAATTCGTTTATAAAAAACATCACGTTCACACAAGCACTGTTTAAACAAAAAACCTCGCCCACATGAAAACGCAAAAACGCACACAGTCGCTGCCAAGAGCAGTGCCAAACCAGCAGTCCTATGTGCCGGCGAAGCAGCTCACTCAGCGACAACAGCGATGTCCTATGCATACGAACATTTTCTCGCCATTGTTCTTCAACAACCACTTCATTTTGACAGTTGTCCCACCAACGAGAGGTCCGACCGGGTCTCGTCCCAAACCGGCGACGCTGGGGGCGGGAACTGCTTCGTGGGTGTGATGGATACAGTAGTGACCTCCGTAGCACTTTCTGACGCCTCTGTTCTTCAGTGTAATGAAAAAGTAATAATTGTAAATGTATTTGTAGATTTGTAACAAGTTCGGTCAGCAGTGTTACAGCTGGCACTATTTTGGCTACGTCCGCTATTGCACAAAATCGCCTCATGTAAACAAAGGAGATAACGGCACACAAATGACGTTACAAGCAAGAAACTCTGTTTTCCCAGTCCATCGACAACGCTGAAAACGGAGTTTCTGAAAATCTTCACACTGGAAGGAGTTTTGCAAAAAAAAAGTCCGTTTTCGTGTGGACGAACGGTCAAAATGCATAGAAAAATCTACGTTTTGAAAAATACCCGTGTTCGTGTGGACAGGACCATAGTCTCTAAAAAGAGAGCCAGCTTTAGCCAGGAGCATGTTGACATGATAACAGTTTTGGATTGCAATGTAAAGTTCCTAAAGAAAGGGAGTGAATGAGTTTGTATGTAGTGTTTGCATCAGAGATGCACTTATTTTTCTTTATTATTTAATTTGTTACTTTAATTTATTAATGAATTTAATTTATTATTATTCATTTATTGTTAGCACTTATTTGCTCTGTTATTTAATGTTATATTTCTGAATAAAGACATGGAAAGTTTTTTTTTTTTTTTTTTTAAATCCGATTCATCGATTAATCGAAAAAATAATCGACCGATTAATCGATTATTAAAATAATCGTTAGTTACAGCTCTAATCAGATCAGCAATGGAACAGATCAAAATCTGTGTTGCAACTGAACTGAGGCTGGTGCAGATTTATACTAGTAACAAACAGGTTACTATACTGTACAGAAAATAGAATTTTTCACCCTACCTATAATCTTTAACAGCCACATGGTGACTGGTAGTAATCATTCACACAGATCACAATACCATAACAATACTGCAATAATATAGCACATAAAGCTTAAATACAGGACATAACCACACAGCACCTACTAAAGCAGAAATAGTAGCCAGTAGCAATTCAGATCATAGAGTATTTGGAGTATAAATGGTGCACAGAATAGGTGGCTTGTATCTGTACATAATTGTAAATATGATTTAGTATGTGAATACTAGGTGGTACATTATTTACTCGAATAGTTTAACTGCAGGACTACATTATAGCATAATGTAGCATGCTACATTTAATCCTGTGCGTGTACTTGCATGTAGCCGTCAATGGATTCCGTTTAGGAGCGCTTTACTTTTCAGCCTTACTAGAGTCCGTTTGCCAAGGCAAAATTGACTGCAAATGTACATTTCAGCTCACAAAGAACATGTCGAACTCTTTTAAAGATGTCATGCTAATTCGCCTAGCAATTAACAACTCCGAATCACACGGACGTGGCATGAATAACCTGTGCATGCTGAATTAGATGGCTAGGGCTTGATTTCCTCTCAGATTCAGTCATTCATGAAATGAACCGCACATGGCACCTGGAGGGTCTTATGTAGGATTTATTCTCAGCACAGCCATTTAGCAGCCACAGGGAACCCTTAAAAAACAACTCAGAAATTCCAAATTCCATAGTAGCTATGCCCTGATTTTAGGCAAATACATTACATCACACCACCACCACCACCACTACTACTACTACTACTATCTTATTACAACGAACTTGTAAGAGATATCTCTAAATCATTTAGGCTAATCCAAAGACTAGCACTTACTGTACTGCACCACACAGGACTTTACAAGCAGCTTTATTAGAACCCATTCAGCTGTGAAGCAAGTGTACCACAAAACCACCTCAGCACAAAATTAATCAGTGAAGATGTTTACTTTTGAAAAAAGGCACAGACTGTGCATTACACTGACTAAACACAAAGCTAATCAGATTAGAAATGGTGGGTGCATGCTGATTTAGATACTCTATTTCCAAAGGTTTGTGGTCACAGCTTCTAATTTAGTTCTTTAATCTTTCAATCTTATTTCAGCCCCATATTATGCACATATAAACAGGTTCATAAGCATACAAACATGAAATCTTCATAGACAAACAGCAGTAGTGGAATGCGTCGTACTGATTCTCAATAAGGCACTTCATCAACTTTCTGCCCTGAATTGCTAAAAAAGTCCATAAACAAATCGAGAACTTCACTAACTGGTACAGAGAACTGACCTTAACATCGTCAGACCCCTTTGAGATTAACTGGAGTGGCAACAGTAAAACCAGGCTTAGCATTTTGCGCATCTCTAAGCGCACCACATATCGCCGCTTTGCTCTCCGCTCGACTGGAGGTGTTTGCGTATTTTTTTATTAGTTATTTTTGCCAATACATTTATTTGATTCTTACTAATATATTTTGTTTAAGCTAATGATTACATTTCATTTCAGACGCACTGTTGTGGTTTTATTGAAAGTTCCTTTAGGAAAAAAATAGGCTATTTCTGTCATTGCTGCTTACATTTACATTACATTCACAGCATTTAGCAGACACCCTTATCCAGAGCGCCTTACAAGTTATACAGTCTTACAATCCAAGCAATTGTGGGTTAAGGGTCTTGCTCAAGGACCCAACAGTGGCAGCAAGACAGAGGTGGGATTTGAACCCTGGACCATAGTCCAGTACCTCAACCGCTAGGCTACCACAGTCCCATAACTAGCTAATCTTATATAACTTTGTCTGTCGAGTGGCCTTGAATGTGAAATTATCTGAGGGTGAACCTGGTAACACTGTCCAAAGTGGCTGCCTTAAGTGGCTGATTAGTCACTATGCTGTGCTTTTCCTCACTATGCTGCAAAAGTTTTCAGACCCATTCACTCAAGTTGCAGCCTTGTGCTAAAACAAACAAAAAATAAATAACTACCCCATAATGACAAAGTGAAAACTGAATTTTAGAAATCTTCGCAAATGTATTGACAAGGAAAAACTAACATGTTGCGTTGAAATGAATATTCAGACCCTTTACTCTGTACTTAATCGAATCACTTTTGGCAGCCTCCAGTTACAGCCTCCAGTTGTCTTGGGTATAATGCCAAGTTTAATGAGTATAATGTTTGCACACCTGGATTTGGGGGATGTTCCAGTCAAGGCTCTTGGCCATTCAAGGACATTCACAGATTTGTCCCTAAGCCACTGTGTGCTTAGGATCATTGTCCTGTTGGAAGTTGAACTTTCGGCCCAGTTTGAGTTCCTGAGCACCCTGGATCAGGATTTCTTTAAGAATTTTTCAGTACTTTTTTGCACACAGGATCTTTGGAGGTTGCCAGAGTGACCATTGGGTTCTTGGTCACCTCTCTTACCAAGGCCCTTCTCCCCTGATTACTGGTGGGCCGACAGCTCTAGGAAGTGTCCTGGTTGTTCCAAACTTCTTCCACTTCCACAAGAATTATGGAGGCCACTGAACTCTTGGGGACTTTCAATGCAGCATTTTTTTTGTAGCCTTCTCCAGATCTGTGCCTCCACCCAATCCTGTCTCTGACCTCTACAGGCTGTTCTTTCCTCCTCATGGCTTGGTTTTTGCTCTGATATGCATTGTTAGCTGTGAGACCTTATATAGACAGATGTGTCTTTCCTAATCATGTTCAATCAACTGTGTTTACCATAAGTGGACTCCAAGTTGTAGAAACATCTCAATGAAAGAAATGGGAGGCCTGCAGAGCTAAATTACAAGTGTCATAGCAAAGGGTCTTATCTCCATGTGAAATCTTAGTTTTTCTATTCTTGTGAAAAGCAGTTTATTAACTTGCCAACATACCAGACTACTGATTATAGAGCATTTTATATATACTTACCAGTTAAACTTGTCTTGGGAGTTAATATACACACACACACACACACACACACATATATATATATATATATATTTATATATTAACTCCCAAGACAAGGTTAACTAGTAACTCACAAGACATACTGGCAAACTGGTCAATCAGAAGCCCTATATAGTGCTCAAAGGAGAAAAATCTGACCAGCATGGCATAAAATTATATTAACAGATGATATTAGGGGCCAGGCTTTGGATTTTACAGCAATTAGCAGACAACATAATTCATACAACCTGTAAATGTACAGTTCAGGCAGGTGGGAGTGAAGGGCAATGTGTATTGGCAAACTTAACCTAATGGCCAATAGTCCAGTACTACAACAGCTGCAGTTATTTTTCTATGTACACATGGTATCCTAATCATGCTAATTACAAATGGCTTCACTGAGTTATTCAATTGAAATGTTGGGTGCATTTATGCTTTAATTGCTGTCTCCTGGATAATTAAAAACCTAGAACTGAGCACTGGGTCGTGTGGTCTGCTTCAGGATCCATGCACTTGTGACCTTGATTACAATAAGATGCTTTGTTTGAGATAATTGTGCTATGGCTATGACAATTCAGAGAAAGCACAATTATTTTATGTTACTCTTATTGTTAGAAGCAATTTGAAAAGTTTAAAGCAATCGGCAATCAAATACTACAAAAGCAACCATTGGGAGACAAAGTAAATGGTACGTCAAATGCATATTATGTTGTATCCTCACTGTATTATTGGTTTTAGCGGATGCACTTCACCAGATTTTATATGCTAAAATTGATTACCAATAGGAGAGAAAGCATTTCTCCCAACATACTCCTATACTTGTAGAATATACTTGTATATTCTCCATTTTATTATACTTTTCATAATATTACATTATCTCTAATTTATTAGCCTACAGATATTTGAATTATTGTGCATTTTAAATACGTTCTCTCTATTAATATCTACTTAGCTTCTGTTTGTTTAATCTATTATTGTAATCTCATTAAGTAAGTAAATTGGCTTAATTTTTACATACATCATCTAAGCCGCCCAAGGAGGATGGGTCCCTGTTTGAGTCTTGGTCCTCCCAAGGTTTCTTCCATGTAACATTTAGGGAGTATTTTTCTTTGCCACTGCCACCCTAAGCTTGCTCACTTTGGTACTGGGTTTAGATAATAGAAGATAAAATAAAATTGAGGCGCTTATTTGAGACAATGCTCCATTATAGAAATAAATCTGACTTTAATACTACTTTCCTGCATAACAAATTCCTAGCCAAATGACATGGCCTTGGACTGAACACCTCACTAGGCAATGCGATTCTGGTCTTTTTATCCAGCCGCTCACAGTCTATTAGATTTGGCAAGCACATTTTCATCCACTTTATGTATAAACACTGGGGTCCCCCAAGGATGTGTGCTTAGCCTCCTACTCTATACACTCTACATATGACGGCACCCCCTGCAATTACATCATTAATTTTGCAGATGGTACAACAGAGCTTGGACTCATTACAAACAACGAGTCTGAATACAGGTAGGAGGTTGAAAAGCTAGCAGAATGGTGTAATAACCATAAACTGGCCTGTAATACTAAGAAGACTAAGTAAATCATTGTGGACTTCATAGCCATTCTCTACTCCATGTAGGTGATGAGGTGGTGGAGAGGGTCACCAGCTTTAAATTCCAGGGCCTTCCCATGGCAGAGGACTTAGTCCTAGGGCATTCGTATGGTCTCTGTGAAGCAGCACATCTACTGAGGAAGCTGAAGACCCAACCGTGATGATCTCTTATCGCTGTGTCATAGAAAGCATGTTGACCTATAGTCTCTCAGTGTTGTTCACCAGCTGCACTAAGGCTGGGCAACAGACACTTCAGAGGATGGTTAAAACTTCTGGAGAGGGAAAAGAGGAAAATAAAAATCATGTCACCTGCCTTCCAGAAATTGCTAGTGTCTACACCCGACACCTGCGCCAGTCGCATGACATCACACGTGACAGGTCACATCCAGCATATTACCTATTCAACCTTCTGCCCTCCGGGAGGAGATTTAGATTGATCTGTGCTAAGACTGCCAGAATAGCAAACCGCTTCATCCCCCAAGCAGTGAGGCTACTAAATGAACTCTCCAGCCCATCTTTCCCCCAACAGTCTGGTCATCCATACTCTCCACCCACCATCTACAAGCGACATATTACAAAAACATGAAAACATGTAAATAATTGCAAAAAAATAAACAATGTAAAAGTAATGCACATGGTAGCAGCATCTTTTATTAATCCCAGTTCCAGTTAAAAGCAGCAAGTTTTAATGCTGGAAACAAAGTTTTCAACGTCTCATAAATGGCCCCACCGACACTGGATCACAGCATCTAGTCCCAGTTTATGAGCTGCAAGTTCTAATACAGGAAACAGTGTTTCTCTGCATTTTCTGCACTATTTTTGAATATTGCATAAGTATAGCATAAGTGCAGATATCACCCGAATGCCCATCATTACAAAATGGCATTAATCGGATAATACAGATGTGCATACTACCAGGTAAATAACTGAACTTATTCTGAAATTTCACTACTTTTCTTTGTCACTACGCTGAAGATGCTCTGTCATTGTCACGTTTTTATAGTATAACAAAGACGAATAAAGAGCTTGATTAGGAAAACATACTGTTGTATTTTGTAGCAGAAAAGCTATCTGCTGTGTGTTGCAATGAAAAATCCTGGAGACAGCTTGAAGTTCACATATTTATTCCCAGAGAATCCTCGGCACTGAGAACACAGTGCATGTCTATCTAACCTGTCTGCCTCTATACTGTCATACTGAGATGACATTTGGACATCAGGTTGGATGCTACATAGCATAGGTGATTTAAAAAAAAAGTTCATATAAAGTTCGTCCATCTCAGTCAACATCGTTTTCTGAGTACTTGGAACCCAAGCAATAAAATCCAAAATTGACAATCAGGATAACATTCTGCTTATGGCATTATGTGTTCAGAGACTTTTTTGTCTAAGTTACTTTGTGGATTGTGGACGACTTTCCGCTGCTTTTTTGTAACAAGCTGTAAATGGAGTTAGTACGTACATGTGCCTGTCCTATTGTAGGTAGTACGCCTGTGTTTGCCCCCCCAATACCTGTATATTCTCTCTAACCAATAACTATACAAAATGGTTCACATTACTCATTGAGTCTTGGTTTCATCTGGCTGTAATGCTGTCCATCAATACATTTTTGGCTTCGACAAAAGTATCAGATTCATCATACCGTCCTCTGAAGTGGTACGACTTTCCCCTACACAGGGGTCATAAGTGTAGTTTTGGTCATTACTGTCTGCTGCTTGAAAGTGTACATAACAGAGATACGCACATTTTGGATTTCAAATAGTGGAGTTTAAGTTCCTGTGGCTAAATTGAACAGCACGCACTCTATGCACAAAGTTCAATCAATAGCTCGTCTTCACACTGTACATATTATGGACTGGAAACAAATCATTTTATCATTCAGTGGCTTGGCTACTTGCACAATTAATTATTTCAAAAAGAAAAATGAACAGAGTCATCAAGTGGAAATGTGTAGAGCACATGCAATTTAAGTCTTTCAAAGTGTTAGAGAGCACCTTTTCATTTTTACAGGAAGTATGCAATTTCTGGCTTGACTTCCAACCATGCATAATAAATTTCTTTATTTGTGAAGTGCTTTTGATTTAATGATAAGAGACCAGGCTCATTGCAGGAAACTGCTCATTTCAGAACGGAAACTGGTATGCACCCTTTAAGTATCCCCACATTCAACCCCTTACACTGCACAGTTGTGTGTGCCTGTTAGCAGCTGAAAGAGGATCTAAAAATAAAGACATTTTGGCTCTTACAATACAAGAGAAAAGTGGCAAAAATGTGAACCGTAGCTTTCAGCATCTGGTGTGGACCCCTGGTGCAGCAATCACTGTAGCAAACTGTTCTGGTAACTGTTGAGTCATGCACATGGGCTTGGAGGAATTTTTGTAGAACAGCTACAACTCTGGGATGTTGATGGGTTTCCACTCACATGAACTGCATCCACAACATATTTGTTGGATAAAAGGTCAGGGGCCGTATTTGTAAAAGATTCTTAGTGCTAAGAGTAGCTTCTAGTGAAAAAATTCTAAGGAAAGTCTTTGAATTATGGGCGTTTCCCTTTTAAAGTTAGGAGTAGATCCTAGTAAAAGTTATTCATCAAGCATCTTAACCCCTAAAAGTGCTCCTAAGGTGAAAAACGGTTAGGAGTACGGAGGAGGCTCAGGAGTTCTCTTAAGCAGAGGAGAAAATGGTGGAAAGATGACGAAGCAGAAGAAACATTCTCCAAACGCTGAATAACAGCGAGTTAATCAAAGGCTACCAATTAGATCATGTAGGCATAGCGTTTGTGGCTGACCTTTAGAGATTCGCTCACATCTCCTACCTAACGCAACAATGTCGTAACATCCGATATGAATACAACCCCACCAGTTTAATAGACACAGCAACAATCAAGGTCATTGAAAAGAGTAGATCCACATTTTCTCCGGTTCATAGGCTATCCAATGGATTAATCAGGCTTCAAAAATTTAAAGTATGATAAATAAACTGTCAATAAAATGAAGCAAATCAATGTGTGATTAGTGTAAAATAGGCAGAATGTGTCATACCTAGTCACCAGGTTGACCCCGCCTCCTAATTAAGATAAAGGTTTTTGACTTCTCCTTGCTCAGAGTTGCTCTCAGATTGCTTATGAATCACTTAAGCTAAAACCTCTAATTAGGAGTTCTCCAAGAGGATTCTTAGAAGCTTTATGAGTACAGCCCCTGATGTCCTGGCAGTTTCCTTTAGAATTTGCTGGTTTAATTGGACTGTGGTTTAAATGGGACTGTGGTGGTCTAGTGGTTAAGGTGCAGGACTATGAACCAGAAGGCCAAGGGGTCAAATCCCACCTCAGCCAAAGCTGCCACTGTTGGGTCCTTGAGCAAGGCCCTTAACCCACAATTGCTTGGATTGTAAGACTGTGTCAATTGTAAGTCGCTCTGGATAAGGGCGTCTGCTAAATGCTGTAAACATAAACATAAATGCAGAAGTCATTCTTCCATCAATGAATGCAAGCTGTCCTTGCCCAGATTCTAGATTATTTTTCTATATGCAGTGATTCTCTTTTAACCCAAAAAAGTTCTATTTTGCTGTCATCCATCCACAAAATGTTTCGCAATAGCCTTCTGGCATGTTCACATGCTACTGGATAGGCAGCAATATTCCTTTGGAAGTATTATACTGGTGGTGAGCTCAAACATAACGTTAGCCACTGACAGTGCTGTGTATGAGAGTAACCAGTCAAGTCTGTGGTAACACTGATGGGGTGGAGCACGTTCTTGGTGGACAGGTTTGTGTGGATGGTGAAGCAATTACATTTTACATCAAGTACAGGTTTCATTAACCAACTTACTTAACTGAAAATTATTTACACAGAACATATTCCCAGAAAAAGTCAGTGGAATTACCAGTTGCCATTTTACTTGTGGTGTTATTCATAGGAAAACCAATGCAGTCTATAAGATATTCAGATTGTGCTGATTTTGCTTTAAACCATCCTAACTGTCTGATGCATTTAAATAGAAATGCTATTTTTTCCCCTCATTTCACATAACTAGCTGCTTTCACAGAGGCATCAGTTACATATTAATGCACACTAATAACTGTTCTGTACGACTAAAAACAGAAAGCTGTTCATGATAAAAAGTCAAGTACAACTTGACTTGTGGTTGCTGGGCTTTCTACACGTAGTTCCACATTGGACTGTACTGCCGTTCAGACTAACATTTTCACCTCCATGTGCTTTCATTTCAAAAATCACAATTTTACATTTACATCATTTAGCAGATGTGGTTCTACATTCATTGTCCATTTTATCAGCTCCACTTACCGTATAGAAGCACTTTGTAGTTCAATAGTTAGATTGTAGTCCATCCATTTCTCTACATACTCTTAGTCCCGTTTACTCCATTCTCCAATGGTCAAGACCCCCCACAGATCAGGTACTGTTTGGATGGTGGATCATTCTCAGCACTGCACTGACATGCTGGTATGAGTGGATCAGACACAGCAGTACTGCTGGAGTTATTAAAACACCTTCACATCACTGTTGTACTGAAAATAGTCGACCAACCAAAAATCAGACACCAGGATCATGTAGGCAGAGTCGTTGTGATCACAGATGAAGGAACAGAGAATGACTAACAAACTGCAACAACAGATGAGCTACTGTCTCTGACTTTACATGTAAAAAGTGGAGCAATAAGGTAGCTAATAGAGAGCACAGTAAGTGAACACTGTGTTTAAAAACTCCAGCAGCACTGCTGTGTCTGATCCACTCATACCAACATAACTCACACTAACACACCACCACCACATCAGTGTCACTCCAGTGGTGAGAATGATCCACCACCGAAATAGTAGCTGATCTGTGATGCTCCTGTGAAGGTTCTGAGCATTAGAGGACAGAGTAAAGGGCACAAACTATATATAGAAACAGATGGACTACAGTCTGTAATTGTAGAACTACAAAGTGCATCTATATGGTAAGTGGAGCTGATAAAATGGACAATGAGTGTAGAAACAAGGACATGTACCAAATAAAGTGAGTGGTGAGTGTATTAATGTAAGGAAACAAAGATAATTAGTCGGCTAACTAACTAGCAGTTTGGAGAGAGTGTAAAAAAAAAATAATAAAAAAAAAGATATAAAAACAATAATTTCTAGTTTTCTAGATGTCTAAGCAATGTGACAGGAACTCTGGTCAAATTACATGTTTGTGCATTTTTAAAATAAAAATAACCTTTATAAGGAACACAAACACAGCATTCCTAAAAATGAATACATAGATTTTAAATTTGATTTACAAAAATCTATGCAGCTTTCTGCACACCTATAGTGATTTATAAGGTTTTATAAATGAATTGATTTGTTACTGTTTTATAGACATTATCGTATTTTAGTTCATTTTCATTTAGGAAAATCAACAATCCCAACAAACCGTAAACCCATTTGATTTTCTTACATTCCCCCCCACCCTTGGACCCCAATTTGTGAGGCCCTTTATACAGTTCCTGCCTTTGACTGTGAGGGACTCATCCTGCTGTGCTTCTCACCTTCCTAGGGCAGTGTGTGTATGAAGGTGACTGAACATATTTAATATCATAAGGGAGGAAATAAAAGGATCAGAAAAGAAAGTTCTTGTGATGAAGTTTTATTTTTGGAATTTCCTGCAGCACCTTTGTTCCAGCATATAGGCAACGTGAGAAGAGACAGAGAAATGACCTTGTGGAGGGCTAAAAATGGCAAGGCTTCTGGATCGCCGATGGTGTAACACTTGCGTAACAAAATCCTTTGCTAAATGTACCAAAATACAACATGGATTATTACTCTGTGTTCTGGAGGTTCAAATGGAAAGTGTCAACATTGCAGGTCAGATTAGGTGTTCAAAGTGTTCTTCAAAATCATTGAAGAAATAAAAATAAATCTTGTATCTTAAATACAATCAGGGATGAGATGCATAAGGAAAAATTTGGAAAATATGTCTTCTTGCCATTATACACGTAAATCTACTGGAAAGAATATTGGGGTGACCTTTCAAATATCAGGATCACTTTGGACTCCCAATGTTAGAGTTAATCTACCTCAGAGTGCCTATTTAACTTCTGGAAATATTCCGTTTTTTTTTTTCTTCTTAATTTTTTCCATTTTAAATGACCTGAGCTCAGTTCATTTAAAGTGAACCTGAAAGCAAACCAACTGCAATTGATCTCAGTTCTTTTCGTGTGCACATTGTGAGTGACCTATAAAGAGGACTCTTGTCTTTCTAGTTCTCTTTAGCACTGATGAGATCTGAGACCACTTGGTCACACCACAACCCCTGTGTAACACTGAATTATGGGTAGTGTATAAATATTTATGTACCTTTTTTTTTATGAAGCAAATGAGAAGACAAAGAATATGAACTACCAAAACTTCAACTAAAGCGGAGACGAGCATGAAGGTTGAATGATATTTAATCATAGTTTGCATATCAAAACATGCAGCAGAACCTCGGAATTCAAACTTGATTGGTTCCAGAAGGCCGTACTAATTCAGATTTGTTCGAAGTCGGAATAAAATTTTCCCATAACACTTATTGTAAATGGGATTCATCTGTTACTGACTGCCCAATGCTTGTATTAGTTTACGTTTATGTTAATATATAATTCATGATTAATCATAACGCAAAAGCATGTAATGCAATGCATACGATCAATAAAGACATGAAATAAGTTTATAGCCATCGAGGCAAATTTAATGACAGCGACAGTGTGACTGAGGGCATGTCTGAAATAGACTAACATAATACTTATACATAATCATCATAATAATAATAATAATACTAATAATCATCATCATCATCATCCCATGATCACCCCCAATTTCTTCTACTTTTGGCTTTTATGGTGATTGACATACTGTATTGTTGCATTATTGCCACCATCTGGACATCAATCTTTGGAAGATTGCACTGATTTAGTGATGTCTTCAGGGTGTCAAAGTAAGAAATCTATGTCAGAATTTAAGTGAAGAAGCATTCAAACTGAGGATCCACTGTAACATTAAAAAATTTGATTGTACTAAATAGACTTGCACTGCCCATCAACCAACAGTTTGGACCTACAATGCCAGGGAAACAAAGAAGCTCAGCAATGGGAACCAGTGCTTGAGGCCTTGAGCTACAAAGTTGCATTCCAATATCTGATGCCCAGTGGGAGACTTCCCCTGGCATTGCTATCCTTTATCTGACTTGCACTTCACATTGGTACCTTATGTGGAGGCCAGGGGCGAGTTCCCAATTCTCAAGTGCTCCTTGGGGGTGTGGGCTAGGTCTGCAGTTTGTTACATGGCCAGGCTGAGGTGCCTCTTTGGTACATTACCTGTATTTCATAATGAAGTGCATCAGTGCTCTCAATGTACTAATAGAGAACTGCAAGAGGGTGGTAGTGAAATGTCTATTTTTCAGGCTCTTAGAAGTCTAGTTGTAAAGATAAAGAGCTTATGTTGAGGAGAGGATGGATTTAACGACTGCACTGTGGAACTGTGTTATCGGAGCCTGCAACAGCCCCAGGAAGACCATCCTTCGCTATGCTTTGGCAATGAAGAAATATGCTGGTGCTAAGGAACACGAGTGGCTCTCCAGGGCAATAAAAGTTATAAACTGTTTTAAACACAGCTTTTGACTGCTTTTATTTATTTTTTTTATTTACTTTTCATTAAATTTTTTTGGTGGAATAGAGTGAAGCAAAAGGGTTTTTATTCTGAATGAAGTAATTCAGCTGAAACCAGAAGAGTCATTATGATGAAGTTTGCTGAAATGTCCTGCTTTGTCCTTGGACAATCAAAGTGAGATGGCTGGTTGCTTCAGAGAGCTTCATTCAGGGTCATTCCATGCTTTATATCAATCCAAACCTAGTGCAGCCCTATCTGTTCTGCACTGAACGTTTTGATTTTCTGATATTTGTTCTCAATTTGTGTTAGATACAGAGCTTTTCTCTATGTGCAATTGTGTCTTTCATTGGTCTGTAATGAACACACAATGAATAGTGATGTATAAGTCTGAAAACGAACTGTGCGACCTTTCTTAAACACAGCAGCCAGGGAAATTTCAGACTTCTTCCTATACAGGTATGTGCTGTTTAATGAGCGTTATTAATGACTGCATTACGTTCTATGAAACAGGACATTGACCAGACAAAATCATAGTCAAAGTCTTTTTATGCTTCTGTAATGTAAATATAAAGGGTATTATCACAAGAACAACGAGTGGAACCCTACACAACATCCCTAATGCAATCACATTTTTAATGTATGGAAATTGACGATTATTATAGAAAAGACCATAATATTCTGTAACGAACCTGTGTAGGGGAAAACCGTAACAATTAACAGGATGGTATGATGGACCTGATACTTTTGATAGTCAGAAGCCAAAAATGCAGACACTATTACAAACAACATGGAAGATCAGCCAGATGAAACAGACTCGAGTGAATGTGAACTGGATTATATAGTTATAGATGAGAGAGAATATTCAGGTAGTGGGTCGACAAACAAAGCAGAACTACTTATAATAGGACAGGCACATATGAACACCATTTACAGCTTGTTACAAATAAGTGGCAGAAAGTCATCCACACAATCGAGTAACTTACACAAAAAGTCTCTAAAGAGATCGACTTGGAGATGAAGCTAAAACAGTCTAGTCCAAACGTGAGCTAATGAGCAAGCAAGCACACGACATGCGTACGTGAACATTTTGGGATTGCATATTATATGATCCAATGTTACAGATCTATGAGTGGCAAAATATATGAAACTCTAGGATTATCAGTTCATTTGAGGGTACAATTAGTGCCCATCACATGGCACATGGACAATCCAGAATGCATTTTTGGCCAAATGAGAAGTGTTGTGTCTGCAGAAGGAAAAATCACCACATTCTAGCATAAGAACATTAACACTTCTGTGAAATGTGGTGGTGGTAGTATTATCATTTGGGCTGTTTTGCTGCATCTGGGCCAGGATTGATCATTGATGGAACAATGAATTCTGAATTATACCAGCAAATTGATAGTGAAGATGTCAGGACATCTGTCCATGAACTGAATCTCAAGAGAATGTGGGTCATGCACCAAGACAATAACCCTAAGCACACAAGCTCTTATAAAACATGATTAAAGAAGGCTTTAAATGGTTAAAGAATGTTTTGCAATGTCCATGTCTTAAGTCCTGACCAACAGATATTGTTATAGAAGCAGTTCAAGCAAGGAAAACCACCAACATCCATAAGCTGTTCTGTATGGTGGAATAGTAATAATAATTAAAATTCTCCAATGCAATGTGCAGGACTTGCTGCACAAGGGGGTCAGACAAGATACTGAAAGCAAAGGTATATATACACTGTCATATACTCACAAATATGCAAGGTTGACATTAATGCATTAGGATGCTAAAGTCCAAAGCATAAACACATACTTAACCCCAACTGTCTTCACCCCATCTATCCAAAAGCAGATTAAATATAAAAAGAAACCAAGCTTGACTGAACATTGCTGTGAGTTAAAAAAAAAAACACATTAATAATAATAAATAGTTCACTCATATGTTCAGTACTCTTTATGTCATGGCAAGATGGGCAGCCAAATTCAGAATGGGTAATTATTGCGTGGATGACCTGACAATGAGCAGTAAAAAATGTGACACCCAAGATTTGTTATCATAACATGTCACACCACACTGTCAAGTGAAAACACACTACTTTGATTTTGGATTGAAAAAGGTACTGCTTTTGAATCAAAAGCTAACATTTACAGGCATGGAAGTCAATTTTAGTTGAAAGCAGCCTTCTGTGCTACACAGGAACCTGGAGAGTCATTCGTGCCCTCAAGAACCTTGACAGTCAGTGGTGCTGGTGGTTAAGAATTCAAAGTCAGACTGTGATAGAAAAATGACAAGTGATAAGCTTCCACAGAGAGGCTTCCTCCTGCCAGCATCTGCACAGCTCCAGGTGGATGATGGCCTTCTGCCCTGATCTGAGAAATAAGCCACTTAACCTAAACAAATCTTGGCCCAAACATCAAAAAGACAGACCAAGAAAAGGTCCTGAATACCAAACATTACAAGAATTCTTCATCTTTTTACACAGAAGGATATGGAAAGAACCATAACTCCAGTGTTTATATATATCTCCTTTATGGTTTGAGTATGGAGGCCTTGTGATGAGCACTTCCATCTTGCCTTTACTGTGGAGTGAGACACTGCCCAAACTGCAGGGGTGATAAGGATTTACAGGCCCAGCTGCAACATCTGTGAGTAAACTGCTATCGGATACCATATGGAACCTGTATGCCCAAGTGTCTCATCTTGTATCCAGGCTTGAAGTAGCCTAACAGGGTAACTAGAGCCTCCTTTCAATTGTCAGTAAACATATCCTTTCACTCTACAGCTGTAATCACTTACACATATCATCAGTACATTCACACAAAGTTTCAGCTGATTCCATCAACTTGATGAGCTACTGGATATTTAAACTATTAACTGTATCACTGTATCACTCTTACCAAATGCAACAAACACTACAGTGTGTTATATGTTGAAAATGCTCCACTTCCTCCGATGTATTTATTAATTATTTATAAATTATTGGATTATAAAAGGGCAATTTAGTGAAATCAATTAACGCATATCTTTTGTACTGTGGGAGGAAACTGGAGCACCCAGAGTGAGCCCATGCGGACACCGGGAAGACTTGCAAACTCCAGACAGTTGGAGTCTGAGGTTGGGATTGAACCGGAGACGCTGGAGCAGAAGCTCCTGGAGCTGTGATCTGATCAGTAGTGATTGTTCATTGCCAGTGAATGATTGAGATCTATCAAGGTGAGCAATGATCACCTGGCTATCCAGTGCCAGCTATGGGTTTTTAGTGCTGGATTTCTACACGAAACGTTAAGACAACAACAAACAGAGGGTGAAAACGCATACATACTTTTGCATACTGGTTATGCCATACAGTCTGTACACACATGATTGGATGGATCTGAACTTCTTATCCATTTGTTTGCTTTTGGTAACCTTGGCAGTAAGCCCCCAGTGAATGAAACCACAAGAGAAAATAAAGGCTTTTCTCTGTATACACTTACTGCATCAGGGCAGCGTTATCCGGCGTGAGCTTTCGGCTAGGGGATTTAAGCCTGATGAACAAACAGAGTTATGTCTTGTTATCAACTTCGGCCTGAACCACGCAAAAGAAAATGTCAGAGCTGGCTTTGGCCACAATCAGTGTCACACACAGACATGTGGCTCTGCGACTTAAAGTGATAGCAGAATGATGAGGCAATAAGCACCAGTAGGTTTCACATCATAAGAACAACCACCCACACATGCAGAAACACACCATCGCTCCACTTTATGCCCGGGTCCTGCACACAGACAGGATAAAATGTATACGTTGCATGCCTCCCACCGTCGGGGCCAACAAAATGCTTGCCTGTACTGCTCCCCCAATCTATAAATAAACCACCCTCCCCCTTGCCTCTGCCATCCCATCCAATTCCAGCTGTAATTAACAATCGATTTATGCCTCTGCCATGAGCCTGGCTAATTAAGTTAAATTAGTTATGCAAAGCAGAGGGAAAATTGAGGTTTGCCAAGGTTGTGGACTTTTCCCTCGTAACAATTTCACCCCCCTTTGGAAGGCAGAGCAGTTAGGCAGCAGTCACTGACATTTACCCCAGCCAACACTTCCAGTGGAGAGGTCTTCTGGAACGAATGGAATCTTCTGCACTTGTGCATAATAATTACAGTAAAAATCGTCCTCCAAAATGCATGAACTCGTTTCAGAGAAGGATTCCGAAATTGTTTCGAGACGAAGGTAAATGTCTGCTGCCGAAAGCCAATCCAGGATGAACTTGCACGTGGGTGAATTAACATTTACAGCATTTAGCAGAAGCCTTATCCAGAGGGACTTGGAACTACTATAATCTGAACGCTGTACAATCCAAGTGATTATGTATGTTAATGCAGCCTTATCTTAATTTAAGTCATAAAAGACCAACAAAGCATAGGTAAACCTAACTAAACAACATTCGTTTACATCACATCTGGCATAAGTAAATAAAGCAATGGTATATTATAGACTCGGAAGATAAGAAACAAAGTAACTTAAATTCTACCAATGGATCCTGCTTTCCGGCCAGATCAGATATGCATACACGATTGGTCATGAGTGGAGGATGGTTGGAGGATATTCCATGGTGCTGAAAGTGACCCATGGCAGCGCTGTGTTATATAACAATTAAATAATATTATATAATAATATACATATACATTATTTATATCCAGTCTAGTGGCGATAATTCACCAGTACAGTATGCCAATAACCATAATACCCAAAAGAAGAAAAAGTAGCAAGGTGCGATCATAGGCATGCGTATTATACATCAGTCTATGGGTGCAATTTCAGGACATCTGCCCATGAGCTGAATCTCAAGAGAAGGTGGGTCATGCAGCAAGACAACGACCCTAAGCACACAAGTCGTTCTACCAAAGAATGGTTAAAGAAGAATAAAGTTCATGTTTTGGAATGGCCAAGTCAAAGTCCTGACCTTAATCCAATCGCAATATTGTGGAAGGACCTGAAGTGAGCAGCTAATGTGAGGAAACCCACCAACATCCCAGAGCTGAAGCTGTTCTGTACGGAGGAATGGGCTAATATTCCTCCAAGCCGGTGTGCAGGACTGATCAACAGTTACAGGAAACGTTTAGTTGCAGTTATTGCTGCACAGGGGGTCACACCAGATACTGAAAGCAAAGGTTCACATACTTTTGCCACTCGCTAATATGTAATATTGGATTATTTTCCTCAATCAATAAATTACCAAGTATAATATTTTTGTCTCATTTGTTTAACTGTGTTCTCTTTATCTACTCTGACGTTTTAGGTCATATTTATCCAGAAACGTAAAAAATTCTAACTTTCTAATTCTAACTTTCAAGCACCACTGTAACTTATGATGGATTTGCTGGAACATATCCCCATTGAAAATCAGACATCACCTATACAATACAACTGCATTAATGCATATAATGCCTTATATAGTGTGGATTTTTGGGGGTCTGGAATGGATTCATTCACTTTACATTATTCCTTATGGAAAAAATTTGCTCAGTAGTTTTCTCCACAAGTCTTCTGGAACGAATTAATGACAAGAACCTGAGTTACCACTGTAATTAGAAACTGTCTGTGTGTGACAGCGCATGTATTACCTCTTGCATTATTTCAAAATAAAGAAGGGAACTGAGAAGCTTGGAGAAACTGTGACTTGTTTCTCTAGTGGGCTGTGTTTTAAAGATGCAGTACTTCTTACTCCACTTGTTTCTCCATTCACATTGGTTTCATGTGTCTCTACAGGCTATTTTCACTCAATGTATGTACAGACAGTTGAGCACACTGCAGGTCAGTGTGTATGATTCTCATAGAATTTATGTAGGTAGTATGCTTTTATGAGAGTTGAAAGAGCCAGATGGTATATCCTCTCCTCTGTGAAAAAAGACTCAATAGAGAAAGTCAAGAAGGAAACATCGTACCAGTCATAGCTTAATTACTACTACAAACTAATTTTCAAATTCTGCTCCTCTGCATGTCTCTAGTGCTTGCCGTCTCTCCCACTACAAAGTTTGGAGGCTTAATAAACACAAAATGAACTTTTTTTTTTGAATATATGTGCACTGATTATGAGAACGGGATTATGAGAATTTCATTTAATGATGTAGATATGTATGACGTTCTACATGCTCAGATCTGTGAGAAACAACCTAGTCAATACAGACGTAAGTATATGCCTGAGACATAGAATATATGACAATAATAATAGTATATAGCAGTACAAGTGTAAGACAACACTCATGGGTGCGCAGTTATAAGCAAAATAATCCACTTTGTGTAAGGTTGCATTATGCCACCACTGTGTTCATCATTTTCCTGTAACAGCACGACCAGTCATACTTCATTGTTTGCTTATTAGATATTGATGAAATGGTATAACTTGTGTCAAAAGCAAAACTGGGGAATTGTAATTTATTAGGAAAGGAATCAATCTATAACTAAGGCAAATGAGCCCATGTAGTCCATATCTGGGCTTAAAGATGTCACTCTTGCTTATAATTTCTCCTTCAATGACAATAATTCTCATTAAATAGTCAGTAATACACATCTGACAGCGCAGCAAACCATTGCAGGGCCTCCTTCCCTCTCATACACACCTTAAACCAATCCACTTATTGGCATGTTTTTGGGAGCTTGGAAGAAACTCAATAACCGCCAGACAAAACCAATACACACTGAAGAACATAAACAGCACACAGAAAGTTATTTGGTGTGAAAATCAAACCTAGGTTGCTGGAGCTTTGTGGCACCACCATTTTAATAGTACAGCTGGACATGGCAATATGAATGTACTGTACCTTGTTCCAGTATTTCAATCGCATTATCTACTTTCAATTATATTACTATATCTTTTTTTACTTTGATTACGCTTTTCCTAACAGAACAAAGCGAAATCACGAGAACTGCCAAAGCAAAGGGAAATAATCTGGCAACGTGATTTCTAACACAACAAGAGAAGCGAGGCAGAAAGAAAGCTTCTCTTGAATGAATGTGATCACATGGAGGGGGGAACTGAGCAGGCCCAGAAAAAGCTGTAGCAGTGAAGGAGAATGCGGGGGGCTCACCGCCAGAGTGGGGAAGCCGGGAAGCCACAGCGGAGAGGAGAGGTTGGTAACGAGGGCGCCGAAGACAAAAATAAGACACTAACCCTTCTCTGGCGTCTAAGCCCTGGCAAAAATTACCTCCGAACCTCCTGGCCAGTACAATTACTGGCGTTCTACCAACTGCCAGCTACACCACTGTCCCTATCAATACTGCGAGCAGCAAAAAGGTGTTGGTGCCGTGTGAAGGCTGGTGCAGCACGCCGAAACAACAGCATGGCTGACATGGAGTGATGGTGCGAAGCCTGTGTGACCCCAAAGGTGTGCTCAAACAGGCTCACCAACAGATGTCGCCACTTACATGCATGGCGCCAAAATAGGGCTGGAGCATGCGCGATTGCGCCATGTGTGCTCACGCCACCATATTGGGTTGACGCTGGCCTCTAGCAGTCAACGCGTGACCCCTAATAGTAGCCCCCAAGGGCCACAGGGGTCTTGATGCCCCTTAGCGTACTTACTAACCCCCCCAGCCTGATGAACCGACTCAGGATTGAGCGCACTTCGTACAGGAAGGCCCTGGTAAGCAGGACAAACCTTGAAACAGGAGCTGAAAGGGAGGGTGGGGCAACACGAGCCTCGGCAGCACTAGCTGATCAGTAGCAAGGCTATGTGCATGGCAAGCTCAGGTATGGAGCTGGGCAGCGCTAGCTGCTCAGTTGCTAGGCTAACGGGGGCGCAGCAAGCTCAGGTATGGACCTGGACAGCGCTAAATGCCCAAGTACGGAGCTTACTTGCTCAGGTATGGAGCTTACGTGCTCAGGTACGGAGCTTGGGGGTGCGGTGTGCTCAGGTACAGAGCTTAAGAGCTTGGCATGCTCAGGTACTAAGCTACGGGGCTCTAACTGCTCAGGTATGGAGCTTGGGCGTGTGGCCTGCTCAAGTACGGGGCTAGGTGGTATCAAGTGACCAAGTACAGGGCTAACAGGCGCAGTGTGCTCAGATACAAAGCTGGGCTGTGCTAAATGCTCAGGTATGGAGCTTACAGCCGCAGCGTGCTCAGGTACTGAGCTTAAGGACGCGGAGTGCTCAGGTACAGAGCTGGATGGTGCTAAATGCTCAAGTACGGAGCTTACTTGCTCAGGTACGGAGTCTATGGGCGCGGCGTGCTCAGGTATGAGGCTATGGGGCGCTAATTATTCAGGCACAGAGCTAACATGCTCAGACATGGAGCTTAAGGGCATGGCATGCTCAGGTACGGAGCTTGCTTGCTTGCTCAGGTATGGAGCTTAAACACACTAAAGGTCCCAGCTTCAGAAGAGCCGTGCTTTACCTCCCGCTCCCTGGCTCTGGATATAAATGACGCATCTGTGTGAATATCTAGATAGCACAGGGCAGCCAGGGAGGAGGCCGGAAGGAATGGATTCAGAGCATCCTCCACCCTATCATCAAGGCCCCTCTCAAACACGGCCATGAGTAGAAGATCGTCCAGACCACTCTCTCTGGCCACAATCTGGAACTTCTCTACGTACACTGCCACGGACTTATTGTCCTAAGTGACATCAAAAGCTTGGGGTGGCCCAAGAAGGGACCTCCTTGGGGGGGGGGGGGGGGCAGCCAAATCAGTTGGTTCTGGAGCGAGAAATAGCTGCTTGAAACCATGCGGGGCAACCAGTGCCGTCCTGCGGCATGGACTGGAAGCTCTACCAGGTCGGGTTGGCCAATTCTGGCCATCCTGAACTAAGGCAACTTGACAGAACCCCACCACCCCCCCCCCCCCCCCAGAACTAATATAAACCCCCAGAAAAAGATACCCGCTGAATTACCGTGACAAGGACTTCCAAACTAAGAGATCCAGGAGCTAATACGCGGGTCCTTTTACATGGTCGGAACCATGTGTTACGGTTTCGCCCTGTTGGAAGTCCTGACGAACCATTAAAATAAAGTCTATTTTATTTATTTTAGGACCCAAATGCAGTTACTCCAGATGGAATTAATGAACCAAATTGCTTCTCTGAATGAACGCAATCGCAGGGGGAGGCGCCAACTACCTGATCACGCGAGGGGGAAACCTGAGCAGGTCCAAAAGGGTTTGGTCAGTGAGGGAGAACGGGGGGGGGGGGGGCGGGGGACGGCTCACCACCAGAGTGGGTGAGCTAGGAAGCCGCAGCGGGTGATGGAGAGATTGGTAACGATGGCGTCGAGCACGAAAATAAGACACTGAACATTCTCAAGTGTCTAAGCCCTGGCGAAAGTTACCTCTGAACCTGCCCGTACAATTACTGGTGGTCTACTAACCACAAGCTACACCACTGTCCCTATCAAAACTGTGAGCAGCAAAAAGGCGATGGTGCCGCGTGAAGGCTGGTGCAGCACGGCGAAGCAACAGCGTGGCTGACACGGAGCGATGGTGCAAAACCTGTGTGAGCCCAAGGTTGTGCTTAAATAGGCTCACCAACAGGTGTCGCCACTTACACCTATGGCGCCAAAATAGGGCTGGGGCATGCGAGATTGCGCCATACGTGTTCACGCTGCCATATTGAGTTGACGCTGGCCTCTAGTGGCCAAAGCGTGACCCCTAATAAAAACAACTAATGTAAATGGTGGCCATAAGACTTAACATATATTTGTCAATGGCAGAACATGCAACAGGTGCTGTGCCAAATTTCCTTCTGCTAAGCACCTGGAAATAGTCCAGGCAGAGACAGGGGTGTATAGTGAAGGTCTGGATAGTGGACAACAACACTGAGGAAGCTACTTGTGCTTGTCGGTGGATGAAAGAATCCTCTCTACTGGTGGTCTGTCTGGGCCATCCAGATCCTGTTCACCATGTGTGCCTTCACAAATTCACTATTCCCAACACCTAGACAGCAGACAATTTATTGGAATGACCATCCTGCTACTCTCGGTCCAATTATGCAGCCGCTATCAAAGCTTGTCAACCGGGTAAAATGTCTTCAAGTGCGACGTAGAGGTATGTCTAGCAGTCTCTGACTAAGAGGTACTATACACAAAAGTATATATAGGGCAGCAGGGGAAGCACTTTAACGCCCTCTTGTGGCAAGACCCAGTGTCTAATCAGCACTGACATATCTACCTGAACCTACATCTTCCTCACACTCACACACTTTATTAAAAATCCTTCGAATTAAAAAAGCACTGCCCTAGCTTTACCAGAATGCATATTACTTTTTAAAAATAATATAATAATATGATATCTTATTTTGCTTGCTGCAGCACAACATTTCATTTGGGATTTGAGGGGCACCGCTGAGGCATACATCATACTTGTACTTTATAATTGGTAAAGAAAATGGTATGATAGCTACCTCAAACTTGGTGTACACAGCATCTCTGTGGCAAGAGGTAACTGATCTGCCTTTATTCTTACTGGTCTGGGAAGACATCCTCCTCTTTCAGTTTAATCCCATTCAATTTAAAAGAACTAAAAGAAAAATGGGCAATCAAACTGTCCCTGTATTAAAACATCACCCTATATTTGACAGTTAATACTAAACTCATGCAGAACAGCTGAAAGAACAATAGCTTTTAAAATGCATTTAAAATGTAGAACATGCCTTTAAGAGAGCAATCATTACTCTGCTGACAATAGACATGCAGTCAGGATTTCACCTTATTCCTTAGCATGACATGGAGGAATGAAGTGCTAAAATGTTCGCTATCTGAGCAAAAAGAAACAGCAGAATCAAAAAGAAAGTGTTTCTGGATTTGGGAAGGTCCAAGCATTATGAGAATCTGTGGGACCACAATCAGTCAGAACACTGACTCTTAAAAAGTTATTTACTTTGGAGTAGTCACAAAGTGGGGGCATGTATCAAATTCACATTGAAAACACAAACACTTGTGAATAATGCACCGTCATCATAAAAGACTGAAGGTAACCTAAACTATATATAACTATATATAACACACATATATATATATATAATATATATATATATATATATACACACACACATATATATATATATATCTATATATATCTAGTATATATATCTATCTATATATATATATCTAATATATATATCTCTATATAATATCTATATACACACTATATATATATATATATATCATTATATATCTATATATATATATATATTATATATAATATATATTACACTATACAGTCGTATGAAAGTTTGGCACCCCTGAAATTTTCATGATTTAGTTTAATAATCATTGGTTGGTCATATCAGCAACTTGAGTTAAATATCATATCGCAGATTGAACACCGTTGATATTGAGAAGTGAAATGAAGTTTAATAGGATTACGAAATTGGTGCAGTACTTATTCAAACCAATTAGCAGTCATAAATTTTGGGCACCCCAACCAGAAAATTACATCAATATTTATAGATCCTCCTTTGGTAAAATAACAGCAGCCGCTAAACCTTCCTAAACAGCTTCCAGTCTGGATGCTGGGTTGAAGGTGCTTTGGACCATCTTCTTTAGAAACATCTCCAGTTCAGTCGGGTTTGATTGTTTCCTTCCTCCGAGCATGGACAGCCCACATTTTCCGTAATATGCATGTCTGGGACTGAGATGGCCATTCAGAACGTTTGTACTGTTCCTCTGCATGAATGCCTATTAGATTTTTGAACAGTGGTTTGGGGTCGTTGGCCTCGGTGCAACCTTTGTCACTGAATTCTTGAACATTGTTTTCAAGAATCTGGAGATATTAACTGGATCCATGCGACCCTCAACTTTAACAAGATTCCTAGTACCTGCCCGGGCCCACCAGTCCCCCACAGCATGATGGAACCGCCCCAAATTTTACTGTGGGTAGCAAGTGTTTGTCTTGGGATGCTGTGTTTTCTTTTTCTGCTCCTTGTTATTTCCCAAATAACTCATTTTAGTTTCTCAGTACACAGCACTTTATCCAAATGAACTGGATTGTCCAAAATTGTGCTGTAGCACAACCTCAAGTGACTCTGTTTTGTGGCGTGTCTGCAGAAAAGGAGGCTTCTTCTGCATTCCATACGCCTCTCCTTGTGCAAAGTGCGCTGTATAGTTTGAACGATGACAGTGACACCATCTGCAAGCAAGATGAGGTTGAGGTCTTTGAGGTGGTCCTGGCTTGACTAATGACTGGTTCCAACCATCCTTCGCCTCTGCCTATCTGAGATTTTTTCGTGGTCTGCCACTTCGGGAGTTTCCTTAACTAGAACTGTGCCTGTGGTCCTTTCCATTGCCTCACTATGTTTCCTCACAGTTGAAACTTACAGCTGAAATCTCCTGAGAAGCTTTTCCCTTTCCCTGAACCATGATGTTGAACAACCTTTGTTTTCAGGTCATTTGAGAGTTGTTTTGAGCTCCATGTTGCCACTCTTCAAGAAGATGCACAGAGGAGAAAAACTTCCAATTGGCCACCTTAACACTTTCTCATAGTGTTTCACTTGGTGTATGGTAGATCAAGGGGTCAATGAGCTTACAAAACAAATTTTTGGTTTTCCAATCATTAGTGCTAAAAGGTATTCAAATGAACAAGGGTGCCCAAATTTATGCACCTGCCTAATTTTGTTTGAATAATTACTGTACACTTTCTGTAAAACTATAAACTTAATTTCACCTCTCAAATATCACGGTGTTCATCTGCTATATGATATATTTACCTGAAATTGCTGAGCTGGACAACCAATGATTTGTAAAGAAAAATCATGAAAATTATCAGGGGTGCCCAGGGGTGCTATATATAAAGCTAGGTTGTTTAACTGTGTGAGGGTAAGATTTTTTGATAGACACATAAATGCTTAAATAGCAATTTAACAAGATATATAAAGAGCAAGATAGACATTATATAGCTACATAAGCTTATATACACAACCCCAAAACAGAAAATGCTGGGACTCTATGCAAAATGCTAATTACAAATAAATGCAGTGCGTCTTACATTTACTTTGACTTCTATTTCATTGCAGACAATAAAAGCAAAGAAAAGGCTTTGACTGACTGTAGCATGGACAGGACAATTGTGGCACCTTAAACATTAGCAGCAGCTCCTTTAAGTACTGTAAGTTGTTATTTATTTTTCAGCTTTATTTACCCATTTGCAACAATGCTCAAGTAATGATGTTCAAGTAAAGAAAAAGGCCCTGAAAGTTAATAAGAAATGAAAAAACTAGAATAACAGGGTAAAACTCAACAGACCCATGATTTGACTCTTCATAGAGCCATATCATATGTTTGGATATCCAGTACTGTGCAAAAGTCTTAGGCCACCATTACAGTAGATATACCATTGTGTTAGCAATGTTATAATGACCATATATTATTATTTCTCAGTCGGAGATCACAAATCTACAGTTTAGGAATTATTCGATTCCTTTTTTAATGATAGTATGCTTTGTAGAGGGAGAAATATGTAAATCCCTTCCAATATTTAATAAATACTATTTACATCACTAGCCCTAATTTGTCCCCGTCCCAACTTTTTTGCAATGTGTTCCAGGCCTGAAATGCAGGAATGGATGTTTAACAAAAAGTTGACCAGACAAAACATGAAATGTCTTGGGTTCATACTGTCTGCAATGAAACAAAAGTCAAAGTAAACCTAAGGAATACTGCCTTTTGTTTTTTTTATTTGCATTTTCCTTACCGTCCTGGCATTTTCTGATTTAGGGTTGTAGAACACAACCAGAAAACACAGCTTCTATAGGCTACAGTGACAAGTATTTAGTGTGACATCCCCTTAGACAGTAATGGCAACATCTGACTGTCACGGGGTTGCCAAGATGGTATAAGCAAACCCCGAAAGAAAAGGGTTTTAGGACCCAAATGCAGTTAGCTCCAGATGGTATTAATGAACTGAAAATAAATAACAATATTAATATCCCCATAAGGGGGAGTGCCAAATGGTGCACACTGTGCCAACGAGGGTCAACGGTGAGACAGCGTGGGATCGAACTCTGAGCGAAGGCATCAGAGTCCGTGACCCTAACCACGAGACCGAAGGACGAGTCACGTGGTGTGTATGCAAAACGGGGGGTATACCTATATTAAATGCCTCACCTAACGTGGGCTTGAAAATGAGAATGAATAGTGCATATTTAAGTTTTCACACGAACGCCAGCACTGGGCATTGCATTAAAATATGTGTGTGGCAAACGTGGAGGAATAATTGCTCGGGTGAAAAAGAGCGATCGCTTTCTCTCACTCTCCCTTTAACAGAGACTGCATGTGCGCTCGACCAGCAGCTCGGGAGAGTAGAGAAAGCGATGACGTGCTGTAACGTAGAGCTCGCAGGTTCCCGAAAAGCGAAGCGAGTCACGGTTCTACGCATGCGTGCACAAGGTAGGGGCTACAGCGGGCGCAAAGCTGGCCACCATACCATGCATGCGCAGCACGACATCGGACGCGTGAGCGGAAAGGGGCTGAGGAGCAGCGAAGCGTTCCCTTTTTAAATGCGACACGGGACGGGGCTGAGAAGCAGCAAAGCGTCCCCTTTAAATACAGCGCGCACGGCGGCAACGGCCTTCCGAATAATGCGCGAGAAAAGGTACCTTAAATGAGGAAACGGGAACGGCAAAGAGAACGGGGAGGTGGGCTGAACACCGCAACGGCGAGTGTAAAGCCCCGGAGTGTTCGGGCGGAGCCGTGATGCAGCACAGGGAGCGCGAACAACGGATACTGACCCTGCTCTAGCGTCTAATTCCCTGGCGGTTACCATCCGGCTTCCCAGCCGTACAATCACTGATTCTCTTCAAAGAATCAGTTACCGACTCTCCCTGACGATACCGATTACCGGCAAGCGTCCGCTGCAGCACGTCTGAAGCCGGATGGGGCTCGGATGGCGATGGTACCCCCATCAAGGTGGATGTGCGAGCCCGACTGAACTCAGGATGGAATCTTAAATACCTGAGTCAGTGGGCGTTGCCCATAAAGCAAACGAGCAGCTTGATTAGATCTGCACGTGATAATAATAACGCGATCGCACAGCCTTCATCATGCCTGTGCGATCGTGCTGACCGTCAGGGTCTCAACCTGAGAAAAGAAAGCCAACGCCGCCCCCTATCGGCGGAAAGGCAGGTGAGCCCCCGTCACACTGACAGCTTGGACAGAATGGTCTTTTTGGAAGGGCAGCACCCAAAAACACTTTTTCAGAAGGGGAACAGGGTTAAGATGTGCTGAAGCTCACAAGGATTGGAATATAGATCATTAGAAAAGAGTATTATGGAGTGATGGATCGTTGACAACGTTATATATGGTCATTATACCATTGCAAAAATTATAATGGTGGCCCAAGACTTTTGCACAGTACTGTAAACCTGCAGGTGCACTTATCAGAAAGACATGCACTCACATTTCTAACCTGCCAGGAGCATACTGAATGATTGGCACATAACCTAATGTCACAAGAATGCTTAGCTATGGGGCTGTAATAGCACCAGCTACTGTTTTTCAAAGAGCATTTAAGAAAGCCATTAAAATGAGAAGCTAGTGCAACAGTTGTTTTGTGTAAACACATGTTTAATTACTGTTTTATGTCATGAGTCACTGCGTATCCGGAGTATATTTAAGAAGCTTGTGAAACCTGTAGCTAGCTGGATTCATCTGCATTTCTATCCATGGCCCATTTTTGCCTTGACCAGATAAAACTCAGACATCAAAGACATTCTCTCTACTGTCAATTCTACAAAGTGCTCGTCCTTTAAATCCACCATTTCCTGTTGGTTTCACTGCAGTTTCCCCCTCATTTTCTTGTCATCGATTGCCTTTCAACAAGTCTGGCAGTCGTACTCCAGAGTTTAAGCCAAAGTTTTTGACAATGTCAGAACTTCTATTTTGGTTGTCTACAGTGACATGACTAAACTGGCTACCAGAAAGCACATCACATTATGTGTTCTAAAACTGAACTTAACTCACAAGCTAATTATTTTATGACAGACTATTATGGTCTATGACTACCACAAGTGTAAAGCTGTTTTTGTAGTAAGGCACCCACTATGTGTTACATAGTTACTACACAATGCTATGACTTATGGATGCAATTCAAGTACAGTGCCTCGGTTCTCATTGTTTATTTGTTCCAGAAGGCTTCTTGAGAACCGAAAAGGATGAGTACCAAGCAAAATTTTCTCATAAGTAATATTATAAATTGAATTAATCTGTTCCAGATTCACAGAAAGTCAACACTGTATAAGGTATTATATGCAGCAGTGGAGTTGTATTGTACAGGTGCTCATTGATTTATGATGGGGATATGTTCTGACGAATCCATCATAAGTTAAATGTATCAGGAACCAATGTGTTTAATATAGTCTTTATTGTTTAAAACACTTACATTAACTTACAGTTGGCCAAAATGATTAACAAACAACTTATTTTATAATAAAGTGTTGAAAATCTCGAGTAATTTAGTGAGTAATGGATTGAAACTGAAAAGTAAAAGCAAAACACTTACTCTATTGGTGAACTCAGGGCGCTAGCTGCTAATGCTAACTGCTCAGCTTGAAAGTGATCTGTAGGACTCAGTCCTTCATTTCCTTTTCCATTTTAGGGGTCATGGAAACTTATTTGCACTAAGAATACAGTACTGTGGATGTAAAAATAAAGAATAAAAATAAAAAATAAAAATAAAACAATAAAAATAGCAGAGACCTTCACTGAAAAACAGAATGACTCATGAGAATCCCTGTATACTGAATCGACTCATACAAGTTTAAGCATTTGCACCAAGTACAGAGCAAATGATAAGAACCAAGACCAATTTTTCTAGACGAGTCCCGAGGTGGTCAAGAACCGAGGTACCACTGTACTTCAGACTGGTTTAGTTAAGTATTTTCAGTTGTTTCACTCATTTTGTGACCCAAAAGTTTAAAGCCTATGCAATATCTTACCTGTAATACAATGGGGTGCAGTAAATCACTATTTCTTTGGCAAAAATTAGAAATTTGGCCTAAACCTATCAGAAGTCCAAATGATTCTCAAGGTATATGCCTGTTGAGGTATCCATAAACTGTTCCTTGAAGGAACCTTCAAAAGCAACGGTTTCAAGTAGAGATATTCTTTGTAAATAAACTTGGCTCAGTTCTGTTTAAGTGAGCCTGACACTGCAACAGGCTTTTGTGTATTCACAATGTAATTGAACCTCGGAGTCAGTTCATGGTGCTGTTGTTCAGCTCTGCTACACTTTTATGATGCAAATGAGAAGAGAGATCAAAATGACTGCAAAATAACTGTAAAGAAGCGAAAGATACAAGTACACTTACAGCATTTAGCAGACATTCTTTCCCAGAGCAACTTACAGCTGATACAGTTCAAGCAATTGTGGGTGTCTTGAGCAAGAGAGGGGATTTGAACCCTGGACCTTCAGGTCAACAGTACAGTTCCTTAACCACTGAGCCACCGTGGAGTAGCTAAGCAGAAGGAAGGTGTTTTAAGTGGGTGGACGGGCATTACCAACTGAATGTAAGAGAGTAAAAGCTCAATGCCGGTGTTGATATTGGATGGGCTGGTACACGCATGCACACGTCCAAATACACGCTAGGGCAGGGCAATTAATCAAAACATTAATTGAAACCAACATTCAGAACCTTAACGGATATGATTTAAGATGAAACATCTACATGCATGCATTGATAATAAAAGTATACATGAAAGTGGTTATTACTCAATTTCCACCATAGATCTGCTTCACACTTGGTGTGGACATTCAGTAATAATAATAAGTTTAATTTATATAGCGCCTCTCACAGTACCCAAGACGCTTAACAACAAACATGTTGTTCACAACAGACAGTAAACAAACAGCAGTTCAAAACAAGCAGACACATCAAACATTAGTTGAAGACAAAAACAAAAGTTTTTAGAAGTGATTTAAATTGTGGAGGGGTAGACGCTGACCGAACAGATGCCAGAAGAGAGTTCCAGAGGGTTGGAGCTACCAGCAGATTTTCTAGAATAGAATCAAGTTGGAATGAACTATGTATTATAAGATCCAATTAAGATATAAGCTAAGGTCTATACTCGTGCATTATAATAACTGTCTACAGTAAAGTGGTCACCAAAACTCAATTTCCATCAAAGATCTGCTTCAGACTCGGTGTGGACTCTCATGAGATACTGTAGAATAGAATCAAGTTTGAGTAAATTATATAAAATGAGCTTTATTAAACATATAAGATCAAAAGTTCAGATATGTGCATGCTCTATATGCACTTATTCATAATTCCAGTATAAATCAGAGTTATGTTAGCCGAATACTCCTTAAATATAATATAAACACTTTTTAGACAAAGGTAAAATATATCCACGTAACGAATTGAAAACATTTTAATCCCTGCTTTATTTGCATTTGACCACAGTCTCAGGATGACATGCCTGCAGATGTCGTTTAAACTTTGTAGTGTTTTTACTAGAGATGGCGCCCCACACGGTTTATAAAGAGTCTTGTTTTCCTTGATATCAAATGAGAAGTGTGTCCATATATCGACTCTCCTCTTTCTCACAGCTGTTGATATTGTTGAGCCAGTACGAGCTTCCCGGGTCAGATCATTACCTTCATCTTACTGCATCACTGATTGGATCGCTACCCAACTAACCCCGCCTTTCCACATATACTCATGATATGATTGGATCTTTTCCTAACTTGTCAGATCTGATTGGATGTCGTCTCTGCCAAACATTTTCGTTTCCATTCGTTGACAAGTGTCCATTCATTTCGTTCTTTTTTGTCGTTTTTTACTAATTTTAGTTTAGTCATCATCTCGTTTTCGTTAGAAAAAAAGGGTCGTTGACAAAAACTATGATGAAAATCATTCGTCAACAAAATTAACACTGCATACATGATCATCTTCCTGTCTCACATTTGCCTTGCATGCAACTGCAGTGCAGTACCTGCAACACACTTTCAGGGACAGGATGGATGAGGCATGGACAGTTTGCTTTGTATTTGGCATAGTTCACATTTTCAGCAGATGTCTGGCCATAGAGGTGACAAACATAATTGCAAAGTTGTTCAAAGGTGTAAAAACAACCTGTGGTCACATTCCTCATGACCACATTTCAGATCTTCAGCAGCACTTAAGAGTTTCTAAACCCTCTATTATAGTCACGCAGAGGCACGTGCTATGTACAGCCTTAAGTCCATTGCATTGGTGCCTTCTGATCCTGTACATAAAGCTGTATCAGTTTTGCACCACCAGCTTTATGTGACCCTTCTAGATTTTTAATACTAATTTCTGGATACTGGTTAATCACAAAGTCAATTCATATAAATTGACAAGAAACACAGTCGTGTGCAATAGTCATAGGCAATTAACTCCATGTTCTTCTTTCGGGGGTCCCAGTAAATGTTGCAGTAGACTTTGTCGAGCACCTAATTAGTGTTGTGACAGGACTTGAAGTATTGCACCACCAGAGCCACAGGCTTTGTCTCACATATGAACAAGAATGCTGTCTGCCTTCAATTCGGCAGCTTTCAGCAACTGGCCGTTGCATTAAAAAAAGAGGACTACTTTATTACTAATAACACACAATGTCTCTGACATATCAATTGACACTCCTCTGCGTCTTCATCTTTTTTGCACCTTACGTAGTATTTTTATTTATTGAAAAAAATAAATATGAAAAAACACTATGCCTTCAGCATCTTTATGCACTTTACCACATACTAGCAGAAACGTAAAGATCTTTAGTAACACTTTTAGCACTTTTTATTCTAATCAAACATACTGGACACAGTCATAAATCTTAAACTGTATATACACTTGTTTTAGTTTGTTTTCTATTTTTACTTCTATTACAGCTCAGTGTACCCTATACTGTTTGTATTTGTCTTATTGCATGTTGTGGGTTGTTTTATATTTTATTTATGTGCCTTTTCTATGCTGCTGCAAAAGAATTTCCCTTTTGGGTTAATACATATTCATTTAATTAATCAATTACCATAATAGGAAAACAGCGATATACCTACATATATAACTTGGTCCAGAAGGTCTGTCATTCATAGTGATTTCTTAGTTAAATTACTTTCTGCTTGTGACATGTGGTCCTTCTGGCGCTTGCCTGCAACAGTGATGTACTGGCAACCCTGTCCTGGACCCAAGTTTCTTTGTTGGCCAGTCAGTTATTGAGAATGTACAGGATGGCATAGACTTGCTTCTGTCCGTATCCTGAGCTTCAGGGCACCATGTGACCAGTTTCACAGCTGCACCCAAGTGTGATTTTGTCTGTGAAACGCCTATAACTGTGATGAAACCCAGCATATTCGAGAATATCGTCAAACTCGACTTCTATGCAATGTTTCTATGCAATGTCCTCTGACTTTTAATCTTTTGCCAAGACACCGCAGTTTGAGAGTGAATCCTAACAAGTACGTGTAAAATGTTGTCTCTTCTTTCTTTATGGACTTGAGACGCATATAATATTCGTAACACGTTTACGCACTTCTGACGGACGTCTGACCATAAATACCTCATCCAAGCTACTCAATCTTGACAACAAGGGTGCAGACATGTTGGATTCTGGTTCTAAAGTGCGACCTCCTGATTGATCCAGCGGGAGTCAAGTGATGATTATGCTGCAAAGCCTCATCACACATGATCAAAATATCAGTACGAGAGGAAGGAACTATTACTGACTTTTAACATGAATTATCTGCTGGGAAATACACGGAGAACTTATTTTCTCTTTCTATAGCAATAGATCTTTTTAATAAAGTAATTATTTAGTGCCTCATATATGTAAGCAGGATTAAACAAAAAACAGCTTCACCTTATGGCCCATCTCCAACGCCACCAAATATGAACAGTGCATTTCTCAAAAAAAAAAAAAAAAAAAAAGACTGACAAGCACCCAGCAAGAAGTGCAACCACATGGCAGCTATCAATATCAAGCATTTACAAACGCTACATAATATGAAAAGAATTCAAGAAGATAACAAAAAGATGATAACAGATGAAATTTCCTACTGTAATGAATACAAGGATGTCTCCCATAGCTACAGTGGAGCTCAGTGGGTTTACACAACTCTTTAAAATTACTGCACATGGCAATATCTAAAATATGTTTGCAAGTTATTTTCTACTTATAATATGCCATTATATGAAATGCCTTATGTTTGCAATAAATGCAAGTTATTCATTTTCTACTTGTAGGGAACTTGCTTTTTACATTTATATTAAAACATGACCTTCTTAAGATCTTTTCTTTTCAAGTGATGAGTGCTATGATTTCAATTGCTTGAGATATTAAATAAGCAACCATAAATACTTCAGTGCATTTCCTTCTGTAATTTTAAAATCACAACAATATGCACTCTCATTACACATAAATGTCCTAGCTTTACTAGTGGAACATCCTGACCGTGGCAAACCTTGTCAGTGAAATCTGAGGGCCAAAAAAACAAACAAAAAGTTAATTTTTTTTAATTGAACAGAATAAAACAGAACTAAAAACTGACCAGAGCTTTAAGACTTTGCTACTGTAAACTAGCAGTTCGCCAACTTCTCCTGCAGTGCCCTCCTCTTGTAGATAAGAATATTTGAGGCCCTGAGGCCAAATGGCATTTCATGTAAATGTCAGATGATTAGCTCCATTTCACTTTCCTCTGTCAATTTAATTTCACAAGTTATGTTTCATTTCCCCTTCCTTTGTTTATTCAGAAGGAAGTGCACTGTTGTGACATTATGGAGGTCTTCTTCCCCAGAGAGGAACACAGTGATATCTCAGCAGTCAGCAAACAGCATCGATTCTTTCAAAGCAAGAGCGTTTGCGTTTGATTCGGCTAGACGAGCTTCAAGCTGGTAATATTTCTCTAATGCACAGCTTGGTGGACGAGACAGGGCTAATTGCATCTTTGGAGAGTGTTGGCAGCACCAACTTGGAAAGGAAATACTAGCTTTTGAAGTCTTTGACAAGTCCAAGGATGCGTAATCGATTGTGTGGCCCTCTAACAGCTGTAATGAAGAGAACATGCAGGAGGGAGGAAAAAAAAAATCAAAGTACTGAGACAATCAAATGGAGTAGAAACTGGTAGAAACTGGTTAAGAGTACAGAGATGCAGTGTGGCTTCTCAAAATGAGTCTTTTTTTGGTTTGGAGAATGTTTTGCATTTAAATTGGAACATTACCATGAGTGCATCATTATGCTAGGTCTGTTTCCAATGGTTATGGTTGCAGCAAAACAAGACGTTTTAGCAGGTGGCCTCACCTTTGCCCTTCCGGATCTCATCTGTGTATGTAGGTCAAGTGCTGTCTGACCCCTCATGGCATGCAGATTGTTTGATCATTTTCTCTAAAAAGCTACTTTTGTGGTATTTCCATTCTTGTGAGGGGAGTGTCTACATTTTCTACAACATTCACCCAGAGCAACCATTCCACCGTGGCCATTAAAGGGGCTATTGTCGTCAACACTATGCTTACGCACAAGAATGCAGCTTGTAGAGGACATCTGACCTGTAGTTTCTGAAAGGAATAATGATAATTGAACATTTTATTGTGTGAACAAAGAAAGGAGAAGGAACTATGAAGGAATTTAGCATCATATACTCTTAATGAATAACTACATTTTCTCTTTTCTAGACGAGCTTGTCTTATGATACCAATTCCAGCCCCGCACACTAAGATGTTCCTCCACTTCGGCTCCACTCAAGTTGTTTCCGTTATCAGCTCCAGCCCGACCATACCTGGGCCACACCAGAGGGCAGTAACTTTCTCCCTCCTCTGGTTGGCTGGGGACAATGTGCAGCCAAGGACTTCCTGCTTCCCCCTTTTTTTTTTTTTAATTTAGTATTTTATTTATCTGTTAATATTTACTTTGCTCCCGTTTTCTGAAATATTACATTTTTTTGGCTAGATAAATTAGTTTAACTTTTACATTTCTCTTCGTTCTCTGTTCAAACTGAAAATTTATGCTAACTTTTGCCAGCAACAAAACCTCACTGACCACAGTAACTTCGGTGCCTCATGAAACAGCTCCTGTACTTTCAGTCTGCCTCTCAGATGGCAACCTTTTCATACCTGGCATAAGAGAGTAAAAACATGGTGTTTTTATATTCCCTCCACTTCTTGCAACCACAAAGCAAATTTACTGGCTTATAAAATATTCAGGTTGGGATGATGTTAATAAAGGTAAAGGCAATACTATTAATAACTGTTAATAAATTATATTTCAGTAAAAGCATAAACTTGATGTTTATCTGATAGACCTAAGTCACAAAAAACAAAAGTACCCAATATAAGCATTTGTATGTTTCATCACTTGAAGACATTGTTTCTCGTCCATTTATTTTTTTGCTGCAAAAAATAAATAAATAAATAAAAATAAAGGACCAGGTGGCAAAATTCCATTTAAAAAAAAAAAAAAAAGAAAAGAAAAAAGAGGGGGGAAAAAAAAAAAAAAAAAAAAAAAACCCACCATTCTCATTGCATTCAGCGTGTAATGGCCTTAAGCTGTGCTATAAAAAAAATAAAAATAAAACAATGTACAAAAAAAGACAACTACTTGGGACACAGATTTGAATTTGAAACATCATTAAAAAAATTACATATGCTTAGGTGGGTTTAAGTCTTGGCAGTCCCATCCAGCTGGGTCGGAGGGCTTGAGCAGCCATGACTGGCTTTCTTTGAGAGAAGAAGAGAAACATTAAGCAGAAACCATATTCTCATATTTTTTTTTTTTTTTTTTTTCCCCTAAGCCATATACAGTATGACACTAGGAAGGAAGTCGGCAGTGCATGATGCAAGGGGTCACGTGACGCGAGTGCTGGGAAATGGTGAGAAACCAGTTGATATAATCTTAGTCCAAGCAAGCTTGCTCAAGGACAGAGATGGGATTTGAACCCTGGACCTGTCAGTACACAGTCCAGTACCTTAACCGCTAGGCTACCACAGCCCCATTTCAACCGATGATGGATTTGTCTGAACATATCCCCACCTAAGTAGAGGTATCACTCCCTCTAAATGGAGAAAACCCATACAGACACTGGAAGAATATGCAAACACCACAGAATGAGTCTGGGCTGGGAATCCAACTGGGGATTTCTGCAGCAGCAGCAGCAGCGAGGCGACAGCGCTAACCGCTTGTGCCACCGTGCCTTCCTCGTGGTAACTAGCAAAGTCATTACTCCCATTATACGAACGTGCTACTTGGACGTATCGCAGCCTTTTTTCTTCTCATCTCAGGCAGGAATAGTCAGTACAAGATAAGGCTGTGGTGATCCATCATCAGAGTCTTGGGCTCTGGGATTTTCAGCAAAGGGACCGTAGTGCTGCGCAATCCATCATGTCACTGGCTAACTTGCTAAACAGGCAGGGGATTTAAACATTAAGATAACAGTGCTGCAAGCTTTATCATGTGTCTTGTGAAACCGCGGCATGCCGTTATGGGGCCTGAAGCACTTCATTGCCAGCTGCCATGAACTGACCTTGTGACAAACTGCGGCAGCAGCCTGGGAAGTTACTTTACCCACGAGGGATGACGCAAGCGTTAATCAACGAGATTATGGACTTGGTCTTTGCGGAAACTCGTATAGATCGTCTCGCAAGGCGTTTCAAACCCTTTCTCAGAGTTTATTGGCGCTTAATGAAGAATATCAAGTGAGAAATATAAAAAGGCACCGGGAGCAACAAACACCTACAGATTCAACTATGTGATTCGGTCTTTAATTTCAAATTGCTGAACAGTCAACTGAACAATTCATCCTGCTGGTATCACCTAGGCAAGTGTGAGACTGGCAAGTGTGACACTACAGTGGGATATTTATTTATTTGGTTTATTTAACATTACTTTCAGCATCAATGGGTATTTAATGACAAACACCAGGCTACATCAAAGCTAGTCATACATTCTCAGGTCAGGATCAATTTATTGTAATCAGTTAACCTAATGCAAGTCTTTGGATTTTGGGAGGAAATCGGAGCACTTGGAGTAAAACCCACACCAACAGGAGGACATTCAAACTCTACACAGGTCAGGATCGAACCAGGGACACTGGAGCTGTGAGGCGACCCAAGCTAACTGCTGCACCCCCGTGCCACCCCTATAGTGGGATGAAGGAGGGAATTCAGGTGACCTGATCAAAATGAGCAGTATTCACCTTAGTCTTCCATAGCCAACTGCTAACACATACTAATGGCACAACATTACCAGATGTCCAGATGGCTTGGAGACTGTTGCTCACTATCAGTGGAATGATGCACACTTCACGATTTGATTCACAATAGAGTGTTCACGATTCAATTTATTTATTTCTCAAAAGGTAAAGAATGCAAAACCATACATTTTCTTGGAAAAAAAAAAAAAAAGTTTTAATATTCTAAATAAAATACACCATTGTAGCTTCACCATATTAAATAACCAAGAGCAAACATTCCCTTTTTTCTTTCTGAAGAATAATTCAAAATAATGTGTACTTAAAAAAAACAAAACAAACAAAAAAAAAAACAATCTTTAGTATTTAATCTTTTCTGCAGTTAAAATAAATTAGGATATCATTATTTTAAATGCTTATGGGAACATGATGTATGACTGCACCCTCTGTTCATAAATGCAAGTGCATTAGATGGTGTAATAACACCTTTTACATCGTCGTGACATTTTTGCATCCTTCACTGACCATTCATTTTTCCATCATTCATTAATATTGCAAGGAATCATTACACCCCTATTGCTCACAGTGTATTCCCAGAATACCCTCCAGAATCATGACAACTCTTGCTGTGACAAAAGTGCTTTGTCATGGCAAGGCTAAATAATAGGAGCAGTATTAGTTTTCACTTCTTGTGTCAATGAGTGCGTATACATGCACTTAAAGATCACAGCAATCTAGATTAATAAATCCAATGAAGAGAGCTGGATTTTGCTCCAGAAATTTGATTATGCATTGCATGTATACCAGTAAGCCGATTATGATCGGAGTTTTCAGGCTGCGCATGTGCTCCAGTGTTCCTACTCGGTTGCCAGGTCAACCTATTTTTAAAGACTTGGCTTTATTTGACCTCTTTCTATTGAGTATACATACAATAAAATGAACTTTGATTATTTAATATTAAAGAACTAAGTTTGTCACATTTCTGAGAGTACTGGATGATTGCAAAGTAGAAATCCAGTTACCGTATTTTTCGGACCATAAGGCGCACTTAAAATCCTATAACTTTCTCAAAAATCGACAGTGCGCCTAAAAATGCGGTGCGTCTAATGTATGAATTAATTCTGGTTGTGCTTTCTGACCTAGAACCGATTGTAGATGGTACATGCACTCATAAATCTGTCAAAATATTTTTAGCACGGCCTTGGTAAGTTACGAAGCTTACGGCCACCGTAGTGCGCAGCATCCATCGCGGAGTAATACGGGTATGTGCTTCAGCATTAGGGTACGTGCATTCATTCATTTATTTTCTAAAGCGGATTTTCAAACTCAGCGCTATCAGTCAGCAGTACAACATGGTCCATAGAGCAGCTGTGAGAGAAATTCAACATTAACGAATCAATGGTACGGAAGTGGAGGAAGCAAGAAGACGCCCTGCGCCAGGTAAAGACCAAACTGAGCTTCCGACGGAACTTAAGAGTTTTGTTTCATTTCATGCGTCTTATAATCCGGTGCGCTTTATGGTCCGAAAAACTACGGTACTGCCCGAGTCATGTAAACCCAGTGGTTTCTCCATCATTTGATTGTTAAGTGCATGTAAACACACTCAAATTGGGTAATCCAAGAAACGCATCGACTTCTAAAGTCCAGCTCCTAACCAAACACTTGGTCAATGCATTTGGTCAGAACCCTTCAACCCCTACATTGATCCCAATGACTCAATGATCATGACATCACATTATAGCTATTGAGCATAGTGTATCCTTTCTATGCAGCCTAATAATCTATTCCATCTATCTATTCCACACTAATAATCTGATTCGGCATGGTGTGCACACTGCTCAGAGATGTTTTACAATCTCTTAGTTTCCTTTTATTACTGGCAGATTATATTTTTCACCATTAATAGTTATTCACTACGTTTACAGATCTACCAGCATAGTGTGTTTGTAGCATTTAGCCATTAGTTTATTACCAGAGTCGTGTCATTTCGGCTTAATATTTAGCTGTAGTGTTTTTTTTAACAACTTTTTACAGCCTTTTCCCACCTTTTTTCCTTTGACTTTGTACCAACTTTCCATTGACGCTTTAATCAAGAAGTACATTGGACCATCGGCTGAACCCCATATTCAGTTGGCACCCCACAACACCAACCAAAGTACCTTTGTTTTAACATAGCTTCTACTGCACTTGTTACCTTTGCCTGTTCAGCTATTCTTCCTCCATTAGCTTAAATTTCATTTGTGATAGGTGTAGGCTTGTAGCTAGTCTGACGGAGAGGACTGTGGTTTTAGAGGTGCGCATCCAGACATTAGAGAAGGCTAGCTCAGCAGATCTAGATGCCACAGGTGTAGTTAGTGCCCCCGCTCCAGCAGTGCTCTCACAGCATTCTGAAGGTTCACAAACTTAAGCAGTACTCTACAGAGAACCAGAGAGAACAGGGGTGCTTAAAAAGGCTAAAAGAAAAATGTAGTCAGCCACTGATTGTGCAAGTTCTCCTACTTTGAAAGATGAGAGAGGTCTGTAATTTTCATCATAGGTACACTTCAACTATGAGAGACAAATTGAAAAAAAAAAAATCCAGGAAAGAATTTAATTGTAAATCATGGTGGAAAATAAGTATTTGGTCACCCACAAACAAGCAAGATTGCTGGCTCTCACAGACCTGTAACTTCATTCTGAAGCTCTTCTGTCCTCCACTCATTACCTGTATTAATGGCACCTGTTTGACCTCATTATCTGCATAAAAGTCACCTGTCCACAGCCTCAAACAGTCAGACTCCAAACTCAACCATGGTTAAGACCAAAGAGCTGTCGAAGGACACCAGGAAGAAAAACACACACAGACACGCACACACAAAAGCATGTATTTGGGCTGAAAGATCTCACAGAATGAACCCAGGACGCTCCACCCGAGCATCAAACCCGGGATCTTCTTGGAGTATGGCAGCAGAGCTATCCACAGAGCCACCATGCAGACAGATTATTTCTGTAATGTTACTTTTACTCACTACATTTAAAAAAAAGTCTGTACAATTTACTCACTACATTTTCAAAACATTCTTGTTGCTTTTATGAATCTACTTATTTGACGCTTTAAACCATCCATTTGTATTTAATTAAAGGCATGAACACCAACAGGCAGACGATGAGAAAATGGGGGGAAAATAAGTAAGCTAGCTAATGAATATGTGGGGAATGGATCAATTTGTCGTGCATGGAGAGAGAGTTGTGAAAGAATCTGGACCGAGAAAAGAGGAAGTATGATAATGTCAGTGCGGATTTTCCTATTTGACCATGATTAAAAGCAAGCACCACCTAAGACTACAGGTGGAGGATGATTTACACTCATCCCCACATCAGCCACCTTTGTGCATTCAAAAACACTGAAGTAGGCGGTGAGCAGAAGTTTCCAAAAAGCACATCTAATTTGGGTTCAAAAGTTAAACAGAGACTGTGTTCAACATAAACTATACTAAAATCTTAAAAAGACCAATATCAAGTGTTTTACTTTAAACTTGACTTTCAAAATGTATAAGACGACAATTCCAACAATTTATAGTTGTTTCATACCATCATAAATGATGCATACATAAATAAAAAACAACGACCATGTGTGTTTTGGGTGTGGGGGCATGCAGTAGCTTTTATTCTCTCTGGAGGGTGGGGTTACTGGGCACAAAGTCTTAAGCTTTGAAAACCCCTGCTTTAGGTTAATTCATTATGCAGTGGTGTGTGTGTGTGTGTGTGTGTGTGTGTGGTTGAGTGTAATGTGCCCTACGATGGATTGGCACCCTGTCTAGGGTTTTTCCTGCCTTTTGCCCCATGCTGCCAGCTGGGCACCATCTCTTCTGAGACCCTGTCCAGGATTAAGCGGATAAGAAAAATCAATGAATGAACTTGTGCACCTTGAGAATCATTATAAATCCAGTACTCATTTACCATATTAACCAGAAGTCAAATGAATTCACCCTGCTTAAATGTAATTACACTAAACAGTCTATATGCATACACCATTGTCAGCACACCTAATACAGTATTATGGCAAGCCATACAATAATACTGCACCATGATTGGATAGAATGGGGGAGCTTACAAGGACAACAAACCCAGCACCAGCCAAAAGAATTCCAAATCTTGGCTTCTACTTTTCCCTCCCGTTGCACTCTGATGCCACAGCCTTGCTTGTTGATGACAAGTCACTCTAGATAAAAGCATCTAAATTACTAAACATACTGCCCATCACATCTGAAATGAAAAGCCTAGGAAAGCTGTGCCCGTCACTGGTGCTGTGTGTGTTTATCTATGTGGATGTATAGCCTCTATCCTCATGGCAACAACATGGCCTTTTATGACAGAAAACTTGATCTATTGTATGCGGCTCTCTTTGTGGCTGTCCTCTTTCACCCTATCAGAAGCATCACTGCTTTCTGTCTGTAGCACCCTGCTTTTTCAGAGCCGGAGCTTTTGTGCAAGAGTCGATCAGTATCATCTGTCTCATAAGACAAATTCAACTGGGGGCTTTTTTTTATTGAGGTCTGACTGGCCACAAGTCTTCACAGCCATAAAAGGTTGGGGCATAGACAGTGGGAGGCACTTGTATCCATAGTTTGCTCAAGGTCATTTTTAAGGAGCATTTTAATGAAGCTTTTATCCTAGCTTCACCCTGCTGTTTGCAGATCTGAACAGGTTTCCTCTTAAAGTGGTCTGTGCCTAAAACTATGACTTTCTGAAAACAAAAAGACTTGCATAAGAAGCATGGCCCAAAATAATATTGCCCAGCAATACTGCAAGTCAAATTCAATAAGCGGTATTTTCTTTTCAGTTCTTTTGAGGTGTATTCAATTAAAATAGATTGCTCTTGCAAGCTCAAATTCTGGATTCTCCAGTTTGGACCAAATGAGCCTGAAGGACACAGTCAAGGACACAGTAAATAATCAAATCATTGAATTATCACCTGACAGAGAAAAGCAAATCTTATAGTAAATGGTGAATATTCACTGATAAAAACACTGACACACTGGACAAACTACAGGTGAGCAATATGGCAAAAATATATCATGACATTTAAAGACATGTTCATGATATTTATCATGTGTGATTGAAGACAAAATGCATCCGTAGTGACAGATTCTATTATAGAAACCATTCAAATATCATCCCATAGGAGGTGATTTTTATTCAAAATGTGCTGCACTTCATCCAATTAAACAGGACTAAGTACACTTTTTAAAATGAAACATGCAGTCCTTTAAGCACTGACGATATCCTTGATCGTCTAGAACGATAAAATTTAATCACAATACCATAAACTATCGTCATATTGCCCACCCTAAACTGGTGTGAATCTTGGCTAAGACTAGATAGACTTGGACAGATGGACTCACACCAGGCAATCTGTGCCCAATCCAGGCATGTTTGACTACCAAAGCACGATTCGTTTGATAGTGAGCATTTTGTTGCATGTCGGAGTGCATTATGCTGAACTCAGAGGTGGGTTCAAGCATGGTTCACTAGACTCCATGAACCGGTCACTGGCATTGCACCCATGTACAGTCTAACCTCATTATCCCGACCCCTGTTATCTCACCAAACTCATGATCAAACACTGAAGACAGGACAGATTTTCCTACATACACATTACCTTGAAAACCCACCATCCTCAGCTCTCGCCCTTGCCCTTCTTGAAATGTGACAAATATCTTGCTAGCAATGAAATTCTACCCTGTTGAGCCACCAAGTTTGACCGGTCAGGTGTCACTTTAACCTTCTTGGCAGGGTCTCCTCCCCTGTGCTCTCCTCAGGTGGCAGCTCACCTTGCCAGTGGATCTTGACACTGCTCACGCTGTTGTTGCCTTGGTGCAAATTGTTAATGCTCTGTTGATGTGTTAATCTCATCTTCAGTCTTGGTTTTCCTAAACGCTGATGTGCTATTTTGAACAATCAGAACTTGCAATGCCAGATGTTCAGCCTCTGTCTGTTATTCATCACAGACTGGACTTCATGCGCTTCATGTCACAGAAACAATCATCAATCAGGGACTATTTCTCAGATTTGCATGAATAAATAGAAACTGTTCGAACATGTTTATGCACAGACAGCATCACTTTTTGTAATCTCATTAAGTTGTCAAAGTCACCCCTCACCAAAAATAGCCAGAAACAGAGGAAGGCGAGATAACTAGGTTAGACTGTAGTGTGGTCACTAATCGGGCCCGAGTGAGGAACAGCATCAGCTGTGTCTGTAAAAATCTTTATATATGCAGTGCACGAAGCCTAAAATAAGTGTGTTGCATAATCAATACATTCATTACAAGTCGTAGGAGGGGGTTGTGTCGGCGTGGCCAAAATGAAACCCAAAAAAGCCACAAAGCAAGTACAACCATGAAGTCTTTAAAGTATCGTGATGATGAAAGCTTGCCTGGGAGGAGATTGTTTTGAAACAGTGTGGAAACCAATTCATGGGAACCGGACTCAGTGTATGCATGCTCTAAATGAGTTCCTGATTCTAACACTGACACATAGTGAATCTCGGTTATGGCTCAATGAGTGTGCTTACATGCACTTAATCTGATCATAGTTGGATTTCTGCAGTTATCTGGCAATAAACGGGTTTCTACTTTCCAAACAGCCAATGACCTCACAGAAATGAGACGTTAATATTAAATAAAAGAATTAATTTCGTGTATATACACTGCGTTTGAGTCTCCACAAATTGTTTGATAGCTGTTTTACTGCCTTAACTGTGTTAATACCAGGGTTGCCAGATCCAGCGATTAAAAAAATTGCCAAAGTTGATGGATAAACAGGCCAAAAAGCACCAAGTCTTTAGAATATGCGGACCTGGCAACCGTGATGGAAGCGTCACGCACATGCACGGTCTGAAAAAAACTGATAATTGGGTTACTGGTATACATGCTATGGAGTAATCCAATTACTGGGGTAAAATCCAGCTCTCAATATGATTTCTTACTCAGATTCCTAGATCGGAGTATGCTCTATACATGACCACTTGAATAATCAGATAACAGCAGAAATCCAACTATGACTGGATTATTAAGAGCATGTAACCGCACTCAGATTCATGAGGTGGGGTGGAGACAGTGAATTTCAGTCATGAGTGAATGACTTGCTGACAAGCTCCACTGAAACAGCCCATCCCTATTGGCTGTTAGATTTGGTGATGTCAGTTTTAAGGGTCTAAGCTGGCAGAAGTAATTGAACAAAATTAACAAAGCCAGTGATAGAACGACCAACACACAACGAAGCCTACCTTCAGTAGGATCCTACATATATAATTTTATGAAACAAAGATCAGCATTATTCTTTGACCATAAGAACATGAGCTTTGGGCTCCATCATTGTGCTCAAATACAAAAGCTATCTATGGACTAACTAAAAGCATCTAAATATCAGTAACCCTTTTTAGCACCACATCCCAGCAGTGGTTCCATTTATTGAACTTACTGGATTCTATATGGACACTGCGCGCACACACACACACACACACACACACACACACACACACACACACACACACCTTTGTCCCACTTTCACATCCAGCCTACTGGGATTGCGCAGTTTGACATTTGGCTTTTCAAAAGCCTTAAGTTCCAGTGCAGCATGGAGGCAGAGGGGCAGGTGTCTAAGGGATTCCTTTATTGGACCTCTTCTCACCTGTGATAGCACTGACACAAAGAGGTGGCCAAAATAGAAAGGAGGAGGGAGAAAGAAAAATGATTAAGACGGAACAAAAGGAGAAAGTCAGGAAGAGTGGTAAGAAGAAAAATAAGGTAGGGTAGCTGTCCAGTTAGAGAGAGAGCATGATAAAAAAAAAAAACTAAAGAAAAACTGCAAGTAAGGTCAGGAAAGATCATAAAGATTAAGAAAAAATATCAAGTCAACAACAACAAAAAAAAATGACAGCAAAGAATGAAATTTAAAAAAGGGAAAAACAAGCAGAGAGAAAGATGAAGTTGGAGGGAAAGACAAGAAGGAAAACCAATCTAAATCAGGAAAAAGAAAGTGACAAAGGGGAATGGAACTTAAATACAAGGTGGGCAAAAGGAAAACAGGAAAAGAAAAAACAAGTAGGAAAAATACTAGTGGAAATAACCAAAAGAAAAAAGAAGGTGTTAAATACAAAAGTGAGAAATCGCAAGGGGAGCGTAAGAAGGAAGTGAGCAAAAGTGAAACTGACCCTGAACAGACAAAGTGAAAGGCAAATTTAAAATTACCAAAAAAGTGTTTGTCACAATTAGCAAAATCTAATGTAGAAAGGAAAGCTGGTTAAACAAAAAGTGAGAAAATACAAGTCAAAGAGGAAAAAATCTGACAACAAATTAAAGGAAAAACAAGCAGAGAAAAGATTAAAAAAGATAAGGGAAAGATAGGGAAAAAGAAAAAGATATGGAAAAAGTGTTAGTCACAGTCAGCAAAATGTAATGGAAGTGTGTATGTGGGGGGTGGGTGTGATGGGTTGAGATGGTTAAACAAGCAAGAAAACATGGGCAATAAGGAAATGAGGGACAAAATGCAAGAAAGTGACTAATTGAAAAATAAATGGGGGGACAAAGAAACTACAAGCAAAAACAAAACTAGAGAAAAAGAGCTAGTCCTAAATGAGACCATAGCTTTAACAAGGGGGAAAAACAAAGGCAGAATAAGGCATAGACCGAAGTAGCCCACAGAGATTGGTGCATTTACCTTCCCTCAATGGAGATTAAGGTGAGAGTGCTCAGCACAGTTACCAGCTCCAGTCGTATGGAGGAGCAGTGGTTCCACACGACTGCCTGAGGTTCAGGGCTATGCTTTAATATGCAACTCCACCCATGTATACCCCTCTGAACAAAGCACCTTGGAAGAAATCATGATCCATTTGATGTTGTGGAATATAAACACCTTTGTGAGTCATTTCATTTGCAGTGGCTCTCTTTCAGTGGTGTGGTGTGGCGAGGCCATAGGCACACATGCACACTCTGTACAGAAAGACATTTGTGATATGAATAGACGTCTGGCATATAAATAGCAAGTACGTGAAGTACGTGGTCTATGGAATGGTCATCACTCACTGGCCAATTCATTAGGTACACCTGGTTTCTACACTTGTTTGATCAGTTCCACTTACCATAGAGATGCATTTTGTAGTTTTACATTTAGCCAGTAGTCCATCTGTTTCTCTAGAAACTTTGTTAGCCACCTTTACAACTGTGGCGGATCATTCTCAGCACTGCAGTGACACTGATGTGGGGGTGTGTTAGTGTGTGTTGTGCTGGTATGAGTGGATCAGACAGCTGTGCTGCTGGAGTTGGACTGCAAATAGTCCAACAAAGTCCACCAGCATCCTGTGAGCATTGAAGGATTAGAGCATGACTAAAGCTGGCCATACACTAGACGACTTCTTACAGATTCTGAAAAGTCTGACACCCTCTCATCTACAATGTTTCAGTAGTCACAGACCGCTTTTGCAATGTTTGGGGATCTCACCAAGTGCAACGGGGCTGCAACTAGATTGAGAGTGGTGGGATAGCCAGCTCTTAGAGTCCTGGTGGTTCCAAACTTTGGCCATTTAAGAATTGTGCTCTTGGGAACTTTCAGTGCAGCAAATATTTTGCAGCATTCTCCAGATCTGTCTCTCCTGCTCTACAGGCAGTTGCTTCCTCCTCATGGCTTGGTTTTTGCTCTGATATTTACATTTATGTCATTTAGCAGACACCTTTATCCAGAACGACTTACAACTGATACAATCTTACAATCCAAGCAATTGTGGGTTAAGGGTCCTGCTCAAGGGTCCAACAGTGGCAGCTTGGCAGAGGTGGGATTTGAACACTGGACCTTCTTTCTGGTCCATAGTCCAGTACCTTAACCACTGGCTACCACGGACCACAGCGATATGCTTTGTTAGCTGTGAGACCTTATGGAGACAGGCATGTATTTTTCCAAATCATGTCTAATCAACTGAATTTACCACAGGTGGAATCCAATCTGTGTAGAAACATCTCAGATTATCAGGACAAAATGGGAGGACCCTGGAGCTACAGTGTCATAGCAAAGAGTCTGAATACTTATGTCTATTTTTTATTTTAGCACAAGACCTCAACATGTGTGAAAAAGTGAAAGGGGCTAAAATAAATATATATATATATATAAAAAAAAAATTTTAGTATATTATATATATATATATATATATATATATATATATATGATATATATAATATATATATATATATATATTCTATATATATATATATATATATATATATATATATAAAATACATAAATAAATGTTCCTATACTTGCTTTGCTGCTTCCCATTTGGTACAACAGTGCTCACCTACTGGTTTTTGACAATGATCACATCACTACAGCATGAAGCCCAATATGGAAGATGTGTCCAATTAGTGTGCACAGTGTTTAAAAACCCCAGCAGCACTGCTGTGTCTGATCCCACTCATACCAGCACAACACTAATACACTAGCGTCACTGCAGTGTTGAGAATGATCCGCCACCCAAATAAGACCTGATCTGTGGTGGCCCTTTGGGGGTCATGACCATCAGAAAGGAGTAAAACAGACTAAAGTATACAGAGAAATAGATGGACTACAGTCTAATTGTAGAACTGCGAAGTGCTTCTATGTGTTGTTAGACCCAGTCTAGGGGTTAGGGGGCCGCAACATGTGTAATGTTGTTTTGGTGAAATAATGGCTGGACCAGAAGTAAGGCGGCACGGGAACACACTGAACAGACAGACGAAGCAGAGGCCTTCATAAGCAATGACCAGTTTATATATAAGGGAAAGTGCTATACAATATACAGTGCTTAGGACAACAGGAAGGTATTTACAACAGACGTTTGACACAATTAATTCGTGGTGCAAAAATAACCTACACAACAACCGCCCGGCGGGGACAACGACAAAAGAAAAGGACAACCAACTACACTACCAGAATTGCGCTACCAGAAACACATGCGCACCGACTACACACAGACAGAAGTGTAGCGAAGTGAGCCAGCAGCGAGGCTCCCGAACGAACGCCGAGCAGGGCTTTGACAGCTGGGGCGCCCGCCTCCACGCGTAGATCCGCCAACGTCATTGGCTGCCGCGCTCCGCTGACAACGCGATCCATTGGCCGGACTTCACCCTTGCCTCCATGCGGTACAGAGATCCATTCGTTTGGGGGACCTGTCACAGTGATAGTAGGAGGGACAGAACACAGCACGCAGAACTCTTTGCGCCCGCCCTCCACGCGTAACACCCCCCGCACCCACAGAACAAAAACCTCTACAGGAGGTTTTACGGGTTTACTTTACAATTAAAAGCACAAACCAAACCAAAACTAACCGCTGCCCCGTGAAAAGTGCATCAGCCACCAGGTTGTCCCTTGTACGTCCGCGCTTGTGCCTTATGTCAAGGTTAATCCCTGCAAGATCAATGACCAGCGCATTAAGCGCTGATTGGCATTTGCCATTCTTTGCAGGAAAAGTAACGGGTTGTGATCCGCGTATAAACCTGAATGAGATCAGCACCACTACTACCCAAGTATTACTTCGAAGTGTTTGTAAAGCAAGCAAACAACGCTAGGGCTTCCTTTTCAATGGTGCTATAAGAGAGCTGATGCTTGAGAAAAAACTTTAGAGATTTAACAGATCGGATGAAATCAATTTGCCTGTCATCTTCCTGAATTAGAACCGCACCTGCACCGGGTCCCACAACGCGTCGGGACCTCTAATTTGAACGGACGATCAAAAACGGGTGCAGCCCAATACAGGTTGACTCACTGGGAAGTGTCTTCACTGCTGAAAAAGCGTTTTGAGGCATCCGTTGACCAGATAAATGAGGTGTTGGCGCGCAGCAAGTTGGTAAGGGGATTTTGCAAGCACGGAGAAATTTCTGCAAAAACACCTGTAATAACCCGCCATGCCCAAGAACCTCCGCAGTTCCCTTTTAGTAGTGGGCGCCGGGAAAATTCTGGATGGCATACATCTTGGCGTCCAGCGGTTTAACTTGCCCCGTTTCCCTACTATTTTCCCAAGGTAAGAGATGAAGTCCCTTGCCAAAAATCACACTTGTCTAAGTTTCAACACATAGATTCGCCTCTTTTAGCCGGACAAAAACGGATTCTAACACAGACAAACTGTTTGCTTCCCACGTGTCGTTTGTGTGTAAACGACCACATCATCAAGATAGGCCGTACAATTGGTTATCCCTGATAGTACGGTATTCATTAGGCGCTGTGAAACGTAGCTGGGGCATTCCGTACATCCAAATGGCATAAAAACTGAGTACTGTAAAAACGAATCCGGGGTGACAAAAGCAGAAATCTCAGATGCGCGCGCTGTGAGGGGGCACTTGCCAATAACCTTTCACAGGTCCAGTTTGGTCATCGTACTGGCGGAGCCTACCGGGTCTACACAATCCTCCATTCTGGGCAACGGGTATGAGTCTGGCTTTGTCAACGCTCATTCACTTTCCTGAAAAGTCAGTGCAAAAAACGATAAGTAACGTACCGTCTGGCTTAGGTTACTATAAGGCACGGTGATGACCAAGGACTGGGTACTAGGAAGGGCAAGGCCATGCCTGGATTAAAATAAATCTGTCTCCTGCTTGAGAATGGCTCGTTTAGTTGGGTTGACCCGATACGGGTGCTGTTTGACTTTGGTGGGTGTGTCCCCCCACGTCAACATCATGGCACAGCACTGAGGTTTCGTTTCAGTGCATCAGAAAAGAGATCGGGAATGATGAATTAAACGTTCAAGGGTCTCGCCTGTGAGTCGGGTCTAATTGTGCCAGTTTCGCATCTAGATCTTCTAGAGCAACAGAGTTTCTTCAAACGGGCGCACGGTTAGTACGTAGCGACCTAAGCAGAGGTGCATCAGACTCTGTTGGAGTATTCGGAAGCTGCTAACTGAGTAACGGCTGCCCACAGCTGACGAATCGAGTGGCGCCTGTGGCGAACGAGCTTTCATAAAGCTTAGCAGGTTAATGTGGACAAATGCGTGTCTTCTTCCTACGATCGGGTGTCAGAAATTACGTAGTTGACATCGCCTTATCTTTTCCTTAACTTGGTAGGGTTCCGGCGAAACGAGTACGCGAAGAAGTGCTGAGCCAGGAAGCTGGAAGGAACGTAACGCCAAGCACGAGGGTCACCAACTTGGAGAGTTTCGGGGGACTGCGGGCCCGATCAAAGTTACGCTTCATTTTTAATCTGAGCTAGCGATAACGAGCGAAAGGCGGCTACTTGCCGAGCAGCACCCATTCTTTTCCTTAAGCACTCACATACTCCAGAAAACTGGTTTCGTCTTATCCGGTCGATCAGGTTTTAGCCATTGCTCTTGGAGTGCCTTAAAGCGGCCCATGAACTATGGTGTCCGAACACAAGCTTCTGACGGACTAAAAGCCAATGGAGTCCTGTACTGCGTCTCGAATGGCAAATAACAGAAAAGGGAACCCCTTCGTCCCAATCTCCTCCATTTTCACAACAAAAGGTACGCAACATATTCTTAAACGTTTGATGAAAACATTCGAGCGCTCCCTGTGACTCCGGATGGTTACGCACTAGACACACACAGTGGGGAAATTGCCAGTTCTTTCATTACCTGGGCAAACAAACGGGACATAAATTCGACCCCTGATCGGACTGAACGATTTTTTTGGCAACCCAAACGTAGTGAAAAATTTGATCAGAGCCCTAACACTACGCGTGAACGTAGGGTGCGGATCGGAATTGCTTCAGGGAATCTAGTGGCGGCACACATGACAGTTAACAAATAGTTGTTTCCGGAGCGAGTTTTCGGCAATGGGCCCACACAATCAATCACGATACGTTCAAATGGTTCGGACATAACTCGAATTGGTCGAAGCGGGGCAGGTTTTAATTATCTGGTTTGGTTTACCAACCAGCTGACAAGCATGACAGGTGCGGCAGTACTTGTGACATCAGACTTTAACCCTGGCCAGAAGGAAGTAGCGGAGAGAACACGTTGGTATGTCTTCCGAACTCCAAGGTGACCGGAACAAGGATGGTCATGGGCTAGACCGAGGACTTGCAACCGGAGTGGCTGAGGCCTACCACCTGGTTGGTACTGGTGTACATCATAACAGTCATCTGAAAAGGACCCAGAAGGAGACCACCGCCGCCTCATTAGCAATGCACTATCTATATAATACCCGTGGAAAGGTTTAGTCGTGTCAGGATTCCTAGCTAATTCAAAATAGGGCTGCAGAGTTACATCGACCTTTTGAGCCTCCACAAGTTCCTTCCGAGTGACCCACGATTGGTCATTCATTCTATCAGGCAACAGGAAAAAGACAATTTTTCTATCCTCTACGTCAACCACGGGACTATGGGACAGCGGGGGGTTTTCTTTAACAAAGAGAGTGTCATCCAAAGTGACCATATCAATCAGGCATTTTTTTCTATCATGGCCGCGAGTCAGCACACAGGAAGGAAAAAATGTCCAGCTCTGTTTCGTCTGTGTCCAAAACTGGTTTCGGCAACAACTTCGGGAACAGTAAACAGTCTCTAGCCCCTGCCAAGTCGTTTTCCTAGAATAAGGAAACACCACCACAGGGAGTTGAGGGCCGAGTTGCGGCCGAATCGATAGCAACTTTTGCTTGCTGGGTAAGGTTTAGGCAACTCTAAGACTACACATTATGTAAGGGTGCACGAACGATACCCATCCCCATCCCCTGAAGTAAGACGTCACTGCCACAGTAACTGTTCCGCTGAAAAGACAGTAGCACAGTATCCCACATTAGTGACTGGGCTGCCCCAGTATCTTTAAAGATAGACACATTGCTGTTTCCCCCTGAACTCCTGGAAGTGACACATAACCTGTGAACGTAAAGGGTTCAAAAAGTAGGCTCTACGTCACCCACCATGGGTGGACGGACCCAACGGACCTAGACCCATTCTCTTGAGCAATAAATGTAGTCACCTTCCTAAAACCGGTGTACGTTCATTCTTCTTCTTCAAAACGGAACAATCCGCGATCAATGATGGCCTGACTCATGACAATTAAAAACACCTCCTCGGTTCTGAAATTGTCACTCCTTAAAGTGTGCTGAGTTTAGCACGTGAACGAACCTGTATGTACGTACGAACTGTTTTTAGCTGTGTTATTACTGAAAACAGTTTTTGTGAGTGAGCGGCAAACTCGTCAGCAAGTGTGTCGCCGCTTGTGACAAGACCGACACCTTCGCTGTTATTCAAGTAAACCACAAGTGGGTCAGCTAAAACACTTCTTAAATTCCTCAATTAGGATTAATTCTTTTAATTCTTCGAAAGTCATTACATTACTGGCGGAACACCATTTATCAAATAAGTTAGCCTTTCTCACGAGCAAATTCCGTAAAAGTCTGACTCGGGCGTTTGTCTCAGCGTCCCCCTGAATCTCTGCCTGTAGGCCTCAGGCAACCAGCCTTCATAAGCCCTCAACACTGTTGCCTTTCACAACCTCATAATCCATACTTTGACTAATGGACAATGCAGAACAAAACCTCCTGAGCTTTTTTCCCTACAAGTTTACACTGAAGTAACAAGCAGAGCCACACAAACTTTTCGGCCAATTTAAAGTCAGAGCTATCCGTTCAAAGATAGGAAAATAAGCATCCACCTCATTTTCTTTGGAAATGGCGGGACCAAAGCCAATATGTTTGCTCACGTCGGTGCTCCGGGACGATATCGATGGTGGCCTCTGCGGCAGCTCTGGAGGCAAACGCAACCAAAGGAATGGGAGGGGCGGCTTTCGACTGGGACCCTGGAACCCGATCAGTCACCCACCGTTCCGCCGGTTGACCCTTGGTGCGATCTTCACCGCATGAAGTTCCATAACTCTCGGAAACGGATCTCCTTCTCGGCGTCCAGCTCCAATTTCGTATTGCCAACCTCACCTCCATCTCGGCCTGACGAGCCTTTTCCTTCTCTTCTGCCTCCATACGTAGCCGTGCCAACCGAAATCTGTACCGGGAATCCTCGGACGTCCTAGGAGACACCGTAGATGGTGAGTCATACAAAGGCAAGGTTTGCGCTACCCGAGGTGAAGCTTCTGTTCCATCAGCCGGCGAGGTTTGTAACTCCATTTCACCAGACCCCACGGTGGTGTCCGCCATAGTATCCACAGCTAAAATATTTAACTCTACTAGCCTGTCCCCAGCCAACTGTCGAATATCCCTTCTTAAGCATCTGCCGTGTGAAACGGAAATCCCAAAATGTTTAGCCAACTCACACAGGTCATCCTTTTTACATGTATTAAGCTGTTCCCAAGTAGGGCAACGCACAAATTCGGTCAGTTTAAACCCAGCGACAGCCATCCTCTATAAAAAACACTATATATAGTTATACCTATACCGACAACACAAAAAGAAATAGCGGGCAGAGGACAACCAAAAAAAAAGAATGAAAAACCAGCTAGGCGACACGAACGGGAGCGGACTATGCCGATATAAATAAGAGACCTCAAGAAGAGCGCCCAAGACATACGTCACTAGAGCGATCCCGGATGAGCCCCCATTTAATGTTACGACCCAGTCTAGGGGAACTGGTTAAGTGGAACTGAAAATGGACAATGAGTGCAGGAACCAGGTGTACTTAGTGTCCAGTGAGTGTATATCCTGAAAGTGTGACGAGTTGGTTGTTTTGTATAATTTACCTCTAACATCCAAACAATTTTCAGCCTCAGGTTCTTTAAAGCAGTGAAATCTAGGAATCGTTGATATTTGATAGAATGCATTAGCACCCACCTTCCCCAATATTTCAAGTTACTTTGGCTTGCCCACAGTCCCAAAGAATAATGAAAATACACCCAAGCAAAACATTCTTTTCTTTAAAACAGGCCTGTGGTGGTTTGACAGTTATGCCACACCGATTGATTTCAGAATACATTTGGCTTATCCAAGTGTGGTGTTCATACAGACTGATGTTTGCAGTTAGACTACAGGTCAGGTTTTCTGCCGACTCTTGCATGTAGAGCTTATATGAGCAAACAATCCTGCAAAGTAGACTGGTGCACCACTACTCCCAAACCAGGCAACCTTTTTCTGCAGGTTCCATGTATGTATCTAAAAGAAAAACTTCTGCTTGTAACTTGATTTTGGGTTAACAGTAAATTAAGCTTACAGACTTTACACAAGTCGTAAATGTAAAGGGAATCCCAATTAAACAATGAGATCAAAATATATTTGGTAATTTACTTAGAGAAAAGTGATATAATATTACATATGAGTTGAAAAAGTATATGAACCTCTAGAATGAGCAGTTAATTTGAAGGTCAAATTGGAGTCAGGCGTTTTCAATCAATAGGATGGTGGGCATGAGTGGGCACCCTGTTGTATTTACAGAACAGACCCATCTGGAGTCTGATCTTCAAAATAGATTATAGAAGTGTATCCTGGTACGAATAAAAAAAAGCCTTAAACTCAGAAAAAGTTGTCCATGCTGGAAAAGTTTACAAAACCATCTCTAAAGTTTGGACGACTCCAATCCAAAGTCAGATTTTGTAAAAATAAGACCATTTTTACTCAAGCATAAAGGAACCCAGGGTAACAAACTAAAGGCCTCCCTCAGACTGTCTAATGTTAATGCTCATGATTACATTATTCACAATGAGAAGAACACTGAACAACAATAGTGTGCATGGTAGGGTTGCAAAGATGAGGCTCTTGCTCTCCATTAAATGAAGACCAAAAGAGAATTTGTTTTAAATGAGAAGTGTGGAGAAAAACACTTCATTACAGCCTACGAAACGTATCCCCTCTTAAATATGGTGGTGGTAGTATCATTTTGCCTGTTGTGCTGCATCTAGGTCAATACAACTTGCCACCATGGGTGGAACAATGAATTCTGAATTATAAATAAGCAAATAAGCTCAACCTTTTAAAACAATGTCTGAAAAGTGGGTCACGGAGCAAGGCAACAACCCTAAATACACAAGTTCCACCAAAAATGGTTAAAGAAGAATAACGTTTTAGAATGGCCAAGTCAAGGCCCTGAAACAGTTGAAGCAGTTATGTACTGAAAAATAGGCTACAATTCCTCCAAAATGTGTAATCAACGGTTATGGAAACTTAATTTGCATTTTTTAAACTGGGTTCTCTGTCTACTTTTAGGACTTTTGTAAAATCTTAAAGTTTTAGGTCAAATTTATGCAGAACTAAACAGAAAATGCTAAAGGGTTCACAAACATAAGCACAAAAATCTGCCTCCTGCAGAGATTCCCTAAAGATGTAATATAATCATGAGTTCTCAACTGTACAACTTACTTAAAAAAAAAAAAATAATAATAATAATAATAATAATAATAATAATAAAAATAAATGGTAAAAGGAAAATTGTAATCTTGTAACAATCACCTCAGATACAAGGAAAAGATGAGCAAGAAATTAAAGCCAGAAGAAAAGAGTTCACTGAAGAAGGGTTAGACGTGCTCATGTCTGATGTTGCGGTTTAAAAAAAAAAAAAAAAAAAAAAGCCGATAGTTTGATAAGTGGCTTTACACAAGGAGCCAATTAAAACACAATTACAACCTAAGTGGTTTGTCATTTGCACTACTTTTATTATGAGAGTTATGGCATCTATGCATTGATTTGGATCTAAAAGATTAGGCAAGAGATTACACCGCTCCATAAAAGAAAAAACAATTAAATAAAGTGCAGCCTTAGAGGCAGCCAAACCTACACTGACTGCTTGTGTGATCCTCAAGGGGAGTGTACCAAATATTCAGTTTGAGAACCAAAGCAATTTTATTCACAAATTATGTTGACAGTATTCAAACTTGAATATGTACCATTTAATATGAGGTGTAAAGTGATCCATTATTTATTCATATTGTGTAAAAGGTTCATTGTTACCAACCCTAAAGTGTGTGTGGATTAGCATGGACAGGTGTGACACTGACTTGTTAGCATAAATATGGTTTATATTCAAATACTGTTGGATGAACCAACTGCAAATCAAGCATTGCTGAAAGGATTGAAACTGCACAGAAATCACATTTACACACTTCAGCGTAACGGAGTTTGGTCACGCATGTCCACACCACTGTAGCTAAATTTCACTGCGAATGTGTGCAAGTACCACCATTCTCCTTGAACGAATGTCTCTATGGGTGTACTTGCATGTGTTAATCTCATGCAATTTAGTGAGTAATGGACTTAAAGTGAAAAGACAGCAAAACACTTACTCTATAGGTGAACTCCCTGTGCTAGCACAACTGCTAAGCAAACTGCAGGTTGCGTCATTAAGGATACAGTTACTGATTTCCTTTCGGTTGGCTGTCAACCATTTTAGGACCCATGAAAACTTTTTTGCACCAAGAACACAGTACTCTAGATGTAAAATAAAGAAACACTAAACACTGCAGAGATCTCCATGGAGCACGAGCAACTGTGAAATCTGAATCACTGTACTGAATCGTGACTTGCGTTGCTAGACTGGTACAAGTTTCAGCAAGTGTGCCGATTACTGAGCAAACAATGAGAACCAAGAAATGTTTCTAGGGATGATGTAAGCATGCTCAGGCCCAGAAGGTTTAGTTGCAATGTGAGTGAAAGCCAGCGTTTACCCTCATCAGCACCAAAGGTTTAACACCAAAACCTCATCCCAGCTGTAAAGCATGGTGGATGTAACCATGCTTTGTGGCCATTTTGCAACCTCAACTTTCAGAGCTAGAAACCAGTGAGGAAAGTGTCAAGTAAATCATAAAAAAGGTCAGTAGTGTTGAAGTAGTCTAGTCTGGACTCGAGATCACAAGTGAGTGTTCTTGGCCTGGTTTTTGTCTGGACCTCATTTGGACTCGGAAACCAGTGCGTCTGCCAGAGGTAGCTAATTATGAACTGAACTGTTTATCGTTATTGAACAGAATCCATTCAAACACAATAAATCAGTCCTTTCTCTACATGCCTCAATAAAATCTGCACTCCGATTGGCCAACGGAAAAACAAGTTACCATATTTTTCGGACCATAAGGCGCACTTAAAATCCTATAACTTTCTCAAAAATCGACAGTGCGCCTTAAAATGCGGTGCGTCTAATGTATGAATTAATTCTGATTGTGCTTTCTGACCTAGAACCGATTGTAGATGTTACACAGCGCTCATAAATCTGTCAAAATGTTTTAGCACGGCCTTGGTAAGTTACGAAGCTTACGGCAACCGTTGTGCGCATCATCGTGGAGTAATACGGTATGTGCTTCAGCATTAGGGTACGTGCATTCATTCATTTATTGTCGAAGCGGATTTCAAACACAACGCTATCAGTCACGCAGTACAACATGGACATAGAGCAGCTGTGAGAGAATTCAACATTAACGAATCAATGGTACGGAAGTGGAGGAAGCAAGAAGACGCCCTGCGCCAGGTAAAGACCAAACTGAGCCTCCGAGGGAACTTAAGAGTTTTGTTTCATTTCATGCGCCTTATAACCCGGTGCGCTTTGTAGACCGAAAAATATGGTACTGCTCTTCTCGTTCAGTAGCCAAATCAATGAACATGTCTTATTTTGAACAATCTGACAGACTGCAAGTGTGCATTTTCACCAGGTCACTTTACTTGGTATAGTCTAGGATAGTTTAAGAGCAGACAAATGTTTTCATAATAAAAATGGATAGAATGGATGTTTTTGGCTATATTCAGTTGACTTCAAGTTTGAGAGAAGGGAAACAATCATTGTTTGCTTCCAAAAATTACATTGCCTTAGTTTGACTATGACAATAATCTCAATTATTAATGAATATTCCAATAGTAATTAATAATTAAATACAATTTTAGGCTATATGTTACATTTTACAAAACATGAAATAGTTATTACTATCATGTATAATGAATGATAATGAATGTAAAGTGAATTACAAACTACTATTTGTATTCTTGTATGATGAAAACAAATCTGGTGCGTCTCGCCTTGGTCACTCCAGTCGCGGTCTCGACTCGGAGCTAGCAGTTTTGACAACACTACTAAAAATCAGTGTACCTCTTCCATCACTTGCGCCTCAAGATGTTGAACAAAGCAATTAGACAAACCAACGCACAACCCAATAAATCGGTTCAACAGGCTGGTCAATATCTCTGATCTCCTTGAAGATACAGCTACATGTTTGTGCATTGTGTGTCAATTGCTGTTCATTCACACAGATTAGCATCTTGGCTTGAATCCCAACCTCAAACATTTGAAACAAAGCTTGTTTCAAATCAACAGAAGGGACAGTCAAACTATCTGTATAAACTTGGCCTATGAAAATGCTAATGATGCTCAGCATGAAGGACGGAAGGAAGAAGCAGGAGACTATTGATTAGTATTGCACAAGTGGCATCATGCTAATTAGCACATATTAGTTGTTGATGTTTTCATTTGAGGCCTTCAAACAGTGCTGCATCACCATAAATTGAAGGCAAACGACTTGATTAGCATTAAACAAATGCCTTGCCAAACCTTGGCGTTCAGTTTATTCAGGCTATAAAAACATGGTGTACCACCCAAACTATAGCTTATCCGATAACTGATCTAAACTAAATTCCATCCTAGCAGTCGAGGTTTGCAGGCATTGCAAAGCAGCCGTGCGCTTAAACATTTCTCCCACACTAACAAATATGCTCATGCTAATGAAACCACACAAGCACATTTGTTATTTGCTGCTCAATGGTGTGAAACAGGCTCTCACCTGTCGAAACACAAACCCTAATCACTCCTGCACCTTCTCCCGCGAGTGCTAGTCGAGGTGAGAGACTCCCCCACAGACTCCCCCACAGTGTGCATTCCCGAGGTGTTATTAGAAGCCCAAGACGAGTTTTTTTGTCTTATGGAGGCAGGACCTCCCAAGAGATGGTTTCACACACTATTGCTCATGACCATCTTCCGACTGGCTGCGCTCTCTCCCAGAGCAATGAAGAGGAGATCCAACGAGTAATGAGCCACATTAGTAATCGTTCCAGATAAAAAGAACACTTCACCTGCTTAAGATCCCCATCTCACCATGACAGGGGAGGGAAAGAGGAGGAATGTATTCAGACTGTATAACACCATTTAGCAACATCAGTCATACACTATAAAAGATGGTCTTTGTTTGCTTGAGATCAGATTTTACTTCCCAAATGATTTTTATCAGCGGAAAGCGAGGGGATGGCAATGCCCATGCATGGTATTAATGTTTGTTGGATTTGTTGCCACCCCAGCATAGAGCAAGTGCTATATTGATGGCATTACACAGGTATATACAGAGTGGAACCCCAGTTCCTACATCCTGACTACAAACATGTCTGTTCTCACCGTTTGCTTTGTACTCTGTGCACTTGTACCAGTCATCCTGCACAACTCAAAACTCTTCACAATTCAGTACACCGATTCAGTTTCACAATAGCCCATGATCAGAGAAAATCTCTGCTATTTTGAGTGTGTTTTTCTTTATTTTTACATCTACAGTACTGTATTCTTAGTGCAAATAAATCCCAATAAGTCCTAAAAAGGTTAGTATTGACAGCCAACCAATAGGGAAACAGGAAAGGAAATCCAAATCAGCACCAGGAGTTCAATAGAGTAAGTTGTTTGCCTTTACTTTTCACTTTCAATCCATTACTCACGAAATTGCATGGAATTTAACACTTCCAAAATAAGCTTTGTGCTAATGATTGTGGCCAACTGTAGGTTAAAGTAAGTGTTTTATCCATTAACTTAAAGGCTCCACTACTGCTCTACCAAACACGCTTTTAAACTTATCGGCTCATGATGCATTTAACAATGTCAAATGTAGCTTAAATAAATGTTCATTTAAGTTCAGCAATTTGGTGTCTCATTTGTTATTAGCTTTAGCAGCTACAAAAACAGAACACTGTGATCTCTGCATTATACATCAGCCAGTCACCCCGCTCTCTAAATATTGGTAATTAAAATATCGGTCGAACGCTAGTACACTGTAGATTCTACATGTCTGGTGAATGGCAATGTTGCAACAGAGAATCCTATACAGATATGTAAAGTAATCCAAACCCTTATCAGTACATTAAGGAGCTAAGGATTTAGCCAACACTTTGCCCCAGAACAGCTTAATCCTTCTTAGACTACCAAAAAGAACTGTTTTGATTTGGGATGTTGGACCATTCAGGCAGAACAATTTTAAGACAAATGTGAGAATCCAATAACGCCTGTAAAATTTCTATTCACGCTAATCAGTAAGCTTTGAATTGGACCACTTTATTTTCTGCCATGTGTCCATTACTGGGATACCACCATGATCTGAGCCCCTTATTGAACAGTTAATGTATTGTTAATACAATTTGGATGTTGAATATTGTGTCTTTCAATCACTTCCTAAAGTGTTTTAAAATCAAAGTGATAAGTCAGATCTATTTTATTAACCTAATATCACATGCCCAGCTGTGTTTCTAATGTCACTCTTACAATCATTTGAATCTTTTCCATTAAAAGTGACTGCATTATGGAAGTACACATGATTACTGGGGCACTCGATGAACAACAACAACAACAAAAAATAGAATAATGGACCAAGCTGGATGTCAATTCCAACAACTACCTTCTCATCAAAATCGGCAGCCATTTTGAAATCCATTTTGAGTCACAGCAGATAGAGTAGTCATTTCTGTCTACCAACAGAAGCCTGCCATCAATATTGAGCCAACTGAGCCCATACAATACACATCTGGAGAATTCTTTCTAAAAATGTGTGGAAGAAAAAATGGTTTTAGCTCTGGTGTTGAAAGCCAATGTGGACATTGATGACCAATTTTATCCCTGGAAGGCTTAATCGCTGAATCCAAAGCATTCCCATTTTCTCCTCCTGACGCGTGCTGAAAAAAACAACAACAAAAAAAAAAAACCCTGATGTTTTGAGACAAGTAAACAAGTCTCGGCAGGACTGCACAGTTCTGCATGAGTGCAATAAACCCAAAGCTATTTCTTATATTCCCAGTCACTGCAAACACTGCTACAAATTCCCTTTTCTGCTGAATAAAATTCGGCATGAACCTGATGAAATCCGATCACAGCCCTGTCAGTAATGACCTGGCAACCTGGGGGATACTGTAAAAGCACAGAAATCATTTGAATCGAAGTGTCTGTATAAATACTGGGCTGTGAAGATTAGAGAATATAGTAGCAATGAAAGCTGCCAAATAACAGCAGTACATGTTGCATTTTGGACCAGTTGAAATCTAACATTCATGAACGGCTGCTTCCCAATTATCCAGGCTTGGGCCAAGCATTAGGAGTACACCCCTGGTGACTGGGGGTGATCCACCCAGAGTTGAACCCAGGACCTCACAACACTGTTTCCAGCAGCTGCTTCTACCCACTTTTCAGAACTCGACGCAATTAAAGACCGTTCTGATAACAAGTACCTCTGAGCTACCACATCCCTATATGCAGTCCCAGCTGTCATTTCCAATGCGCTTGAGCTGTTTGAAAACAAGATGCGCAAGCAGTATCCTGTAGAGCAACTCCTACTGTATTTGCTTTAGTGTTCAGATTTGTCACCAAGGTAGACACGTCCCACCTGGGGTAAGCTCTCACGCAGAGGAAGATTAATATCAAACATTAGATTCATTTACATATTAATTTTAGCTATTAATAATCATCTTGTAGGAATACACTGGAGGAGGTAGAACCAGCTGTTGATGTGCAGTGGTGCTGTTTTGCTTTGTGTTGCCTTTTCAGTGCGAACATGGCAGGGCTCCTCCCGCACCCGGCAATTAAAGCAATGGCAGACAAAGACGGCATGGAACATTACACAAAATTACAGTTTAACAACAAGCTATGAGCATTTGATTTGCTGTCATCTGAAATCGCTGAAGACGACACTCAAATGCGTTTGTAATTGCATGACATCGGGATTTTGTGTTTGTTTATTCATTTGTAAGATATAATTAAGATCGAAATAATTAACTGTATTCTATTTCATTACGACGTTTTAACTAAGGGCGTCAGTGGCACAGTGGTTAGTGCTGTCACTTCAAAGCTCCAGTGATGTGAGTCACATCCCAATCCAGCTGTTAACTGTGTGGAGTTTGCATGTTCTCCCTGATTCCAGGATTCTGTCCAGAGTTGCTTCCCACCTTGGGACCTGTGCTGCTGAATAGCCCTTGACTCTCTATGACCTTGAACTGGATTAAGAAAAAAGTCATTAACGAATAAGTTAATGCATACTAGTACAGTGATGTGTTGTATTAGTAAAAATGTCATTAATGATATAGTCTCCTGGTGGACTGGCCCATCTCCTGGTAGCGCCTCCAGCCTCTGGACACTACGCTGACAGACACAGCAAACCTTCTTGCCACAGCTCGCATTGATGTGCCATCATGGATGAGCTGCACTACCGGAGCCACTTGTGTGGGCTGTAGAGTCCGTCTCATGCTACCACGAGTGTGAAAGCACCACCAACATTCAAAAGTGACCAAAACATCAGCCAGAAAGCATAGGTACTGAGAAGTGGTCTGTGGTCCCCACCTGCAGAACCACTCCTTTATTGAGTGCGTCTTGCTAATTGCCAATAATTTCCACCTGTTGTCTATTGCATTTGCACAACAGCATGTGGAATAGTGTCACTGCTTTACTGAAAGTAGTCCACCTACCAAAAATGTCCAGCCACCAGCATCCTGTGAGCACTGATGAAGGATTAGAGGATGATAAATTGTGCAGCATCAGATGAGCTACTGTCTGACTTTACATCTACAAGGTGAAGTCTCAAAGCCTCTAATAAAGTGCACAGTGAGTGAACAGTGTTTTAAAACTCGTCTGATCCACTCATACCAGCACAACACACCAACACCACCAGCGTCACTGCAGTGCTGAAAACGCTCCACCACCCACATTTTACCTGATCTGTGGGGAGAGAACAGTAAATGGGACTGACATTGTATGTAGACAAACAGATGGATTAAAGTCTGTAATTGTAGAACTAAAGTTAATCTCTATGGCGAGTGGAATTAAATGGACAGTAAGTGTAGAAACCAGGCAGTGTACCTAATAAAGTGGCTGGCGTACATATCCACAATAATCTTTTAACCAAACGTCTATAGCAGTTTCAAAGTTCTTTACAGGCTACATCAGGAAAAGCATGTAACCTAAATTCATTAACAGAGCATAATACTGATTACATGGGGGGAAAAAAAAAAATCCCAATCGCGTATGGAGTAGATTCAGAAGTTAAAAGAAAGTTGGAACAAACACACGAAAGGTGACGAGTTCATGAAAAGCAGTTAAAGCTTAACTTGTCTGTCTGGCACGACTGCACTGTGAGAATGTGTGTATATTTAGGGAACATGGAATTCCTCGAGGGAAGCAGATGGTGTGAAGCATCATTACCATGTTGATTATCTTAGTGAGTCTAACTCTCTGGTGGATACAGGAGGAGAACTCTGCGCCCGCGTGAAAAAGCCCATACGGAACTGATGCCGTGGAAAGAGCTAGCATCTGATCACTCCGGTTTTTAATCACACCACAGAACGAATAGCTACAGGTTGCAAGATGTACTGTAGGTAATGAGAGTACTGACTGAGATGCCCTTGTGGTAGATAAATGCATAGCATGAAAGGAAACAAACTTGTGATTAACATGGTGATTCACACCAAGTGTTTTCATACAACTGAACAAGTGTGTATTGGAAAGGGGGTAACTAACCCTTAAATGGTTAATTAGCTCAAAATGCAGTACCAGAGGGCTTTTTTTTTATTAAAGTATGCAGACCTTCAATCTTCACAAGAAAGTTATGAACTGTAAACTGAGGATATTGGCTGGCTCTCTCTCTCTCATATATAAATAAATAAAAAATGTATATAATACTGTATTTGTAAGCACAAATCAGATGAAGTTGGGACAGTGTTTTGTCTGGTCAATTTCATTTAATTTTTTAATAAACATTCATTCCTGCAGGTCACCCCTGCAACACATTCCAAAATGCTAAATTTACCATTTTGTAATGTTGCCATTCCTTTACACCACACTTAAGACGTTTTTGCACAGGGTAACCCAAGGAATTTAATTTTTCAGGTGTGATTTTGGCCCATTCCTCCTGCCAAATACAGTCTTAAGAGTGTACGGAGTTGTCGTTGCATTTTGTTTCAAAATTCTCCACATTCTCTATTGAAGGCAAGACTGGAGGCAGTCCAGTACATTTACAGCATTTAGCAGACACCCTTATCCAGAGCGACTTACAATTCATACAATCTTACAGTCCAAGTAATTGTGGGTTAAGGACCCAACAGTGGCAGCTTGGCAGAGGTGGGATTTGAACCCTGGACCTTTTGGTCCATAGTCAAGTACCTTAACCGCTAACCTACCATACCCTCTTCCACAGACATGCCTTTGTAATGTGTGCAGCATTTAGTTTTGCATCGTCTTGTTGAAAAATGCATGGACATCTCTGGAAAAGACATCTTGAAGGCATCACATGTTGCTCTATAATCTGAGTACTTTTCTGTTGACGTTATCTGTTTGAAGTCACATTAGTTTTATTAGACCCAACTTGGCCCCACCCCAACTTTCTTTGGAATGTGTTGCAGGCTTGAGAGTTTAGCAAATGAAATGAAATGAAATGAAATTGACCAGAATACCTCAGATTCATACGGTCTGCAATGAGAAAAGTCAACGTAAAAACACCTTATATGCAATTTCCACCCTTTTCCAACATTTGATTTGGGGCTGTACAAAAACATTTACATTCTGCTCTCTACTGGGAGGTGGTTATCCCAAACCCTGAACTTTACACATTGCAAAAAGATATTTTGGATTTCTTTAAGGAATTCAACGCATACTGTCAGACTCCAGTAAGCACACCATTTAATTACTGTTTAGCGTCTGTAGCAAACCAAAGTGTTTGTTAGTGTTTATTACCATTTTGACACATCTTAGTTCTACAGGCTTAGCATTTCAATTAGTGTGTTTTGAATTAACTTTGGCCATTTATATACAAGATCAGTTTCTGTTTTTACAATGAACACAGCCTGATTCATTTGGTCTAGCTCTGCTATTTACAGCCAGTTAAGCAGGCCCTGAAGAACTGCATGGTTCACAGCTCCTTTAAAAGCTATAATTCTGGGCATTTTGGCTGTTATATAAAGTTTCCTCCATGTGCGGTGATGCTACAGTTCCTCTTTGTGAATGCCATAATACTGAAATAAAGCTAAATGACCTCAGAAGTTAAATTCCACAATGATAGTTATGATAGGATGATATTACTTTTTCCAACAGAGATATTACATCAAATTATGACAAGTAAACACATTATGAATACTCTCTGTAACAAAATACCTCCATCAGCACAAGCCATACATAGTTTTATACAAATAATCAAGTCGAGCATATTTTAATTAAGTTCATGAGTTTGCTATTACATTTACATCATTTAGCAGACACTTATCCAGAGCGACTTACAATTGATACAGTCTTACAATCCAAGCAATTGTAAGTTAAGGGTCTTGCTCAAGGACCAAACAGTGGCGGCTTGGCTGAGTTGGGATTTGAACCCTGGACCTTCTGGTCCATAGTCCTGCACCTTAACCGCTAGGCCACCACAGTCCCCTATTAACATACATTGAGTACGTTTTATTTACTGCCATATTGTTGACCATTATACAATGTTTATTGCTGTATACTCTAGACTGAGCATTGTAAGATATTCACAGGTATGCACCACGTAACGATCGAATTAACATTCTATGGCACAGGACGTTGACAGAAATGGATGCTGTCCAGACATTACCATAGTCCCAGTCTTGCTACGGGGATGTAATGCCAATATAAAAGCACACTTTCACAAGAAAACTGCATGAAACGATGCAAATGTGCCAAAGATATGGCTGAAAAGCAGTGGAACCCTACCATCTACACAGCATCCAAGTCTAACTTGTTAAATACACATCCTGAACCTTGTTACTAACCTGTCTAGGGGGAACCTGTAACTTAAGGATAGTATGATGAACCTGTGACAGAGGCCAAAAAAAAAAAAAATGCATTGATAGACAGTGCTAAGGGCAAGCTGAAGACCAGCCAGATGAAAGACTTAACGAGTGAATGTGAACCAGTTTGTATAGTTATATATATTAAAGAAAATGTACAGGTAAGTAGAGGGTCAAAAAGAACTACGTGTAATAGACAGCTTTTACAAAGTAGTAGAAAGTCAAGCACAAACGAGTAACTTGGTCTCTAAACACATCAACTGAGTTAACGAGCAACCATTAAGGTCACTGCACACATACCGCCTGCTCCAACTTAAACCAGACTCTGCTCAGGATCTGCAGTGTTGATTGGCTGTTTAGGTGACCGGCTGTTTATGGATGCAATGTCCAGAGTTAGATTTATTTTCTGATTTAAGACCTCAGTTGTGTGACAGTGTCTGAGGCCCATCAACACCAAAACAAAATGAACATTCAAGCCAGTACTTTTGAATCTGACTTAATTCTGTGTCACACAGAATTATGATTGTTGAAGGGATGTGAATGGCAACTAAACTCTGATCTGGTGAAAGTTAAATACGTCTCTGGGTCCCGAAAAATCTAAAAGGGGAAACTTCAAAATTGGTGGTTGGGGTAGAGTGCATCGTTCTCAAATCCAGGTGGTGGTTTAAGCTGTGCCTTCACAATAATCTTCAAAGATTGAGGAAGGAGGAGAACTCTACATGCACAAACCAGAAACAGTCTCTACCATGATGAAAGTTAGTCGTTGCTTTTTATCTGCCTTCAAGCAGCTAATTCTCCAGTTTCCAAGAATTCTTGCCCAGGTGTTAATTGAACTGGCAGCCAAACTCATTTGTCTGCCACCGCACAACGCTTCCCACTAGGTACCTTGAGGACAAGAGCTACCCCTTCCACATGTTTTTTTTCTAATGAGAATGTTTCTTTGCCCTAGTCAGTGTTCTGTGGAGAGGGAAGTCAGCAGCAACATGTAATCTTACATTTTTTAAAAGAGTGTATGGAAGCTATAGTCACTCTGCAACCAGAAGTCAGTTCTGGCAGTAGATAAAGACCCACACTTCAAAATGGACTTGAGAAAGGAGAGAGGAAAAAAAAAAAAAAAAAAATCAATCATGGCAATGTGCTAGCTGAGACCTTGAGCTGAGTCCCAACCCACACATCAAGAAGCCTCTCTTGGCCTTCTGCAGCTCATGTTTCAATCCTACTCAATGAAATGAAGAGAAAGTGTGTATTGATAGCCTTGGTTGCTTTCAAACCAGGGATCTGTGCCTTGCATGTGGGAGACTACAATTTGATTGGTGACAATTTCACATTTCACAATTTCATACATTTTCCAGATTCTCAGAAGTTGTTTCCTGCTACGTTACGATAACTCTCAACCCTGCTCTGAAGTGACCAGATTTGATAATAGATTTGGAACTGTTCCCTTTAAAGGGAGTTTATCCTTGTGTTCATTTAGGTGCTAATCACAATTCTTCAAATTAGAACAACTCTCTACCATTAATACAAATTACTTTTTTGGCCTCGTCACAGCCTGTGCCTGACTAATCTTGCTCGAGTCTCCAAGTGTGTGCCATTGGTAGTCATTCCTGGAGTTTGCATGTATAACCCCAAATCAGAAAACGTTGAGACAGTACGGAAAATGTAAATATATGCAGTGTTTCTTACATTTCCTTTGACTGATTTCATTGCAGACAGCATGAACCCAAGATATTTCATGTTTTGTCTGGTCAACATCCATTCCTGCATTTCAGGCCTGGAACACATTCCAAGAAAAGTTGTGACGAGGACAATTTAGAGCTAGTAATGCATTTAAATGAAATGTGATTCCAAACAGGTAATAACGTGTGATTATAATCATGATTTGGTACAAAAGCAGCATCCACAAAAGGCTGAGTCTGAAGAGTAAACATGGGCAGATCTCCAGTTCAAGACGGGGGGAGGGGTTAAAAAAAAAAAAAAATAAATAAATAAAATAAAAATAAAAAATAAATAAATAAAAAAGCTCAAAATTGTCCCCATCCTAACTTTTTTTTTTTTTTTTTTTTTTTTTTTAAATGTGTTGCAGGCCTCAAATGCAAGAATGGATGTTTAAGAAATGAAATCAAGTTGACCAGAAAAACTGATATCATGGGTTCATACCACCAGCAATGAAATAAGTCAAAGGAAATTTACATTTACAGCATTTAGCAGACGCCCTTATCCAGAGCGACTTACAATTGGTACAGTCTTACAATCCAAGCAATTGTGGGTTAAGGGTCTTGCTCAAGGACCCAACAGTGGCAGCTTGGCAGAGGTGGGATTTGAACCCTGGACCTTCTGGTCCATAGTCCAGTACCTTACCCACTAGGCTACCACAGGAAATGTAACGAACACTGCATATATTCATTTCCCATACCATCCCAACTTTTGATTTGGGGTTGTATTTGTTAAGCAGCATTTGAAGAACATACCAGAGAGGACAGCTTATGCATCAAATTTCCCAACTCTGGTTTGTTCTTACTTGACTAATTGCTTGGTAAAAGTTGGTCATGGAGCAGCAAGAAGAGTCAGTAAACTCCTACAAAAAAAAAGGTTACTTTGTCATTACAAAAGTAGACAGTCAGGCTGTCAGTGATCACATTAAATGGTCAACACAGATTTAATAAAACGTCCTTCCGAGGCTGGCTTCAACAATCAGGCTGTTGTATTTAAATGATAATAACCAAGACCTTGTTTAAGTTCATAACCAATGCATAAAACTCAAGTCCAAGCCTCCATTTGAAATGCCTAACACTTCACTGAGAGCCAAACAGCTGCATAATTACAAAATAAATGGATTAGACAAGGGACCAAAACAATAAATGTATGACTCATTCAGAGAATTTAACCTTTTGAGCAAAGCAAGAATGCATAGCCCTTGGGCATGTGTAAGTTGTAATTTTTTGCCATTCCAGCACAGTACACAATTAATATATGTATAGAATTTTTCTAGTTGTAAATAAGCAAAGGGATAGATTTACACACTAAATTTCATCTCAAGTTTTGGCCTACTTCAGTGGTTAAGATACTGGACTACTGACAAGAAAGTTGAGGGTTCAAGGCCAGGTACTGCCACTGTTGAGCCACTAAGCAAGGCCCTTACCCCTGCTGAGTAGATGGAATTTTCTGAACAGGGATTGAATCACATGTTATTTCACAATTAAATGGATAAAGTGCCTGCCAAATAAACAAATGCTTTGCCTAGCAACCGTGTCAGCCTTATCCACTTGAACCATACAGCAATAAATATGAACATGCTGTGATGAGAAAAGCTTGTGTTATTCTAAATCTTCATGCACCGATTGGTTGAAATTAGATTCCTGACCTCGCCTTCTGTACGGTTTCACATTTTGCTTGCATGCAATCAATTCATACAGATTTGTAATTTCTAGGATGGCAGAAGCATTTGTATTTATAAGTCAGTGTTTAAATACTGTCCTGTTTTTGAATCCAAGCACTTCCTGGAAATGAGCAGCACAAAGTATTCTGCACTGTGTACATCACTACCTGGAATTTCACATTAGTCAAAGGGTCAACTCAAACCCAATCATTAGCACACGCACACTTTTTTGGATCATTCTCTGTGAATCCTAGCGATGGCTGTGCATTAAAACCCCAGTAGATCAGCTCTGATATACTCTGACCAGCTAATCTACTGCCAACAAACATGCCATGTTTTCTTACCCTCTCTGATGTTCCCCTTTCTGGTGATCTTGACCAGGTCTTCATGCATTGAGTTGTTGCCATGTAACTGGGCTATTAGATGCTGTGGACTGTGGTGGCCTAGTGGTTAAGGTACTGGACTAAGGACCAGAATCCCAAGTCTAATAAGGTGGCCTCCAAGTGTAGGTTCTTCTGTCAAAATCATGCTTTGTGTCAGAATCATCCATCGTCACCCACAACTAGTCAAGGGTGGTCCATTTGTTGCCCCTTTCTATAAAAGGGATTATGACAAACTTGTGCATTGCAATATCTGGGCTAGTCAGCCATTCCAAAGGGGGCGGAGTTGCATGTACAAGGTACACATTCCTGAAGTGGAGTTTTTGGAAGTTGTTATTAATTTATTTGCCATCAGTCAAACAATTGATTTGATTAGTGTGCTATTGGATTAGACTGATTTATAGTTTGTTGGGATGGGTCAGTCTGATTTACATGCTCATTTGCTTTACATGCTTTTGGATTCAGCCCATTTGAATACATGCTCTTGAGCTCAGTTGTCAGTGAGCACTCCATGAACATGCCAATTCCTAAATAATTTACACTTTGAAAACTGGGCATGTACAGTAGCAGGTTTCTGACAATTTGCCATTGGACCATGTCCAGCACTGAAATCACCTGCAATATGTTGCTTCAGCTGACCTAGCATTTCTATCAGTTAGGCACATGGGTCAATAGAGCTAGGGAAAGGGAAAATGGTTGAATCTTAGCAAAGATCAATAAAACCGAGTGTGTCCTGTCCTGCCAAATTTATAAGCATAAATTTCCCACCTGAGAAGGGATGCATCCACACTGAGTGCATTACTTGTGAAACTATAGATGTCAATTTGTGAAATTAGTGTTTCAATGACAATCAGATGTTAGTGACCTGTTGTGTTTAAAGAACAGGGATCTAGAACAGTCTGATCTTCACAACACTGCATTATGGTATGAACAAATTTTTGGTGACATCAGCAAGAGATCATCAACAGACTGGGAAAGCTTAAAACCATCTCTAAAGAATCCTCCAAATACCCAGAATGAGAGACTCTGTACAAATGTAGGCATTTCAAAACCATTTTTACCCTTCCCAGGAGTGGTCGTCCAACAGAGATCACTGCAAGAGCAAGGGGTTAAGAGTCCACTAGGTTGCAATGGATCCCAAGGTAACTTCTAGACAACTAAGAATTCGCATTGGATAATGTTAATGTTCTTGAATCGACCATCAGGAGAGCACCATGTGTGAATGGCAGGGTTGCAAAGAAGCCACTGCTCTTCAAAAAGAACAATGCTGCTATCACCTGTGAAACATTGTGGTGGTAGTGTCATGGTTTGGGCTCATTGTGCTGCATCTGGGCCAGGATGGCTTAAAATTAGATGCACCAACTGCAATTTTCTTGGCCGATCCACATTTTAATACATGACCGGCCGATTATGAGTTTTTGTCTAAGAATTATAAATGACATGCAGAAACAATTGTTAAATAAAGATAGCAGTAGGGCTGCTGGCTTGTACCTGGCTCTTCTCTCACTAGTTTTAGCTTTGCAGCTTCATCCACAAAATCAAACTTGCTCAAATTCGTACTTCACCAGCCTGGATAAAAGCCTTTTACCAGTTAGTGCAAGGGTACGAGTACAATCAAATGCGCTCAGGTTGCAACCCCCACTCAGGTTGCACTTTCACATACGGCAAGTCATACATCACTACTATAATGCACTACACACTTGTGCTTAAACCAGGGCATAAATGGTAAAACACAAACGTTCACTATGAGCTTTTAATAACTAATAAAAAGAGATGCACAGCAGAACACATCTGCACAAGATCCCAAAAACAGTTGATTTATCAACATTAGTCAACACACTACTGTTCATGTGTGGCTATGTTTGTATCACTGTCAAGTGCAGGCTGTGTGACCAGCACAGAATCGGTTAGAGAGAGTGATGGGCTGATCACTGGTCACAGCCATTCACACTGAAGTCCAGCTGATTCCAGTCACTGTCTGACCAACTTGAAATCACTAAATTATACCAGCAAGAACACCCATTCAAACTGAATCTTAAGAAAGCATCAGGAAGCAAGACAATTGCCCCAAGAACTAGTCATTCTAGCAAAAACCTTGTATGAAGAATAATGTTCTGGAATGGCCAAGTCAAATTCTTGATCTCTAATCCAAAAGAAATGTGGAAGAACATGAAGAGGGCAGTTCATGTGAGAAAACCCACCAAACATCCCAGAGATCAAACTGTTGTGCTAAAATTGGTCTACTTTTATTTAAAAAAAAAAAAGGTTCCATTTTGAATCACTGTTTAAGGTCATATGTATGCAGAAATGTACAAAATTCAAAAAAGGCTCACAAACTCTAGCGCTGCTGTACTTTCACACACGTACTTCATAACCATGCTCCTTATCCGTTACTGAAGTGTGCTTCCAGCATAAAGCACATGTGCAACTGAGCCTTTTGCTGAGCTACCTCAAAGTGCCGAATAAACTCAAAGAACTGAACTTGAAAGGCTAAAAATTGGCAATTTTAGGCTTATTCATTTACATTGGAAGCAGAGGCAGGCATACCCTAGATTGTAGGCACTCAGTCTGCACATCCATATGTATACGGACATTAATATGGAGTTGGCACCCCTGATTTGTGAATCAAATGCAAATACACAGTTAAACACTCGCATGAGCAGATCTGCTCACAGGCAGAGTGAAAGAATGGACAAAGGTCTGTCTGAGAATACATGCAAGTTTGATAACTGAATGGTCCTGTCAAGCTGTTCATGCACAACAGGTGTATCTAATTATGTGGCCAGTGTAAAGCCAGTATCCCCAAATATCATGGCGTGTCAAACCATACATGTTCATACTAGGCATTTAGGCAGGTACCATCAGACAGATTCTTCCATCAGACCACCAGATGGTGAGAGATTCCACTCCAGGGAATGATCCTAAAGTAATGGCTGTACTTCACACCACTCCAGTCGGTGCTTGGCCTGATAGCGATCTTGGGCTTGTGTGCGGCCATGAAAAACTAATCTGTGGACATTTGTGAGCATTTCTCTGGCTGACAATGCTTCCAGAGTAGTTTGGCGCCCAGCATTAAGTGGTGCAACCAAGGACAAATCTGAGCTATACGTTAAGGCTGAGCTGCTGTTATCCTGAATGTTACCACTTCACAATGACAGTAGTTACATTTGATGGGCACAGCTCTAACAGGGCAGAAGTTTGACAAACAGCCTCGAAAAAAGCCCATGCTAAAAATACAATCCATTTCAATGTCATGTACAGACAATGCACTTGTGTACCTGTTAGCAAATGGTGAGCCATTCCACCAAATGGGTGCCATTTCCTTCCAAGACATTATACACAATATAATGAACTTCAAGAAACATTAAGAAAGGTGTCCTACACAATGATGCACCTGCAAATTTAAAGCGCATTGGTATGAAAACTGAGTACCGAGCAAATTTTTCCCATAAGGAATAATGTAAATCAAATTAATCCTTTCCACACCCAGAAAATCCACACTGTATAAGGCGTTATATGCATAATGGAGTTGTATTGTATGGGTGCTCCCTAATTGAGATACAGATATGTTCCGACAAATCCATCAGAAGTTAAACGTATCATAAACTGAGGAGTTTGAGTGTCTGGTCTATATTGCATCATAGCAGAGTCTATGATGAGCAATGATCAGCAAGTTAATCTTTAACACAATTAAATTAACCTAAAGTTGGCCAATATGTAGTTTAGTGAGCAATGGATTGTAAGTGAAAAATATTCAGCCAACCTAACAGCAGCCTGTATTACGGAGGATTCAATTCCTGTTTTGCTTTCGGTTGTTTCAAACTAACCTTTGTAGGACCCATGGAGATTTATCTGGACTAAATACTGTACTGTAGATCTAAAAACTAAAGAAAAGCACAATAAACACAGCAAAGTTCTTCCCTGAGCATAAGCCATTGTAACCCTGAATCACTGTGTACTGAATCATGAATCGAGTTTTGGCTGGAACAAGTCACACGGCTTGACTCAAATTTAAATAGTTCTGAGTTCTGAGCAAATGACGACAACCAAGACCAATTTTTCTAGTAAAAATGGGTTGAGAACTGAGTTTGACAAGTTCCGAGGTGGGTCAAGAACCAAGGTACCATTGTATATAACTAAAAAAACTACCTAGAACAGTGCATGTTAGCTGTCCCTTGTCTCTAGCAATACACTTGTGTCACTTAATCCCATCAATGCCTTATTTTTTTCTATAAGAAATCCTTAATGTTACTTTAAAATGCATAGTTATGTCCTCAGGTTTTCACCCAGTCCTGGTACCCTAACAGTCCCACTTCTGAAAAATAGGGAATATGGCCATATGATCAAAAGGAAGTTCTATCATCTGGATCTTCTGCAAACCACAGGATCATATTGGGACCATGTCTGTGAATGTAAATCTCAATGAAAATCTTACCACCAAAATTTCTTTAGATGTTAACTGTGCAAATGCAATTTTTTGGTAAATCATTAGAATGTGCTCAGTACAGAATTACACTTGCTGTAAAGCAGTTTTAAAACAACTCCGGTTCAATGCAGCTTTAAAAACAAGCCTTTCTTTCTGGACAAACAGTCTGAAAGTCAATACTGAAGCACTTCATGCAGTTAATGTAGAAAAAGAAAAAGTAACAACTCAAAATGGCTGGTTAGCCTGTAGTTTGTACAGTACCCATGCTAACTAGCTAGCATAAAAGCTAATTCAAGCTGAAGTTTAAGGAACAAGGCCTACATTTCTAACAAACTAGATTATCTGACACATTACAACTACAACAACTACATTAGCAATTTTGTTAGGGAGCAAGAGTTGTCAAATGATCAATCCTTGGAGGTGTGGTGGATTCATCTCATGGGACATCAACCAATGTTAATCCTGGAAAGCCTTTGTGGGGTCTGCAGAGTCATGAGGCTTCAGTGTGAAATGAATTTTAGTTAAAAGACTTCTCCCTTGTGCGAGTAACCCTGGAGGCATTGACTGAATGGTCCTTGTTCATACCCAAGCAAGAAGCTGTGGCTGAAATGCACTCTCCCAGTGCGAGATTGACAAACCGATTGGATCAGCAGCAACCATTGTAGCCGTTGGTGGTTATGAAGCAAGAACTTGCTGTTTTTACAGGTCTAGGTTTCCATCCTCACCTAAAAGAGTAAGGTCATGGGTACAAGCAGCAGAAATGACATTCATACAAAAGGGTTTCTGGGCTTACCATGACAAGGTGAGCAGTTTGTCAATCCAGCAGAACAGAAGAGCTGCTGCTTTCAAAACCAAGCAGAGTAAGTTGAGTTCAGGAATCTCAAGGACACCCTTCTGGACAGAGACCCCCAAGGCAGACCAAAAGCCCACTGGAAGGATTATACCTCAGTGGGTTTGTAAATGTCTGGGTATACTCCAGGCAGAATGGGAACCTGTGGCATCTCTCTGCTGACATTCTCAGCCTGTTGCCACTCAACCCTCATCAGGATAAGCAAATGGCAACTGAGACTGAGACATTCATGCTACATCAACTGTATTGTGAACAGCAAAGATGTACATGAGTCTCTGGAGTGTTAGGTGAAGTCAGTTAATTAGGGACTGGATGTTTGAGAAGCTCACTAAGCAAGTGCAGAGCTAGAAATAAGATTATAGACACATTAAGATTTCCACACTTCTCTTATGATGAGCAGATCAGTTCCATAGGTGACCGACAGCTACAGTTTGCTGTATTGCTATGCTTGTACCATAGCATAGCAATACAGCAGTTGCAAGGCAGTGTTGCACAATCATTGCTTGGGTCTGTCACAAGTTGCTTAACCCTCACCTTCATGCTTGTACTCTGACTTGTATGGAAACTACTTTGGATAAGAGATGTGTGAGACGATCAAGAGAAATGACCTCTCTGATGAACCGTCAATGAACACCATGTTAGAATGTTTCAACACAAGGTTCCACAACTGTTCTTGGTACCAGGGCACCCTGGGTCAATGATCAATTATGTTCAAATCCAAATTTACTTTGGACAAAACCTCCATCAAAATTCCATATTCAAAAATAATCGCTGCTTAAACAGCAGTGAGAAGCATTTGTTGGGTTTTAGATGCCGGTATGCTGGTCAACCAGGAAGACCATGTGGAGTTCCATGGTCCAAATTAGTTAAAACCTTGGAGGTTTCCACCATTGGAAGTCCCAAGTATGAAACAAAAGGTTTTATATACTTGCTAATTTTTCCTAGGTTCTGAAAACATTGCTTTTCTCACAGTTTAAGCAACCATGTCATATTATTGCTGCTCTAGGTATTAAGCTCCAGATAAAGAAATGCCAGTGAGTGGGTTTTTAGCCTTTTCCTGTCACTAAATAGTGCTCTGAAAGCTTGCCAAGCATCTCCCCAGACAATTGCATCTAATATACACACATGAAGATGCACAAAAGCATACCAAATAAAGGACAAGGACATTGATGCAATGAGCTATACTGATTGCCAAACAAAAGCTTCAGAATGAATGGATTTCAAAGCATCATGAGGCAACTAACAAGTGAAAAGGGACCTCCTTTGGTAACCACATTTGGGTGCTAAACATTTCTCAGCACTGTAGACGCATATTGGCATGTTTGCACAAATGAAGTGCTGTGTTTATACCAGCTGTCCTGTATCATGCAAACTACAGCAAATTAGGCTACAGCTATGAGCGTGGAGACGCTCCTAGATTTTGACTCGTTTCTGCTGGCAAAACACTAAGGATAAAACACTGGAAACCACATATGCTAAAATATTCATTTGGGCACATTTCACCTTGTATAACTAGTGCCAAACATTTGCCTCTACTCATAGCTCAGGTGTAAATGCAGGTGTGCGTAATACAAGTCTCATCCAGGGTGGTCAGAAAGGAGGACACTACCCTCAGCACCCCTCTAGCTCTGCTCTGGAGTGTAGACAAACCTTTGTACTGCTCTTGCATCTCTATACCTTCGCATCAGTGAAAGACACTATGTAAACCACATGCATAGTTCAAGGTTTTGCATCAGATAGAATTAGCATGAGTGATGCACATGTCCCTGCCCCATGCTAAACGTACATTTTATCTCATCAAAATGCAGATTACACACTGAGAAGTGATTGCTAACTGATGTGTCGATCATTAAATGCCCATCATCATTAAGCATGTTCCCTTGCAGTATTAGGCTTGTGACACACTCAAAAGTGGGAGCTCAACTGAACTGCTAATATGCCATGCATACTGTAATTACTACACAGGTGTGTGTGTACGTACAGTTAGCAGCTCTTTCCCATGAACATTTAACCTTCTTAGATCAGTTACACGGCTAAAAGCCCATGCGACACCAATACACAAAAGCAAACAGTCCTGATACTTGAGCTAGGCTAGTCAATTAACTCAATCAAGGTAGTGCAAATCTAATGTTAAGCTAGAAGCAGCTTCCAACAGGGACTTACGTGCATGATAATCAAAACTACACTGACAAATGAAAGGTGCAACACCCACATGTAATACTAAATCCCCTAATATTAAGGTTTGATTAAGCAATTCATCTGTTCCTTTAAACTAGTGCCTTCAAGTTAATTAGCTGGACCTTAAAGCCAACCACCTGATGAGTAGGTAGCATTAACCACTACATTATGTTCTGTGAAACAGGTCATTAATTGAAATGGACACTGACCAGACATTACCATTGTCCAAGTCTTTTTAGGCTATAATGTGAAAACAATACATGACTTCAGAGCTGCATTTGAAAGCACTAGTGGTTGTAACATCTTGTTTGACAGAAGCCCAAAAAAAAAGCTCTGATAGAAAGTTATGAACACAGAAGCTCTGCCAGACAAAACCGACTGGATTGACTGTGAACCAGTTTATAACAGAATACACAGGTGGTGAGGGAACAAGGAGTACTATTTACAATAGGACAGGCACGCACACAACATTTACAGCTTGTTATAAATAAGCAACAGAAGGGTCTAAAGCCCAAAAGAAGCAAACTTGTGTCAAAAGAAATTTAATAAATAAACAGACCTACAATGTGAGAGTCACCACTTGATCATCGAATTACATAAATGTCAATTTGCCTTTCAACTAACAGATTTCATATCCCATTATAATTTAAGACTGCAGTTGTTAAAATGAAAGGACGTTGATCAGACAGATGTTAAACAGTGTTTCTGTATGCTTATAGACCTAGCTAGCTAAGGGATAGCTAAACAGTAGCAAGGATCGCTAAGAAAATGATTAATCTTTTCCAAAAAAATTTACTCACATTCACACTAAACATTAACTCACAAGTAGGAAAAATGAAAGGTTTGAGTCTAGCCACATTTGGTGTAGGGACTTAATATTGAATTGGATAATTGCTGACATTCTAAGTTCACCAGTTAGACCAAGTTATTCTTAATAGACAAGTCACCATACTTAATGTTTCAAAAGCAAAGAAGTTCAACCATAAACAATAAAATACACAAAAGTAAAACCATCTGATCAAAGTTCTGCAATGGTCGAGTTGGGAAATGATCCCTGCTTAAAAATAGTAAGTTCATGGTCTTGTTATACCACACCATAAGCATACCATTGCACAAAAGAATGTATCAAACAATTGAACCATTTTCAAAAAAGTTCAAACCTCATCCTAAAGGTTTAAACGAATGGTGCACACAGGTTTAATCACTTTCCCATAAAAGTACAAGAGCAGAAGATAAATGGTTGAAAGGTCCATCTGGCTTTTCATTAGCCATGGTCAGACTCAGGTATTCCCACATTCGACATACAAAAAAAGTGAAAATACATTTTGCTGAAGTGACTAAATCAAAGGTATGTCAATTCCTCAGGTACTACAAGATCATCATCTCAGTGATAGCCTACTAATCAGTATGGGACAATTGGTTTAAAAGAACAGTTAGGTGTCCTTTTGGGAAAAATGGCATCACAAAACATTAGAAATGCTAAGGGAGGCCATGGACCAATTAAACTTCCCCACAGGTCTTATTTGAGTCATGGTCCACACATACACTTGCTGCAAGTTTTAAAGGGGCCAAAACTTTTTAAAAAATTATTATTAGGTCAAGTAATGAAATGTAATGGATGGGATTTATTAGGTCAAGTAATGAAATGTAATGGATGGGATTTCCAACCAAAATGTAATCAGTTGACTTCCCACAGAACATACTGAATATACAAATCACAAACAGCCACAGATTTAATCAATTAATAATCAAACAGGTGTCTCCTATTAGCTTGTAATTTATTATTAACACTCTTGTACTTCAGCATTACCTTTTGAATTCTTCCCTCCACATGTCTGCTCAGAGAAAGGACCAGCACAGCTCCTTTGGCTGCCCTTAAATAGTGCCAGAACAAAATAGAGCATGCTCACCAGTTGGATTAATCCATTTTGGAATGAGGATGTAGCTGCTTTAGGTGGTGTTAAAACCACTTAAACGCCTGAAACATTGGGTGACTGTGTGTGTTAACAGTTTTGAATGCTCACACTGGCTTCACCTGGCAACAATAAATATCCCTACAGTATTTGCAATGCAGTGTAACTTCTCTTATTTAAAGCAAATCACAGACTTTTCAGACTTGGCACGTTACAAATAAATACAGATTATTATAGGTTAAATCCCTAATTATACTGATACTAAATTGTAAATACATACAAAAGTCTTAGGTCACCATTAAATTAGCTATACCATTTTTTCACAATGGTATAATGACCATATTTAATTGTTTCTCAGTCTCTTTATAAGAATACACCCAGAAAATCAGAGAAATTTGTATGCAGTTTTAAAACACTAAGAACAGCTTCTACAGGCTACAGTGGCAAGTATTTAGTATGACCTCCCCTTACACTTGAGAAATAGCAGCATCTGGCAGCTTCATCAGGATGCCAAGTTGACCCTTCTATGGTCTTTTTGGAAGGGTAGCAGCCAAGAAACCAATTTTTTGGAAGAGGAACAGAGTGAAAAGGCCATGAAGATGTGTAAAACAGTATTGTGGTCTACATTAAGCCTACATTAGATTAAGTATATCTGTAAAACCATGTGCTTTCACTTTTCTTGTCCTCTGGGTTGTGTTACTTTCCAATGGCAACCCTGGCCATAACAGCAGTTTTTAAAGATGTGTTTAAAGATTATTATATGATGTACTTTATTCTCTACGCTATCCTATTTTCATTGCTGTAAAGAGACAATATAAAAGGCCAGCTCACCGCATAAACGTCTCTAAACCACACTGTAGCCTTGTGTCTCATTGAACAGAAACACTTCCATTTTAACCAGCATTTCCATCTGCATCAGCTTCGTGAAATGTACATTAAAATGCGAGCCCACATGCCCTGCTACAATTTGATGCAGTGTTTCAGGCTGGGGTCAGACTGACTGCATTGTTTCTGTGTAATATTTACGACAAAAAGCAGATGTGGTCGCAGCATTCAGAATGGAGCGTTCAGACATTCAAGAATTTTACTTATTTAGAATAGTACTTTAGTATGGTTTTTGCCTTCAGCTGAAAGATTCAACAAGTTGCTGGAAACATTTCTCAGAGATACAGATTTGCCGCTCACTGGATAATTTCTCTTTTTTTGACCATTCTTTGTAAACCCTAAAGATGGCTGTGTGGGAAAATCCAAGTAGATCAGCAGTTCCTAAAATACTCAGACCAGCCCGTCTAGCACCAACAACCATGCCTTGTTCAAAGTCACTTCAATCACATTTCTTCCCTATTCTGATGCTCGGTTTGAACTTCAACAGGCCGTCTCGTCCATGTCTACATGCCTAAATGGGATGAGTTGCTGCCATGTGATTGGCTGATTAGATATTTGCTTTAACAAGCAGTTGAACAGGTGTACCTAATAAAGTGGTCAGTGTGTGTACATGAATAAATTGAGAAAGCTTAACGTCTCACACCAAAAGTTTGTAGACACCCAAAAATCACATCCAATATATGGTGTTTGTCTGACTTTGCTGCTGTACCAGCTTCCACTCTTCTGAGAAGACCGTCCACTAGATCAGAGAACATAAGATATAGTATTAGATCCTGCTGAACTGACAGCATGGAATTGAATGAAATGTGAAATTGCTATATTTGGGGAGGAAATGGGACACTCAGGTAAAAAAATAGCTTGCAGGTTTTAGTTGCAGGTATAACTACAGGATATGTAACCATGACACGCAGTCCTTCTTTAAAAGGTAGAAAGAAGTAATCATGCAGGCTGGGTGGTGGCAGGAGAGAGTAGTAGAAGTGTGAGTAGAGGCCAAGAGAAGGTCATGGCCTGGGTAATTTTTTGCCATGCTTTCCAGCTGGGGAGAAACTTGTTCAACCTGCCTAATGGCAGCATTGTGTGCTTCTAGATACCAAATATTACCAATTTAGTTTTGTTTTCTTGCTCTGTTTCTTAATGTTACTTTTTAGGCCTGCAAGTGAAAAGCTGTTTGTTGGAGAAGGCTGCAGGTTTTGTAAATAAACTTGGCACATGTAGCTTTTGCATGCAGTTCTGACAATGACTGTGATGTTGTGTGCTGATGTTGGGCAATAACCCTGCCCCACCACAATCTCAATCTCAAATGTGTCAGATAGAGTTAAGGACATTTCTGATTCTGATTCTGATTGAATGTTGAGTGCAAGTTCTCCATCAATGCTGGCAAGAGCATTCCTTACAGACTTTGTATAAGAAGGGTGGCAAGTTGATGATCTGAATTATTGGAGTTGGAAAGCTATGAAAGTATTGTGCTGAAAGTCACTGAGGTGTTCAGTGAAAACATCTGCTACTGTTTGTCTGTGGAGATTCCACAGCTGTATATAGTTATACCTTCCACATCACGACTTTCTCCTTTGTGGTTTCGATATATCATGGGTCGGCATAAGAAATAAAATGGGATTTTTTGCGGACACCACGGGCACAGAAATGGTTTAGAAACTCAGGAATGCATAAAATATATGTACAGTATTGTATGAAATCAACATACAGTACTGCGCAAAAGTCTTAGGCCACCATTAGATTAGAAACAACATTGTTTTAGCAATGGTATAATGACCATATATAATATTTTATTAGTCTCTTTATTAGAATACAACCAGAACATACAGGAAATTTATAAAACTAGAAAAAACAGCTTCTATAGGCTGGAGTGTCAAGTATTTAGAGTGATCTCCCCTTACACTTGGGAAATAGCAGCATCTGGCAGCTTCATCTGGCTGCCAAGTTGACCCTTCTACAATCCAAAGAAGCTTGATCAGGAATGGTCTTTTTGGAAGGGTAGCAGCCAAGAAACCAATTTTTTGGAAGGAGGTCAGGGTGAAAAGCTTAAAATATGCTAAAGCTCTCAAGGATTGGCAGTGGAACAGAGTATTATAGAGTGACAGAAGTTTTTGTGTCCAATCGTTGACAATATGATATACTAGAAATAAGTAGAGATATCTTAAAAAGTTTAGTCAGTCATACACATGCATACAATGTATGTACTGTTGTGTATAATATTACCTGTACAGTAAGTATTTTACCTGGATTATCCAGATTCTGGGGAGCCATGCCCCTACCCCGCACCTTGTATAAGGAATAATTGTATTAAACACTGTCAGAAGGGACTTTTGTTATTATTAATTAATATATTTGGAATTTTGTTCTCTCTGTTCATATTTTTTAACCATATTATTTAGATAATATTATTTTAATACATTTAAATAATTTATTTAAACTATTACTATAAACTTATTATTTAGATAACTTTAATTCTTACATATAACATCTAAGCTGCCCAAGTAGCTGGTTGGGTCCCTTTTTGAGTCTTGGTCCTCCCAAGGTTCCTTCCTTATAACGTTTAGGGAGTTTTTCCTTTCCATTGTCGCCCTAGGCTTGCTCAATTTGGGATTGGCCTTAGATATTAGAAGACAATCTAAAATTGTAAAGCTGCTTTGAGACAATGCTGCATTGTAAAAAGCATTATAGAAAGAAATCTGACTTTGACTGTTGCTGATATAACAGAGATCACTACTTAGAAGGGATATCCATATACGTTTGGCCCCATGGTGCCTCATGATATTTGGAGAAAAAAAAAAGTTACATTAATGTGTATTTATGAGTCAACTGTACCTGTTAAAATGGTCAGTAAGTGCAGCCACAAGGTATGTGTGACTAATACAGTCACCGTGTGTCGAATCGCTGAAGAACTGCACCGTACTAGCGAGCGCCATAGCAAATTATTTTCTTGTTTACATAATTTCATTTACAGCTAGGACTGTGTGGATCAAGAAAATGTGCAAAGGTCTTTGAGCCGTGCATCATTAATTGAAACACATTCAAATTCAGTGCTTAGCATGCAGATAATACACTCCCATAAGGCATTGCTTTGATGCTCACATGCCATGCCCCAGTGTAGCATAATGACTCATTTATGCTGCAGATGGTCTGCCATATAATAATTTTATAATTCGGCACATGCTCCCAATGCTTACTGTAACAGATTTTTGTGAAATCACCACATTCCCTAGTGCGGATTTCAAGGTAATTAATTCAGTGTACTGATTTGAGCACTTTGTAATAGTCATAGTGACTGTAGCGTAATGGATTTGTTTCTCTTCCTTTCCCTTTTCATTCGCACAGCCTTTCCCTCCTACCTGTGATGAAATGATCTGTTCAAGGTAAGACAATTAATCTATGTGACAAAAGACAGGATGAGCATGATGTGACACGCTAATTTCTAATTTCTGGACTGTAACTAGATTTAAAGGAAAAAACACTCTGGTAGAAATCGTGTTTGGCAAGGTCAAGAGAATAGTGCTGTGAAATGAACCTACACAGCTTTTAATTGAAAAGGCCCAGGGGAAACGCAAAGAACGTTTCTACCAGGTTTGATGACCGATTTCTGACGTTTGTTCTTGTACTGTCACCCATGTGAATGGATCTTTATTTCTCTGCGTTAAAAATCATGTTAATAATTTAAGAACGGCCTTCTGTTACCAACTAACTCCTCACTTTCCAAGCAAAACAGTGTATGTTCTCATAGCCTCTGGCCCCATTCCTTTTGGTATGGACACCATGTCTAGCACTTGACCCATCATCTTAGGCTTGTCTGTTTAAATATGTAAGCACAGTCTTAGCGGGCTTTCAGCTGTGGCAGGTTTCCAGCGGCCTCGCTGAATGATTTACATTGTGTTTTTATGTCTTGAGCGACTATCTTTTATGAAGCATGCCACACGTGAGGGAATTGTGGAAGCATCCTACTAAAGGTAGGTAAACCTTTTGTGTGTGGTCTTATGCATAACAACAGGTAGTTTGGCTGCTCTTAAGTCTAGTTTGCCTTGGTGAATATCATGGACAATTTGGATCATTTTGTTTGATTCTGTTGGATGGCAGAGGTGGATAAAATGGTATATCAATGCGTGAATACATGGAACCAAATCCCACCTCTTCCAAGCTGCCACTGTTGGGTCCTTGAGCAAGACCCTTAATCCATGTTTAGGATTGTAAGACTGTGTCAACTGTAATTTGCTCAGAGAAATGACTAAAATGGAAATTATTCAGAACAAGTAGCATGTTGGCAGAGTTTCTGTTTCTGGTTTGTAGTTTATTCTTTATTTAAGTCAGTTTTTAAGGTCATGCCACAGCATCTCAATAGGATTCAGGCCAGGACTTTGACTAGGCCACTCCAAAGTCTTCGTATTGTTTTTTCTCAGCCATTCAGAGGTGGACTTGCTGGTGTGTTTTGGATCATTGTCCTGATAATGTTCTTTTCTGAAATGCTGTGCTACTTTTACACCAGATGTAATGGGACACACACCTTCCAAAGAGCTCAACTTTTGTCTTGTCAGTCCACAGAATGTTTTCCCAAAAGTCTTGGGGATCATCAAGATGTGAGACGAGCTTTAATGTTCTTTTTGCTCAGCAGTGGTTTTCATCTTGGAACTCTGCCATGCAGGCCATTTTTGCCCAGTCTCTTTTTTATGATGGAGGCATGAACACTGACCTTAACTGAGCCAAGTGAGGAATTCAGTTCTTTGGATGTTGTTGTGGGGTCTTTTGTGACCTCTTGGATGAGATGTCGCTGCACTCTCGGGGTAATTTTGGTCAGCTCTGGGAGCAGCCCAAAAGTTATATCATTCTACATGGCTCCCTTCTGACACTTTTCTCCTTCCACAGCCAGCTGCTTAATTACAGAAAGCCGTGCCTCCCCTATCTAAATTCTTCTAAACCTCTTTGAACTTACCTGTCAGTTTGTTCCTGTTCGCTCTTGCTCCTGTTCACAGTTTGTCTATTTGCGTTGCATGTGTTTTAACCTGTCTTATGTTGTGTACTGTGTTCTTAGCTTCCTGAATGGTGTTCTGTACATTCCTATGTAGCGTTTAGTCCTGTGTTTATTTTTGTAGTTCTAGACCTGTGGTTCATATGTTCCTGTATTTTTAGCTTGCCTCGTATGTCTGTGTACTCTAGCCCGTTTCTCTATTGTTAGCCTAGCCAGTCAGCCTCTGTCTGTTCGTATTAGTCTTGCCAGTAAAACTCTGTCTGTATGTGTTAGCCTAGCTTGTTAGCCTCTGTCTGTGTGTTTTAGAGTAGCCTGTTGTCCTCTATCTGTTCGTGTTAGGCTAGCTTGTTGGCCTCTGTCTGTTTGTTAGCCTTCTTGTTAACTCTGTTTGTTTATGTTAGCCTAGCCTCTCAGATTCTGCTTATTTATGTTTGTTAGCCTAGCTTCTTAGCCTCCATCTGCTTGTGTTATCCTAGCCTGTCAGCCTCTGTCTGTTTGTTAGCCTATGCTGTGAATCTCTGTTTGTTCATGTTAGCCTAGACTGTTAATGTCTGTCTGTGTGTGTTAGCCTAGCCAATAAAAATCTGTCTGCTTGTGTTAGCCTAGCTAGTTAGCCTCTGTATGTAATGTTAGCCTAGCCTGTTAGCCTCTGTCTGTTTGTGTTAGACTAGCCCATAAGCCGCCATCTGTTTGTGTTAGCCTAGCCTGTTAACCTCTGTTTGTTTGTTTAAGCCTAGCCTCTTTGCCTCCGTCTGTTTGTGTTAGCCTAGGCTGTCAGCCTCTGTCTGTTTGTTAGCCTAGGTTGTGAACCTCTGTTTGTTCATGTTAGCCTAGACTGTTAATGTCTGTCTGTTTGTGTTAGCCTTGCCAATAAAAATCTGTCAGCCTGTGTTAGCCTAGCTAGTTAGCCTCTGTATGTTCATGGTAGCCTAGCCTGTTAGCCTCTGTCTGTTCGTGTTAGACTAGCCTGTCAGCCTCTGTTTTTTTGTGTTAGCCTAGCCAATAAAAATCTGTCTGTCTGTGTTAGCCTAGCTAGTTAGCCTCTGTATGTTCATGTTAGCCTAGCCTGTTAGCCTCTGTCTGTTCGTGTTAGACTAGCCTGTCAGCCTCCATCTATTTGTGTTAGCCTAGCCTGTTAACTTCTGTTTGCTTGTTTAAGCCTAGCCTCTTTGCCTCCGTCTGTTTGTGTTAACCTAGCTTGTTAGCCACTCTCTGCTCATGTTAGACTTGACAGTTAGACCCTGTCTGTTTGTTAGCCTAGCCTGTTACATGCTCTTACATCTGTCTCTGTTGCAAGCATGACACATAATGCCTATTTTGACTGGGGTAGCAAGTCTTTTGTTTAGGACCATAGCTGTTAGCAAAAATGGACCCAAAGTTTTTATTTAAATGAAGTTTACAGTCACTACCACAAAATTGGTGCTATATTATTTCACTACAGTGCAGACCAATAATAAAAGAAAAATATTGTACTTTTAATGAGATTGTTTCATTTACTTAAATTCTCCCAAATTTATTGAAGTAGGCCTACTTAACAACACAATTATTATGTATCAAGTATATGCATCTTATATGATTTTTTTAATCTCAAGATGTTTATTATCCTATTTAGCAATGCAAGCCCAAGGCCGACTTTTCCCTGCAGTAATTTACATATTAACTGCCAATTCATCTTTCTGTAATTATTTCTATTAAAAGTATCTGTTTAGAACATTTTCCCTGGTGTGAGGTAAAGCTGCACTGTGATTTCTGTTGGCCTTTGCCCTACAAGCACAATCTGAATCTCATATTCGCTGGTCATCATCCATTCAGTTTTTAAATTCATACTAAATATGTACATTTAACCATTGAAAGTATGTTCAATGTTCACATCTGTTGTAATTAATAGTGGATGGGAAATACTAAAAAGGGCTGGCAACCTCCATTCACCTTTAGTTAGTACTGTACCAAATCCAGTACAATCTTACAGTCTTATTTTGAATAATAATATTTGACAAACTCATTTAAAGTAACATTTTCAAGGGCATATCAAACCAAAGGTGCCATTATATACACAGTGTAGGTACACTCCAAGCTAGCTAGTCACCTAACTGCTAGCAAACTAGCTTATATTTTTCAAAGGTGGTAATGAATCAATTTAATATTTCACTTCAAATATGTACACATTCTGTTCTGAGCATTTTATTTACTAGTACCTAAACTGAGATTTTATGTGCAACATTGTTCTTTTTTTTGTTTCTTTGTTTGTTATATGTTTGGGGGGGAGGTTGATCGACGACCCCTCTCAGTTCCCTTAGGCACAACCAATTATGTCTGCATGTGATATACAACCCGGCCAGCACCACCGGGACTCAAACCCAGGTCTCTGCAGTGGTAGTCTAGCAAATAAGACCTCCACGAGCATGCTGATACATTTTGTTTTGTTTTTTGAAAGAAGCTTTACCTGGAACAAACTTCAATATGAAATTTTAAAACACAGCATTTTTATTGGTATTTTTATTGGCACAGCATTTATTTATTGTATTTTAATGAACCATTGACAAGGGGCAGCACAGTGCTGCAGTGGTTAGCACTGTCTCCTCACAGCTCCAAGATCCCTGGTTCAATCCCGACTCTGGGCTCTACCTGTGTGGAGTCTGCCTGTCCTCCCCGTGTCTGCCTGGGTTTTCTATGGGTACTCTGGTTTCCTCCCTCATTCCAAAGGCATGTCTGTTAGGTTAATTGGTGTTTCTAAAGTGCCATGAATGTGTGTGAGTGTATGTGCCCTAAGATTGATTGGCGCCCTGTCTAGGGTTGTTCCTTCCTTGTGCCCTGTGCAGCCAGCTGGGCATTCCCACGACCCTGACTAGAATCAAACGAATAAGACAATGAATGAATGAATGAATGAACCATTAACAAGTCAATTACATTCTGAGAGGGGAAAGTGGATCATCTGAAAAGGTGCCCAACCATTCATACACACCAAATATTGTCACTTCTGTTCCCAAGTATTTTTTTTTTATGTTTTAACCCTGCTTTCTGGTCAGGGACTCGGAAGCTCTGGCACCTATCCCCAGAGAGCACAAAGCACAGGTATAAGTATGACCTGGATGGGTCACCAGTCAATCACAGTGTTTTACAATGTATGCATTAAAAACTGGAGAAATGTAGAAGTTGTAAGTTTGGATAGCCCTGCTCATAAGACTGTGAGGTTCAACAAAACATGCAGTAGCTAATATGAATTAAAATGGCCTTTCAGTATTTCAGTCTTGGTCCATTTACCGAACACCTTTATCCAGAGCAACTTACAGATGTGCTTTACCTCAATCAAGTGCAAAAAATTACAGCACAAGAATAGAAGCACTGCAGTAATCTAGGTCTGATGTAACAAGACCCTAGACAAGCACCCAAGTGGCTTCTCTAAAGAGGAAAGGTTGCATCCTTCTGGTGTTGTAGAGCAGATACCTCCATGACTGGGTCATTTTGATAACAGTAGCTGAGAAACTTGGCAGAACCTACACTAAGCTCTCTTGCATTCTTGGAGGGAGTGATAGATTTGATCTCTGAACTGTTTAGATATATAGTACATGTGGATATTTTTCTGTTTGAAATGGAATCCTCTCCATTAGAAGCCAACATGATATTCAGCAAGTGGACAATAGGCCTACATATGTTCTTATAGTAAAAGTAGCGTTCTACATTTGCTTGGATTTTTTGACGCCTAAACCTCATTCACTGTGCATAGACACATTCTCATCCAATATCCACTGTTCCTTTTTTTTTTATTCCCATACACCGTTCAATTTCTGTGATCCATCATTCCATTTTCAGCAAATATAAACCACCGCAAAGGATTCATCGAAACCTCTCAGCACATCAATTTTCTGAGAGTATTATGAAAAGAATTATGAGAAGTAGCGTCTCTCCATTCCCCAGGCTCTACGTTTGTTAAAGTTGTTAAAAGAAAGAATTCTGCAGCTGTTTCACCCTTGCTTATGTGCCTGGCCTGCAGATAGAAGAGTGTCACCTCAGCACACTTACGTAACCATCGCATTTCTTTGCTGCAGCAAGACGCCATGTCCTTGGCGTTACATGATTCTAGAATTGCCGCTGGAAAATGTGAGAGTTTGTTTTTTTGGCAGCAAGCCGCAGTGGTTTGTCTCAGGGGGAGTTGTGCAAAATCCCTGCCGTAACAGCCTCAAGTGCATTTAGTGCGATGATAATCCATTACGAACATAACTAGACAATAGGTAAACATGAGCTATCCTGGGCGTGTTTTTAGGAGATCTTGCTGCTTTAGAGTCCAAGCTCCTCACTAATGTAATGATCTTCCCCCACCAGTCCTGTACATTCTCCGGGTCTTACGGTCTATATTGTAAGCTAATATACAGGGTGTCCCATAATATGGAATGTCTTTTCTCTAGATTTGACCACCTACCTAACTATATGCACATGTCCTGCATACAGTATGCATTAAAGTCAATCTATGGATGTTTTTCAGCGGCTGGGACAGGGAGACTGGTCAGGGCTGAAAGTACAGAGATATTCTTAATGAAAACCTGATCCAGAGCACTTGGGATCTCAGACTAGGCCAAAGGTTCACCTTCTAACAAGACAATGTCCCTAAGCACACAGCCAAGACATCACAGGAGTGGCTTAGGGACAACTCGGTGATTGTCTTTGAGTGGCTCAGCCAGAGCCCTGAATGAACCCAATGGAACATCTCTGGAGAGAATGAGCCTGAAAATGGTCATCCACCGATGGTCCCCATCCAACCTGACAGAGCTTGAGAGGATCTGCAGAGAGCAATGGCAGACAATCCCCAAATCCAGGTGTGCAAACCTTGTGGCATCATACCCAAGAAGGCTGGAGGCTGTAATCGTTGCCAAAAGGGCTTCAATTAAGTACAGAGTAATGTCTGAATACTTATGTCAATGCAACATTTTCGTTTTTCCTTTTCAATAAATTTGCAAAAATTTCTAAAATTCTGTTTTCACTTTGTCATTATGGGGTAATGAGTGCAGAATGATGGAGAAAAACTTTATTTTATTTAATTTTTTTATTTTAGCACACATCCGCAACATAACAAAGTGTTAAAAATGTGAAAGGGTTTGAAGACTGCACTGTATAACATTCATTTTCTTATCCGCCACACCCTGGTAATATTGCCATAAAAACCCCTGTTTACCCCGTTCACCATCAACAGTACCTATAATGAACTGGACATTGGGACAATGGAATATGGTTGTCATGTTTTCTTTTACATCATGTGGGTGGCCATGGACATGGGAAGTAATGACTCCAGGATCGACTGTGGGAAGAAGAAACAAGGTGGCATGATTTACTGGTTATTGTTCTGCTGGGAAACTCTGAGTCTGGGCAGTCATGTGAACTTCAGTTACAGCCCTAAATGAGGCATATGGATGTAAAATACTACTACTTTCATTAATATTACTAGTATTACCACTACTACTACTACTACTACTAATAATAATAATAATAATATGTTCGACTTATACAGGTCCTTTTACAAACCCAAGGTTGCTTCACAATGTTTGGGGGCTAGGGGTGATAAGTCAGCAAATATCAGAGCAGTAGAAGAGTGGATAGAAGTGGATAGGGTTGGTGAAGCAGCATTGAAAAACCTAGGAACCAGGTTTTAAGACCAGAATCCGAGGACCTTAGTTTACGCGATGGAACATGAGGATGTAGCAGAGCAGAAAGCGAAGTAAAAGAACTTTTAATATTAGGAAGACACTTTAAGAATATCAAAAACTGAGAACTTGTTGCTGTAAGAACACAATGATACAGTACAAGGGTGTGAATGTAACACTGGAGCTCAACAGAATAAGGAATCCTGAGTTACATAGATTGGTTTTAGAGGACTGTCAAAAAACTGTCAGACAAAAAAAAAAAAAAAAAACTCTAGAAGTTCACAGCATGAAGTCCTCCCACACAGACTCCAGCTTTTACCAGCCTTTCATCTGACCAAATCTTGTCACTACAAAAACAGTCAAATGTCACATGACAGGACCAGACGATCTGTGTCTCAGCAAAACCACCACATGTACAGAACATATAATATTTTTCTTCTCAGTGTCATAGCTGGCTTGTACTGTATGTTTTATTCAACACATCAGAGCTTAAAAAAGTTCTAATATTCAGTAATCCACCATCCAATGCATGTTTTCTTGCCAGTTTTAAGTATGACTTTGTTCACCCTGTCAGGCTGCAGAATCATTAGATTGCCTTCTGTTGTAAATGACAACAGTGTTTGGTGTGTACTAGAATGGTGTGAACCCTTGTCTTATGTCTATATTTCTGCATAAATGTGGCCTAAAACTTTCTCACAAAACTGCTAAACATAGATAAAGAGAACTTTATTAAATGACTGTGACAAAAAATGTATAGTTGGTCATTTATTTATTGAGAAAAGCGATCCAATATTGAATATCTGTGAGTGGCAAAAGTGTGTGAAGCTTTGCTTTCAGTATCTGGTGCAACCCCCTTGTGCTGCAATAACTGCAAATAAACCATACCGGTAGCTGTTGACCAGTCCTGCACATGGGCTTGGAGCAGTTTTAACCCATTCCTCTGTACAGAACAGCTTCATCTCTGGAATGTTGGTGGGTTTCCTCAAATGAATTCCACAATATTTCTATTAGATTAAGGTCAGGACGTGGCCATTCCGAGACATTAACATTACAACTTTTGCACTTTGCCATGTTTCATGACCCACATTTTCTTGAGATTCAGCTCACAGCCAGATCTCCTGACATTTTCCTTTAGAACTTGCTGGTACAATTCAGAACTCATTGTTCCATCAATAAATATGGCAAGCCTGTTTCTGGTCCATAGTCTAGTTCCTTTAAGTCCGCGACTCTAATTTCATCTTCAAATTAACTGCTAATCCTAGAGGTATGCATACCAAATGACCAAATATAATGTATGTGTTTAATTGTGTTCGTTTTATCTACTTTTCGAACTTTACTTTTAGAAAATCTGATGACGTTTTAGTTCATATGCAGTTCAGACACTGTTGAACATCACTGTACTTATAAGGTCAAAATTAAAGGAATATGTAAAAAATAAAGTAAAAACAAAACATAATGCTGGAATATATTGAGGCGCCAGAACAGTACTTATCTACCTATACTTTTTAAAATCATTTTTGCCTCAGTGCCACACTCACACAATGAAGCCAATATACAATGCTATTTCCATGTTTCATTTTCCTTCATACTGAACATGAGTCATATTCATAGAGTAATTGTCCATTCAGCTATGCATTACTGATGTCCTTAGCATACTCTAACACATATAAAGAGAGGAGGCTGTTGAAAAAGTCCATTAGATTTTGTATAAAAGTTTGGTTCATTTGTATTGATTTTATTCTTGAGCATCCTCCCAATCCATTCCTATACTAGCCATGTCCTTAACCAACAAATTCCACTCAATGTCTTCATCCACTTCAAGTGTACCAGCCTGGCTTAACAAACATGTTAAACATGTGACTTTCAGCAAGAGAGAAATGAGACTTAATCTATACTTTCTCTTTCAATCTAATTTTACTTAGGAATTATGAATTACGAAAACAAAGAACAATGAAATATAAACATACATGAAAGACACCTTGTTGGCTGCACACAACCAAGAAGGAATGAGCCCACTTGAAGAAACTAATTTCCAGATCAGGCAATTCAGTAAACATTTTAAACCTTTAAGCAGAGTACAGGATTTTCCATTTCTCGTCTGTTCTCGGCAGAAAAAACTTACACCTAAAAGTATCCGTGCACTGTGGGAGGTAAATCTGGTCAAAAATAAAATGAAAATGCCAACCATAAAACAAAAATGCAAAGCTCTTTTTCCATTTCTTTTTCTGTATATCTGTGCAAATGTCTGGCCCAAATTTAAAATAAATTTTAAAATAAAATAAATCAATATATCAATACGTAAATCATTTATTTTAAAAAAACAACACTTTTTTATTTATATTTGTGCAGATGTCTGGAAAAATAATTGGCAAAAAGAGGATTGCAATTTCATTTTATGGTTTGCATTATCATTTTCATTTTGAATGGATTTACCTATCAAAGTCTTTAGCAAAGTTCCTACTCATGCAAGTAGTTAATGCAAAGTAAATCAATATTTATGAAAATAAATTAAATAAAAAAAATTTAAACAAAACATTAGGTATTGCAAGAATTATATTTATGGAAGTTAAAATTCAGTTTTTTTTTGTTGACTAGCTGTTTAGGGCTGCAATGTCCAGAGTTAATAGAGACAGATTTTTATTTCCCATTATATTTTGTTATAATTGATAAGACCTCATTCGTTAAAGTGAATGGACGTGCTGACTTAGCTGGTGAATGGTCTTGGTTTAGTCACTATGACTCTGGTATATTATGCTGGTGTCCTGCATGCTTACTATTCCTGCATTTTAGGACCAGCATACCCTGTCCATAACATAACATATGATGGTCTTTGCTGGCTATATTTCTGGCAGGGGAGAGGGGTTATACATGGGGGACAAGATGCAGGAGCAGGTTAGAGAAGGAAATCAGAAAGTGTTTGGAGAAATATGCCTGAACAAGGTTGAAATGTCCTCATTAGAAATAATAGAAAGAGGCCTCCTACTATCCAGTATTCATCTCTGACCTGTTTTCTGGAATAAGTTTCATTTAAATAGCTGGGGAATCACGTACATCAAGAGGAAAAAAAAACGTCTTGAAACGTACAATGGTAATAAAGAGACTCATTTTGCTTGCCTGTGGGAGTACAACAATATAAAACTACCTTATTGTCAGTTTACCGTCTGTACAGAACAACAGCTTGTGGAACAATTCTCTAGTCCCTCTCTCTTTCTCTGTTCAAAATCCATAGATGATCTATGCTGCAAGGTAGCTTGAGCCAAAAGGTAGGGCTGAGTCCATCTGTTGAACACAAAATCAATGGAACATATAGCGGATGGGCAAAGGATGGATGGGATTTAGCAACAGCATGCAGAGTGAGTGAGCACTGATGAGGAGGAGATGCTTTTAAAGCAGCGGCCTGCTTCGGTAATGAATACAAATCAGACTCTCGAATACACAGTCTGACTATGCGACAGAATGCGTGGTCCACTCTACATTTTTGTCCACGCATTTAAGGATGTAGCTGAAAGTCTAATCAAGGAGAGGTCATTGTTTTTCCTCCATTTTTCCATCTCTGCTTAGTCTTTGTCTCTCTTAACTGATGAGCTGATTTTCAGATCGCATTGTTATGTTAATTACTCAGTGGCCGTACGCAGTTAGAATATTGTTTATAGAAACGTCATTATATACTCCTCATAAGTAGAACTAAGTACAGTGGTACCTCGGTAATTCGTTCCAAAAGGCTTGTGGAGAACCGAAAACGACAAGTACCGAACAAACTTTTCCCATAAGGAATAATGTAAATTGAATGAATCCATTCCAGACTCACAGCAAATCCACACTGTATAAAGCATTATATGCATTAATGTTGTATTGTACAGGTGCTCCCTTATTTATGAAGGGGATATGTTCTGCCAAATCCATCATAATTTAAGTGTATAAATGTATCATGAACTGAGGAGTTTGGTAGAGTGGTCTATACTGTGTAATAGCAGAGCCTATGATAAGTAATGATATGTAAGTTACTGTTTAAAACACTTACATTAACCTACAGTTGGTCAAAATAATTAACACAAAGCTTATCTTATAATAAAGTGTTGAAAAATCTCATGTAATTTAGTGAGTAATGGATTGAACGTGAAAAGTAAAAGCAAAATACTTTTGATGAACACTGGCTGCTAAGCTAACTGCAGTTTGTGTTCTAAAGCATTCAATTCCTGTTTTGCTTTCAGTTGGCTCTTGTAAATTAACCTTTTTTTAGGACCTATGGAGACTTACACAGAGTGACTTACAACTAATACAATCGTATCAATTACAACTGTTACAGTGCAAGCAATTTTGGGTTAAGGGTCTTCTCAAGGACCCTTCTAGTTCATAGTCCAGCAGTTTAACTGCTAGGGTACCACAGACCCTACATGTATTGTATTGTCAATTTTAAGCAATCATAGATAAAAATTCATTTCTGTTGAATATTTACATTTACATTTACAGCATTTAGCAGACGCCCTTATCCAGAGCGACTTACTTGCTTTGTAATCCTCCTATGAGATTCCTCATATTAGTACAAGTAAACAAGAGCTCAAGTACACAATTCAACTACAACCTGCTCCTATCTGGTGTAGAGAATTGTTTTTTTGTTTTTGTTTTTTTAATTTTTTTTTTTTTAAACTGGAGGATATGCAGTTTTATTCACTCAAGTGCTGAAATCACAACAATGAGAATTTGAGCAAATCATGACTGACCTTTTCTTTTCATTGTTGGTTGATAACCCTGGCTCATGGAGAAGAAGATCAACCTCATCTTTGAGTTAGAATGTATTAAATACCTTTAATTATATTTTTACTTTTATACAATGTTTTTATTCAATACAATTTTTACTTCAACCTCCATAAAATGAGTGGCAAGGCTAAAAATCAAATGCTAAACCACACCTAGATTATGTACAATTTAAAATTTACCTTATGTAAAATGGCTTTATTTCTAAGAACCACATTCTTAGACTCTAGAACACTATAGAACATGACATTTTCAAGCATTTGAACACAGTTGATTTGCCAAAATTCCACCTGTTCAGCTGCTCTTTAATACAAATATCTAATCAGCCAATCACATGGCAGCAACTGAATGCATTTAGGCATGTCGGCATGGTCCAGACGACCTGCTGAAGTTCAAACTGAGCATCAGAATGGGGAAGAAATGTGATTTAAGTGACTCTGGACGTGGCAGGGTTCTTGGTGCTGGATGGGCTTGTCAGAGTATTTTAGAAACTGCTGATACACAAAGATTTTCATGCACAGCCATCTCTGGGGTTTACAGAGAATGGTTCAAAAAAGACTAAATATCCAGTGAGGGCAGTCTGGATGAAAATGCCGTGCTGATGACAGAGGACAGGAGAATTGCCAGACTGGTTTGAGCTGATAGAAAGGCAACAGTAACTCAAATAACCACTCGTTACAACCGAGGTATGAAGAAGAGCATCTCTGAATGCACAACGTTGAACCTTGAAGCAGTAGGGCTACAACAGCAGAAGACCACACCGACACTCCTGTCAGCTAAGAAGAGGACTGAGGCTCACCAAAATTTGGACAAGAGAAGATTGGAAAAATGTGCCTGGTCTGATGAGTGTCGATGTTTGCTGCAACATTTGGATGGTAAGGTCAGATTTTGGCAAAAACAACACAAAAGTATGGATCCATCCTGTTTTGTATTAATGGTTCAGGCTGCTGTAGTATAATGGTATGAGGGACACCTTTGGAATGTGGTGGAAAAGGAGATATCATCACAGCAACTCCATGATGCTATCATGTCAATATGGACCAAAATCTCTGGAAAAATGTTTCCAGCACCTTGTTGAATCTGTGCCACGATGAATTACGGCAGTTCTGAAAGCAAAAGTGGGTCCAACATGGTACTCCTTGAAATGTATTTATTTCTGCATTAATATCTCATAAATGTGGATTGATCTTTATCCCAACTACAATTACAGAGAATACCAATCCGCTTAATTTGACTATCGCCGGATGTGTAAATGCGAAACAGACAGTTGTTCTTGTCAGCCTCTTGGTTAATTACTTCTACAAAAGCATGGTGTCAAATGTCCCAATCAATCAGCTGAGACTGAAGAGATCTAGGTTGTTCTCTGCCAAAAAAAAGGCTCACATAGTCTGTCTTTGTGAACAATGCCTCGAGCTAAACAAGTTTTAGAGGACCCAAGGGTAAGAGAGAAAAACATCAAAATCGTCTAGAACTTGCTCAAATTGTTGAGCTTCACCTTTTCTTGTGCCCGTTATGAGAGAAAAACAGCATACAAGAATTGTGTTAACTGAAAGGTAATACACAGAAGTTTGTGAAACATCACCTGGATGTTCTACAAAATTTATGGAACAATGTTCTGTGTAGCTCTGGTTTCCTCCCACATTCCAAAGACGTGTGTTAGGTTAATTGGTGTTTCCAAAGTGCCCGTTGAGTGTGTTTGTGTGTGTGATAGCGCTCTATGATGGCTTGGTGCCCTGTCTAGAGTTGTTCCTGTCTTGCGCCCTCTTTTGCCGGATAGGCACCGGCTTTCCCATGACCCTGACTAGGATTAAGCAGATAAGACAATGAATGAATGAATGAATGTTCTGCACACATTTGAGACAGGTTGATTTGGGAAAAAAAAACAACAACACTTTTTTTTGGAAAGTAGTAGCAGTGTGCACTAAAAACAAAAACGCATCCCAGCTTTGAAGCATGGTGGAGGCAGTATCATGGGGTATGGCATGGACAGCTTGCAATTGTTAAGTCTGAATTCAAAATTATATGATGAAGTTTGATTACCTGAAACTTAATAAATGTGGGATCACGCGACAAAACAACAAACCAAACAGACTAGCAAATTAACAACATAATGTCCCACAACCCCAAATCATAAAACGTTGGAATAGTATGGAAAATGCAAATTAAAAAACAATGCAGTGTTCATTGCATTTACTTTGACTTTTATTTAATTGCATACAGCATGAACTCAAAATATTATATGCTATATGCTGTATATGCTAATAGTTTTTTTCTGGTCAACTTCATTTCATTCGTTAATAAACATCCATCCTGCATTTCAGGCCTGAAACACATTCCAAAAAATATTGGGATGAAGGCAATTTAGGGTAGGTAAACATTTCTTTGAGGAACATTGTTTTTAAACATTTCAGTAATTTTCTCACAGATTTGCTGATAAACTGGAGATCCTCTGCCCATCTTTACTCCTCAGAGACTCAGCATTTTGTGGATACTGCTTTTGACCCATTTCATGATTATAATCAACTATTGACATCACCTGTTTGAAATCACATCATAAATGCTTTTTTTAATCATTACTAGCCATAAAGTTCCCATCCCAAGCTTTTTTGAATGTCCTGCAGGTCCGAAATGCAGGAATGGGTGTTTATTAACAAATGAATTTAAGTTGTAATCAGACAAAACATCAAATGTTTTGGGTTCATACTGTCTGCAATGAAATAAAAGTCAAAGTACCTGTAAAGAGCATTGTATATATATATATACACGTGTATGTATATATATATAGGAGAGATAGAGATATAGATATAGATAGTCTCTAGAGAGAGAGAGATCTCTAGCTTCTCTAGATTCTCTGATGATCTCTCTATATAATATATTATCTAGTATATATATATAGATCTATATATATATCTACGTATATATCTTATATATATATCTCTATATACGTATATATATATATCTATATATCTATATATTATATATATATCTATATATATATATATATATATATTTGCATTTTCCATAGCATCCCTATTTTATTTGATTTAGGGTTATATAAAAAAAATTGTTGATGATATTTTATCCTGTCTGAATTGTGAATGATTAACCAGTGTCTATAATAAAGACAAAAACAGAAATGCATGGGGTATTTGTTTAGGCAGAATAGACTTTCTATAATATGACATGACATCTTAAGTTATGTACAATACTTGTAGTAAGTATATATTACTAAATTATTCCCTTAACAGTACAGACAGTGTATAAATAATGCTTTGTTGTGTAGTTGCATAACTGTGTGGAATATGTAAAACTGAGGCAAAACCATGAAACTACTATCAAAATGAATACAGTTTGTTTGCAAATTGAATGAATCATTATTTATAATGGAAGGAAATCATTTAACAAGTAAACAAAATATGTCTTGTTGGGAAAGTAAAAATAAATACAGTGGTACCTCGATTCTCGACCACCTCGGAACTCATTGAATTCGGTTCTAGACACATTTTGACTTCCAACCGAAACTCGATTCACGATTCACAGTTCATGATTCAGTACACAGTGATTCAGATTCAGAATAGCTCTTGCTCAGTAAAGATTCTGTGTTTCTTGTGTTTTCTTTATTTTTCCATCAACAGTACTGTATTGTTAGTGCAAATCATTTAGTGATTACAGCCAACTGAAAAGAAAACAGGAACTGAATCCTCTGGAATACTGGGCTTCCAGGGTACAGTTAGCTTAGCGGCTAGCGCACCGAATTCACCAGTATAGTAAGTGTTTTGCTTTTACTTTTCTCTTTCTATCCATGACTCCCTAAATGACATAAGCATTTCAACACTTTATCATAATATAAGCTTTCTGTTAATTATTTTGGCCATCTGTAGGTTAATGTAAATGTTTGTGTGTAATATGCTCTGCTGTGATACAGTATAGACTACAAACTCCTTGGTTTATGATACATTTAACTTATGATGGATTTGTTAGAACATATCCCCCATAAATCAGGGAGCACCTGTACAACACAACTCCATTAACACATACAATGACTTATACAGTGTGGATTTTCTGCGGGTCTGGAACGGATGAATTCAATTTACATTATACCTTATGAGATACATTTGCTCGGTACTTGTCATTTTTGGTTCTCGACACGCCTTCTGGAACGAATTAACAATGAGAACCAAGGTACCACTGTATGTGTAAAAGAAAGATCACTAAAAAGTGAATTGTAACTTTGCTGACTATTATAAGCTAAGCACGTGCTTAGCAAGATAGCTAATGCGCCCTAACATAAAACTGACTGCCTGTGAAAGATATACAATAAACAAATGGAACTGCTAACTATATGGTGTAGATAATGCAGCTAATGTGAACCGTGTATGTGTTAGCCAAGTTGCTAATCGTTTCTTAGTGTTAAACCTGCCATATGTTTATTATACATTAAGGGAATTTGCACACTTTAGGCACTCATGCCTTAACCATTTGGGGCTTTTAAAATGTCTTTCTAGTAAGAATGCTAAGTGGATTCGAATTATACTGCTCTAAACAAACGCTAATTAAAGATTTTGCTAAAACTAAAACTAAAAAGTAAGATCACTGGGTGGAAAATGAGCTGAAATCATCATCACAAATCCCTGTTTCATCTACATTCTGAACAGATGGGCTATGGAAAATGAAGATGATATAAAATATTTGGGCTAAAATGTGTTGCACCATTAATGTGATTAAAGTGCCACTTGCCAGTTGGATTTCTCTCAATGCTAATGAGCTAGATGCTTCTCTATATGCAAATAAATGGACACAGACATGGTAAAATGGAATCTCTAAATAGATAACAACTACACCGATGAGCCAAAACAATATGACCACCTGGTCTAAAACTGTGCTTAGTTAGGTGGCACACCTCAAACTCATTTCCACATGATTGCACAGAGCCAGAGTTCTTCCAGCAGAACACTGCCAGCAGAACAGTATCACACTCCATACATTTATGGACAGCAGATAATAGCTTACTTTTCTGAAGGGTAGCTAATCTTATTAGCTTTGGTGCTCGCTGATTTACGAAGGGGATATGTTCTGATAAATCCATCATAAGTTAAATGTATCATGAATTGAGGAGTTTAACGAGTGTTTAGTGTATCATAGCGAAGACGAGGCTGAAGTTCGCTTCTTATTTGCAGTTTCCGGTCCACCTTAAATAACTGCAGTTACAGTATGGCACCTGTAGATGGAGATTCCACCTCATGATAAGTAAGTTAATGTTTAAAACACATACATTAACCTACAGTTGGCCATAATCATCAACAAAATGCTTATTTTATAATAAAGTGTTGAAAAATCTCAAATTTAGTGAGTAATGGATTAAAAGTGCAAAACACTTACTCTATTGGTGAACTAACTGCAACCTGTGTTATGGAGCATTCAGTTCCTGTTTTGCTTTCACCTGGCACTTATTAGTAACCTTTTTAGGACCTATGAAGACTTAGCACTAAGAATACAGTACTGTATATGTAAAAATAAAGAAGAACAGGATAAACACAGTGCAAATGTTCTCTGAGCGAGAGCTATTGTGAGTCTGAACCACTGAATCACTGTGTACTGAATCATGAATTAGGAAATGTGAATCAAGTTTCGACTCGTGCAAGTTTAAGCAAGTGCACCGAGTACCGACCAACTGATGAGAACCGAGACACATTTTTCTAGTAAAAAAAAAAAAAAAACGAGTTTGATGAGTTCCAAGGTCGTCAGGAACTGAGGTACTACTGTATATTAAAATTTTTGTTGAGTGTAGAGTACTGTGATATGCTAATGCTAGCAGGTTCATGCTGTTCAAACTAAAGACATTCTTATGCATACTGAATCTAAAACTACAACTAAACTAATTATCTAATTTAGCAAAAATATCAAATGAGATATGGTTCAGTTTTCATTGTTGTTTATTCAAGAGCAAAATCAATGTGACCTAACCTTAAACAAATGAGAGATGTATAGTTTGACTGAATTATATTCCGTCACAAAAAGTCACTTTATTATGAAGTTAGTAGGACAGGAACAATGTCTTATGTTTCACTATTTCCAGCGTATACAAATCTCTCAAACTAAAACAACTGAAAGTACAGTGGTGCTTGAAAGTTTGTGAACCCTTTAGAATTGTCTATATTTCTGCATAAATATGACCTAAAGCATCATCAGATTTTCACACAAGTCCTAAAAGTAGATAAAGAGAACCCAGTTAAAGAAATGATACAAAAATATTATACTTGGTCATTATTTATTGAGGAAAATGATACAATGTTACATATTAGTGAGTGGCAAAAGTATGTGAACCTCTAGAATTAGGAGTTAATTTGAAGGTGAAATTAGAGTCAGGTGTTTTCAATCAATGTGATGACAATCGGGTGTGAGTGGGCACCTGTTTTATTTAAAGAACAGGGGTCTATTAAAGTCTGCTCTTCACAACACATGTTTATCATCGCACGAACAACAAACATTGTTACCCTCCCCAGGAGTGGTTGACTAACAAAGATCACTCCAAGAGCAAGGCATGTAATAGTTGGCGAGGTCACAAAGAACCCCAGGGTAACTTATAAGGACCTGAAGACCTCTCTCACATTGGCTAATGTTAATGTTCATGAGTCCACCATCAGAAGAACACTCTCCAAAAAGAACATTGCTGCTCATCTGCAGTTTGCCATCATTGATGGAACAATGAATTCTGAATTATATCAGAGAATTCTAAAAGAAAATGTCACGACATCTGTCCATAAGCTGAATCTCAAGAGAAGGTGGGTCATGCAGCAAGACAACGACCCTAAGCACACAAGTCGTTCTACCAAAGAATTGTTAAAGAAGAATAAAGTTCATGTTTTGGAATGGCCAAGTCAAAGTCCTGACCTTAATCCAACAGAAATGTTGTGGAAGGACCTGAAGTGAGCAGCTAATGTGAGGAAACCCACCAACATCCCAGAGCTGAAGCTGTTCTGTACGGAGGAATGGGCTAAAATTCCTCCAAGCCAGTGTGCAGGACTGATCAACAGCTACAGGAAATATTTAGTTGCAGTTATTGCTGCACAGGAGGGTCACACCAGATACTGGTTCTCATTAATATATAATATTGGATTATTTTCCTCCGTAAATAACTGAGCATGTGTAATATTTTTGTTAATTTTTTTACACTGGGTTCTCTTTATCTACTTTTAGGACTTGTGTGAAAATCTGATGATGTTTTAGGTCATATTTATGCAGAAATATAGAAAATTCTAAAGGATTCACAAACTTTCATGCACCACTGTAAAACTGCTGTTCAGGCTGATACAACAAATAACTCTTTTTTGTTCTCCAAAAATGAAGAAACTAAGGTTCACCCTAATTAATATAAAACCCCATGATAAAGGTCACTCTGTGGAAGACTCTGACCCACAGATGATGTGTGGAACACCGTGACCTTACACTACTCAATTAGGTTGCAAACCAAGTGCAGTTAAGAGACAGTGTGAGGGCTTAGAGTGTTCCATACCGTTAACCTTTATCATTAAGTTTTATATCAATTAGAATGAAACTTTGATCCTTCTTTTTTGGAGAGTGCACAATTTGCAGTGGTATTTATTTGCTTTACTGATCTGTGTCTACTTAATATATAACTATGATAAAATAACTTAAAAACACATATGCTACCATAAACAATTCAAACCCCTATACAAATGAGTTAGTGGTACTGCAACAAATGTGTAACAAACATAAATGTCAAACTCCATTCCACAACTGTAAATAAGGTATGTGGCACAGAAGGTTTAAATGAATATAATATCTAATTATAGCTAGCTAATGTAGCTGCAGGCAAGGGGACTGAAGCAGAAATGCATGCAAGTGGGGTTTACTTAGACACAAAATAAACCATGAAGTGCAACGTGAGCAGGATGAAACAAGCACAGGCAGAGTAAACAGATAAAACAAGCAAGCAAGGCTAACAAACTTAATCATTGTGTCTTTACTCAAAAGACACAATGTAATATAATGTACAAAGTATATGAGACAACCCAAAGCAAAGTGTGGTAGGGTTTTGTGTATAAATATCATGTTTGCAAATATTGCAGTGTTTTGACTGGAACATCATGTGTTATGGGGAGCATTTTTCCCCCCAAACCATTACTTACCCTATCACAAGACAGCTAGCTGTCTCACAGGGCAGAGGCTAACAAGTGCTTCCTTCGAGAAATATGAATACTGCCATTCATGCAATGTCGTAAGGCAGCTGAAGACACCAGATAACAGTCCTGTCCTGTATACACAGGCCAACAGATGTCTGTGATTAGTTAGTGTTTCTCTGATTGACAGGACATGGCTTACTTTATAGCCAGAAGGCAGCAGTAGTTATCTTCTCTCAGACTATTGGCTATGACTACTCCTAATGATACAGCTAATGCTTTAGTGGTACCACTCCTGAGCCTTATATAAACCCAAAGTTGGGACAATATGGAAAATGTATATAAAAAAAAACAAGAACACAAAGTGTTTCTTACATTTACTTTGACTTTTTTTCACTGCAGACAGTATCAGAGGCATCTAGGATGGACCATCACATAGTAGAAATGTGTATTGTGGTCAGATGAATCAGGATTCCAGATCTTCTTTGGAAAAAATGGACGCCGTGTGCTCCAGCCCTAAGAAAAAAAGCATTCAGACTGTTATCAGCTACAGGTCCAAAAGCCAGGCTCTGTCATGGTATGGAGTTGTGTCAGAAGAGGGTACGGGTACTGAACTGGCCTGCCTGCAGTCCTGATCTGTCCCCAATAGAGTGTGTGGAGAATTTTGAAACGAAAAATGCGACAATGACGAGCCTGTACTGTTGCACATCTTAAGACGTGTTTGCAGGAAGAGCAGGACAAAATAGCACCTGAAACACTAAATCGCTTGGTATCCTCTGTGCCAGTACATCTTTTAAGTGTGGTGAAAAGGAATAGCAACATTACAAAGTGGTAAATGCTTTACCGTCCCAACTTTGATTGGAATGTGTCACTGGCCTGAAATGTCACGAAATTTGAAACGCATGAAATATCTCAGGTTCATGCTGTCTGAAATGAAATAAAAGTCAAAGTAAATGTAAGAAACACTGTGTGTTTTATATGCATTTTCCATACTGTCCCTACTTTTTCTGATTTGGAGTTCCTGGGGTGACTGCTCTCGTTCAGTTTGAAATGCCATATATCTTTCATGCAGAGCACATTTGCTCCCAAGATGTGCCTTTCTTTCTCGTAAGCCAGATATGTCTGTGGCTCTCAGTACAACCTCTGAGCCGTGCCAGAGAATCACATCCAAATCAATGCAAACACAATCAATCAACATCACCAAACAAAAGGACTAAAACGCATTGATCCGTATAGTGGCGTCTCCAGCGTCACCTAAAGTAATTGTGCCTCAGGATGGAACCAGAGCGTGAGTCAATTAATGTTATGGCTCGACTGATGGCTGACCCAGTTAAATGATGATTGGTGGCTGCCATTAGGCGCTCACAAATGCTGTTTGCTTTCTACTTTGATGCACATGTGAAAGGATGAGCGATGACGTTCGCTGGCAGCTGATATGAGGTAATAAACAGTGACATCTATGAGAGAGTTCTGAACGAGCTAAAGTATGTGACAGCACCATAAGTCATTCCTTATTAGCAACACCTAGCTGTGTGATGTGCGTCAATAAATGTCAGATGATTTAAAAAAATAATTAGATTAAAACACCTTGAGGATTGGGTGTGCATAATGGAATTGTCTAGAAACTAAAAATAAAAATCTGTTTTGTTGATGGTGACTGATTTTACTAAGGTGACTGAAGTTACTAAAACGCAATTTAACTATATTATTCTAACACAAAGATAAATGCAAACAATTGCCTATATACAGAACCAGGTGCAATTCTAAAAAACCTGCACAATTTAAGGTAATTTTGGACTGTCATCCCACAGTTGTGAAAGAAGAAAATCTGACTTTTTAGGTAGGAAAACACTGTGACTGGAAAGACACCAACAAATCTGAGAAAATGTCCATGAATGCAGAGCCTGTGGGTCACAAAGCCACCATCATCCCATTTGCCAAGCAAGGGGGACTGCTGTATTTTCGATTAAACCAAATCCTTTCTATGGTTTTAATATTTTTTTCAGTTTATCAGAGGCAAATATCCATAAAAACTAAAATACACTTTTTACTATTTTACTGGGTACTGAGACTCAATTTAGAGGTGCTTGAGCACCAATAAAAAGGGGCTAGCCACACCTATGTACTGAACTCTACTCAACTGGCCGGTGGCAACCTCAACAAAAAAGGTTGGATCAGAAAAGCAGGACTGTCAGGTAGCTTGTACATCCACAGGTCAGAAAACTTGTGGGGCAAGGGAACCTGCAAACTGCATGGGCGGCAAGCAATGCACCCATAAAATGGCAGATCATGAAATTGGTCAGTCATGAAACTCCATAGGAAACCAACATAGTAGGAGGTCAGGAAACTCAGACACTGATGGGTCAGGGGGCTCGAACATTAGTGAATTGGATAACTTGCACACTGGTTGGTAATGGAAGTGGTTATATGAAGCTTATCCATGTAGGCACAGTTGGAATATGAGTAGTCACACACAATTTAAATATCAGCAGTATGGGATTACAATTACATTCATGTAATTTAGCAGACGCCATTATCCAGAGAGAATTACAGTCCAAGCAATTGTGGTTTAAGGGCCTTGCTCAAGGACCCAGAGGTGGGATCTGAACCCTGGACTTTTGGGTCCATAGTCCAGTACCTTAACCAGTAGGCCACCCCAGGATTAAAACTAGAAAACCACAATAGGCTGAAAAATCACCTCCCACACAAAGGCAGGTCAAGAAACAGGCACACTAGTAGGCCAGGTACAGATATTGCTACGGAAAATACCAAAGAATAGAAAAACATTGGTATGGACAGGGAGAGACCTGTGTGATCATCTGTGCTGCCAGAGCAAACAACATTTCAGCCTTGAATGCAGCCATAAAATGATTGAAATGGCTGAAAAGATTATTTAAATAAAATAAAAGAATGGCATTAAATTCCCCCATTGTTGTTTGTTTCAATGCCACTCCTAATCGCAGTAGCCTACATCATTTAAAGTGACTGTAGTGGATGGAGACACGACTTAATTTGCATTATTTTCTGCCAAATTTTCGTAAGTTCTCATAATGAGCACATATGGGTTAGATTTCAAGAGACAGATAGTGGAATTCTGTCCTCCCCCTGTACATGCCCTGTGGTACACCTTGTGTGCTACATATTTGTGCCAGTTGCTATAAATGGTGCCTTGGCCATGTCAAGTAAAATGATGTTACATTTAATAAGTTTTACTTTAATGACTTGTCACACAGCGCCACAGGCGATTGCTTTGAGTTTACACGCAAGCCTGGCATCCCCTTCAATCTTATTCAAACACAGCAATGAAATGTTTACCAAAGTGTCTATATTATTCATGAATGTTGGTGCAAATCAAATGATCAAATATCTCAGTGCAGCATCACACTGTTCATACATTAAACTCAAACTTCTCCTTCAAAGTCCCTGACACCACACTCGGTGAAGCCAGAGCGTCTCTGGGTGTCTATGGCTTGTTTGTGTAGTCACCTGACCTACAGACTTGATCCAATAGGATGAAAGATTATTATTATTATTATTATTATTAATATAATATAATTGGAGAAATACTTTGAACATGTCATTCAGAGCCACGGTTGGATTAAGGTCAGGACTTTGACTTGGCCATTCCAAAACATTAACTTTATTCTTTTTTAACCATTCTTTGGTGGAACGACTTGTGTGCTTAGGGTCGTTGTCTTGCTGCATGACCCACCTTTTCTTGAGATTCAGTTCATGGACAGATGTCCTGACATTTTCCTTTAGAATTCTCTGATATAATACAGAATTCATTGTTCCATCAATGATGGCAAGCCGTCCTGGCCCAGATGCAGCAACACAGGCCCAACCCATGATACTACCACCACCATGTTTCACAGATGGGATAAGGTTCTTATGCTGGAGTGCAGTGTTTTCTTTTCTCCAAACATAACGCTTTTCTTTTAAAAACCAAAAAGTTTTATTTTGGTCTCATCCATCCACAAAACATTCTTCCAATAGCCTTCTGGCTTGTCCACCTGACTGTGACGAGCACCAATGTTTGTTTTGGAGAGTGTTGTTCAGTGTTTTTCTGATGCTGGACTCATGAACATTAACATTATCCAATGTGAGAGAGGCCTTCAGTTTGCTTAGAAGTTACCCTGGGGTCCTTTGTGACCTCGCCAACTATTACACACCTTGCCCTTGGAGTGATCTTTGTGATGGGTCGATCACTCCTGGGGAGGGTAACAATGGTCTTGAATTTCCTCCATTTGTACACAATCGGTCTGACTGTGGATTGGTGTCCAAACTCTTTAGAGATGGTTTTGTAACCTTTTCTAGCCTGATGAGCATCAACAACTCTTTTTCTGGGCTCCTCGAAAATCTCCTTTGTTCGTGCCATGATACACTTCCACAAATGTGTTATGAAGAGCAGACTTTGATAGATCCCTGTTCTTTAAATAAAACAGGGTGCCTACTCACACCTGATTGTCATCCCATTGATTGAAAACACCTGACTCTAATCCTAGAGGTTCACATACTTTTGCCACTCACTAATATGTAATATTGGATCATTTTCCTCAATAAATAAATGACCAAGTATAATATTTTTGTCTAATTTGTTTAACTGGGTTCTGTTTATCTACTTTTAGGACGTGTGAAAATCTGATGATGTTTGAGGTCATAGTTATGCAGAAATATAGAAAATTTTAAAGGGTTCACAAACTTTCAAGCACCACTGTATATGTCCCCACCCTCACCTATGGTCATGAGCTTTGGGTAATCGGCCGAAGGAGCCGAAATGAACTTCCTCCGGCGGGTTGCTGGGCGTACACTCCACGATCAGCTGTTGAATTCAGCAATCCGGGAGAAGCTCGGAGTAGAACCACTGCTCCTCCACATTGAGAGGAGCCAGCGGAGGTGGTTCGGGAATCTGTTAAGGGTTCCCCCTTGACGCCTCCAGCGGGAGATATACCAGACACGGTCAACTGGGAGGAAGTCACGGGGTAGGCCCAGTACCTGTTGAAGGGATTATATCTCCCGGCTAGTCTAGGAACAGCTGGGGAACTTTCAGGAGGAGCTGGCAGAAGTTGAATGGGACAGAGATGCCTGGGCTTCTTTGCTTGCCTTGCTGCCATCAAATCCTGAAATGGATAAGCAGAAACTGAGATGAGATAAGATGAGATGGGATGAGATGAGATACTGTATGTATACAGTGGTAACTCGATTCTCGTCATTAATTCGTTCCTGAAGGCTTGTCAAAAACTGAAAACGACGAGTACCAAGCTAATTTTTTCCATAAGGAATGAATGTAAATTGAATGAATTCAGTTGGCTCTTATAAACTAAGTTTTTTAGGACCCATGGAGACTTATTTGCACTAAGAATACAGTATTGTAGATGTAAAAATAAAGACAAACACAATAAACACAGCGGACATCTTCTCTGAGGGCTATTGTGAATCTGAATCACTGTGCACTGATTGTGAATCGTGACTCATGACTCATACAAGTTTAAGCAAATGCGCCAATTACTTGGACCGACGAGGACCGAGACAAATTTTTCTAGTCAAAATGGGTCCGTGACCGAATTCGACGAGTTTCGAGGTGGTCGAGAACCGAGATACCACTCTATACATTTTTACTCCTGCTATCAAATGTTTCACTCCCTTCCCTCTACGCAGCATGTAGCGTGATGACTTTTGTCGTCTTCAGGGTTGTCATATAAAAGTCGCTTTTTGTAGTAGCAGTAGCGTTAGTCAACATAAAACCACACCAGGACAAGTCTCTAAATGACTGAGATTCCCTCTCTGAAACATCTTTAGTGGTAACACTTGATTTCTGCAGCCCTGAGACCATTCTTGCTCACCTTGGCCTGAATAAGAACTGATTTCTTGACGAACAGTGGCCAAATGTGCGTTTATGAAAGAGAAAGCGCGAGAGAAAGTGCCTAATTGGATAGAGGCAAAAGCAACTGAGACCAATTACCCATGCTCCCGCTGTGCAGCTGTTGCCTGTCATACCTCCGTTTGCCGTGTTAGGCTGGAGGTGTGCTGAGGGCCAGAGGTGTTCCTCCGTGCATTGTAGCTGTGTGCCGTGGAATTCTTTTGCATTTAAATCATGCCGTCTTAGAAAACACTTCACAGAATTAGTAAGTCTTTGGAGAGAGGGTGAAGAATAGCAATGTGTTGTAATACCTGACCCTACAAGATATAAATCAAGTCATGCAGGAGGCAGGAATGTATTTTACTGTCAGTAAAGATGAATGAGGCATGAGTATACAGGGTATCGGCATATCTACTGTACACACAAAGCAATATCCACCGGGATATACAAGAAGGCTTAACAAGGGAGATGTTTTATATTCCTTTTCATCCACCATCAAATCAAGCCCTGGTAAAAGGGAACACTAACACACAGTATTACAAGCCCAAATCAGAAAAAGATGGGACAGTGTGGAAAATGCATATAAAAAACACTATGTTTCTTACATTTACTTTGGCTTTTATTTCATTGCAGACAGTATGAACCTGAGATATTTCATATTATGTCTGGTCAACGTCAATTCATTTGTTAATAAACATCCATTCCTGCATTTCAGGCCTGCAACACATTCCAAAAAAAAAAGTTGTTCACACATTCTCTGTTGGTTACAGGTCAGGATGGCATGCAGGCCAGTCCAGTACCCATACCTGGACGTCTCTGGAAAAGATGTCTTCTTGAAGGCAGCTTATGTTGCTCTAAAATCTCAATGTACTTTTCTGCATTAATGCTGCCATCACAGAAGTGTAAATGACCTTTGCCAAGGGCACTGACCCAACCCCATGACAAAACCTGGATTTTGGACTTGTTGCTGATAATAGTCTGGATAGTCCTTTTTGTCTATGGTCTGGAGCACATGGTGTCCATTTTTTCCAAACAATTCTGAATACTGATTGATCTGACAACAAAACACATTTCCACTGTGTGATGGTCCATCCTAGATACCTCTGAGCCAAGAGAAGTTGACGCCACTTCTGGACATGGTTAACATGAGGCTACGTTTTTGCACAGTAAAGTTTTAAGTGGCATTTGTGAATGTAACTCTGTATTGTAGTGCTTGATAAAGGTTTCCAAAAGTAATCCCTTGCCCATGTGGTTCTGTCCGCTATTGATGAATGACGGTTCTTGATGCAGTGCAGTCTGAAGGATCAAAAATCAAGGGCGTTCAGCTTAATTTTGTGCCCTTACTTTTTATGCACTAAAATTCCTTGAATTGTTTAATGATATTATGCACTGTAGAGGGAGAAATATGGAAATCCCTTCCAACCTTTCTCAGAGGAACACTGGTTTTAAACATTTTCAGAATTTTCTCACACATTTGTTGATAAACTGGAGATCTTCCTCAAAGACTCAGCCTTTCAGTGATGCTGTTTTTGTACCAAATCATGATTATAATCACCTGTTTGAAATCCCATCATGTTTTTTTTACCTTATTACTAGCCCTAAATTACTGCTTCAATGAAATAAGAATCAAAGTACATGTTAGCCACTGCATATATTTTTTATTTGCATTTCCCATATCGTTTCAACTTTTTCTGATTTGTAGTTGTACAATAAAAGGAACGAAATAGAAATTTGACAGCAGGTAGGAAACAAAAGAAACAAATTAACCTGATTGGTATAAAGTCAAGGAATATGAAGCACCAAGGGGAAGGCTTGAACATGGATCATTGCAGTTGTAGGCTACCTAATAGGATAGTGAATTAATACTAGCCACTCTACGCAGTTACATTCCTTATTTGGACACTTACAGCTTTTAATATGATATACAGTATTCAGAACTAACTGCATGCTCATGTTATACTAGCCTACATCTTTGGACAGAGATCTGGTGCTAGCACTTCAGTGGCCTACACATGCTTTAAGTGCAAAAACAAATCTGCTTTGAAATCATAGGAGTGACTTGAAGTGATGACCTTGTGTCTCCTCCAGTAGATGCACACCAGGGATTACTAAAATGCCATTAGTGGTTAGTCATTTCCTGAATTTCCTCCTCTGACACTGTTGTCATGACACCACCCTTCTCTGGAAGCATTGCATGGCGTTAGTGCACATATGATGCGCTGCATTAAAAACCTACTTTCCTGTAATGCGTAAACCGAGTACATGTGGGAGACAATACTCTGATCTCTCTTGCTCTGCATCTCTCTTTCAAGGAATGTGATCCGACGTGCATTACCGTGGCTGTGTGGCAGATTTGTGAGTGATGCGCCATGAGCACGACTCATTCCCAAAGCAAGAACGGCTTTAATAGCCATAAAATTGTACCTTTGTGTTTTGCATATAATATGCTGATGTAAATAGCATCTCTTCCTTTATCTTCCACTAAGCACACAGTGTGCTCGCAGTATACATGAGTCATAAGGTGTGAGAGAGCTTCACAGAGCCAGGGGATATTGTTTCAATATGTTTTTTTTTTAAAACATGAGTGCATATTCCAAGTATGTTGGCTTGCTGCACTGCCTTATTTGGAGTGCGTCTATGTTCCCTCAGTTGTATGTGTAGGGTCATGCCTGGGTCACCAAATGCCATACCTCTAAATACCCTTAGGTGGCAACTATCACACATTTTTATTTCTGTCTCTGTTTGTAGTGTCTGCTGAGCTGGTGTTTAACTGATTGATGAACAGTTTACACCGAGCTTGTGTTAAATGGGAAACTATTTAGAGGCAGTTTGTCCCAAAACACGATTTCTAATTCCTGAATAAGCGTACAGTGGTAACGAAAATCAAGAAAAGCAAGAGTAACATGCAAATCTTTCCCATAATGAATAATGAAAATTGAATGAATCCGTTCTAGACCCCCAGAAAATCCACACTGTATAAGGCATTATATGCATTAATGGAGTTGTATTGTACAGGTGCTCCCTGATTTATGATGGGGATATGTTCAACAAATCCATCATAAGTTAAATGTATCATGAACTGACTAGATTAATATAGTCTATACAGTATCATAGCAGAGCCGACTTGATAGACCTTATAATTTAGCCAAGCTTAAAACATTTACATTAACCTACAGTTGACCAAATTCATTAATACAAAGCTTATTTTATAATAAAGTGTGGAATAAATAAAGGGCTTTGAAAATTATAGGAATTTAGGATTCTGGAAACATAGGACCATGGGAATATAGAATCCTGGGGACAAAGATTTCTCTGTGAAATTGGGTCCATATAAGCATGGGTCATTTAGAAAAAAAGTACTATGGAAACAATACAAAAAAAATCTAGAACTGTAGCTAAGACCACTAGAGCCGAGTCCAAGTCAAGACCAAGACTTTTAGTAGTCGAGTCTGAGTCATGGCCGGCACCGGGAATGGCCAAGACTAAGACCAGATCTTTTTTCATCATAGAAGATTGAAAAGAAGAAAATGGAAACCCAATACATTAGTTTGTAATTCACTTTACATTCATGATCATTCATTATACATGATATATATTCATAAATAGTATTATATTCCATCATATATATTGTAAAATATAAGAGTAAATCATATATAGCCTAAACGTATTAATAACTATTATTATATTATAGTCTTAGTCAAACTAAGGCCATGTAACTTTTGGTAGCAAATGATGGTGATGATTCTGTTTCCCTTCTTCTCTCAAAACTCAACAATCCATTTTTATTATTAAATGTGAAAATATAATAACATTTTAATCTGCCCTCAAACAGAAACTGTCCTGTACTAACTAAACCGTACTAACTAAGTAAAGCAATGCAGATTTGCACAATTTGCACAAATGCTCACTGATGGAAGAGAAGAGCAGTAACTTGCTTTCCCTGTTAGCTAGGGATATCCGAGTGCAGATTTTATTTAGGCATGTAGTAACAGGACTGTTTTATTCTGTTTGAATAGATTGTTGATATTCACTAACGACAGAACAAAGTTCTGTTTATAATTAATGTTACCTAAGACAGATTCAGCTTACCTGGAGACCGAAACAAGACCAAGGCCAAATAAGGTCGAGAGCGAGATGAGACCAAAACTGCTCATATATGGTCTCGAAACCGAGGCCAGACTTAAGTAATACAACACTACAAAAAACCTTGCAAAAACTGTTGTAATTTTGACAGGATACCGTATTTTTCGGACCATAAGGCGCACTTAAAATCCTTTAACTTTCTCAAAAATCGACAGTGCGCCTTAAAATGCGTGCGTCTAATGTATGAATTAATTCTGGTTCTGCTTCCTGACCAAGAACCGATTGTAGATGGTACACGGCGCTCATAAATCTGTCAAATTGTTTTAGCACGGCCTTGGTAAGTTTACGGAGACCGTAGTGCACAGCATCGCGGAGTAATACGGTATGTGCTTCAGCATTAGGGTACGTGCATTCATTCATTCATTTTCGAAGCGGATTTCAAACACAACGCTATCAGTCACGCAGTACAACATGGACATAGAGCAGCTGTGAGAGAATTCAACATTAACGAATCAATGGTACGGAAGTGGAGGAAGCAAGAAGACGCCCTGCGCCAGGTAAAAGAAGATCAAACTGAGCTTCCGACGGAACTTATGAGTTTTGTTTCATTTAATGCGCCTTATAACCCGGTGCGCTTTATGTATGGAAAAAATACCTGTTAGCAGCCGATTGTTGATATTGCGTCTTATAGTCCAGTGCGCTTTATGGTCCGAAAAATACGGTATATGAATTTTCCGCAGGTATTGTGTTACCTCGGACAGGGATGCATATGGAAAATATTCATACATACTTTTAAGAACAATGTAAGTTCCTTTATTTTTATTGCATATACAGCTTATATGTAAGTATATATCTGTAATTCTGTTCCAGTACCTGATGAATCACAAAACAGACACACCTCGTCTTCTTAATGAGGTACAAAATCCTATTTATTGTGAAAAGATACAAAACATATAAAAGCTGTGATTGAAATATTGACTTCTGAACTTTCCTAAATGAAACCATTATCGTTGTTTTGTTGAAAAATCAATATAAACTTGTTTTCTTTGTATTATTATTTATATTACTAAATCAAGGTCTGAAAACACTGCATCTTCTTTGTTATTTTGCCATTTATGTTGTCATTTACAGTGAATAAATGCTCGTCATTGCTGCAAATAAACATTTTTATTTGAAATTTGTCCATAACTTATAAATTAAAACAAAAATGTATATATTACCTACAAATATTAATCCTAAGGAAACTGGTAATTTTGCTGTGGTCTCTTAATTTTTTCCAGAGTTGTAGGAGGTAGTCACCATTAAAAAAAAAAAAAAAGGAAATTAGGAGGTAAACAAGTCACCATTTTTCATGAACTATAGAGCTGGAAATTTTTGTAAAGTGAAAAGTCAAAATATGCCTAGTTTTATTATTATGCCTAGTTTTCTTATTTCTTTCTCCAAAACGCTGTTTTCTTCTGTTTTCTTTCTGTACCTTTTGGCAGGGAAGCTGGACTATAATCAAAAAATCTGCAGAAGCTGCTACATCAAGTGTAATCAAAATTATTATCATAAGAGGAAATACGAGAGAGCTTTTACATTTGGAGCACGCAGACCTCCATCTGCTTAATTAGTCTGAAGGACTGAACTGGTGCATGTGTGTACCTGCATGTGTCAAACCCTGGGAGGGACATGTTTTTTTTCTATCCATCTACGCATACACACACACACACACACACTGTAGTTGGTTCACATCTCTATCATGTCAATGAATGATGGCTACTGTATGCTCCAAAAGCTCACTGCTGACTGTCACATGTCAGTACCTCCTGCCATCCCATAAAATTACACTAAAGCCTCCATCACATGACTGATTTCTTGATTGTTTCCTTATGGTTTTGTTCTTATGTTGGTGCCATGTGGCAAACGTCCAACACACCTGTGATTTCCCTCAAGTCTCCCTATTAAAATTATTGTTTACCTCAAATTATTATTGCAGAGAAATCTGAATTCAGCACAACAGATTCATTCCCCCGTGACATAAGGTAACCTGAGGTTTCATTTCAGCTTAGATTCTGACTGATTTCAAGTAACTTTGATAGAACATCAGAAAACATTTGAGTGCAGAAATGCATTATTCAATCTTGCCAGTCTATATTTTTGAATCCTCATTATGTCCATTTTCTTTTACTTTACTCAGTGGTAACAATGAGCCGTAGTGGCACAGAGGTTAAGGGACTGGCCTGTGAAAGAGAAGGTTCCAATCTCTGCCAAGCTGCCATATTGGGTTCTTAATACACAATTGCTCTGATTGGAAAAAAATGTATCAATTGTAAGCCAGTCTGGAAAACAGCCATTGCGAAAGTAAGATAAAATAAACCTTTAGAATGGGGAAAAATGAACAAAATGAACAGCTGTGTTAATGTTGAGTATTTCTATAACTGCTGATCTCCAGGATTTTAGAGTTTACTATTAATGGTGCAATATGGAAAAACATCCAGTGAGTGGCAGTTCTACAGGTGGAAATGCCTTCCTGATGAGAAATGGAGAATGGCCAGATTGCTTTGAGCTGGTAACTCCGATAACGATTCTATACAATTGTGGTGAACAGGAAAGCATCACATAATGCACAAAATGTCAAACCTTGAGTTGGATGGGCTACAACAACAGATGGCCATGTAGGGCTCCTAGAGACTTCTGTCAGACCTCTACTTTGCAACCAGCCTCTCACAGAGGGATGTGACGTCAACTTTAATGATTAAATAATAAAATTCATCCCTTCCTTGAGCATATACTGCATCTCAGAGACTCTCCAAAAGTGTTTGATAGCAGTTTTGAGGATGCAGCATTTAATTCCAGGGTTGCTAGATCTCGTGAGAGAAACAAGCAACCAGGTCAATGGAAACAAACTGCAAAGAAGCAATGTCTCTGAGAAATAAGCAGACCTGGCAACCATATTATATAAGATAACCCCTCCAAACATTTGTGGTGAGCAGGAAAGCATCCCAGAGTGCACAAAATGTCAAACCTTGACTCGGATGGGCCACAACAGCAGATGACCATGTTGGACACCTAGGAACTTCTGTCAGCTAAGAACAGAAAGCTGAAGCACAGGCTCAACAAAACTGGACAGTTGAAGTCTTGAAACGAACAGTATAGCCTGGTCTCATGAATCCTGATATTTTTCTGAGGCGCACAGATGGTAGTGCACAGATGGTTGGTGTCAACTGCAAGAATCCGTGGACCTAATCTGCCTTGTGTCAACAGTTCGGGCTAATTGAGGTGGCGTAATGTTGTGGGGAATGTTTTCTTGGCACACTTTGGGCCCATTAATACCAATCAGTTGTTTGAATGCCACAGCCTATTTGAGTATTGTAACTAACCATGTGCATCCCTTCATGGCCTCAGTTTACCCATCTTCTAATGGGTACGTTCAACATTATAAGGAGCCTTGTTACAAAGAAAAAGCTGTCTGAAACATAAAAAAGGGAAATACATTCTTCTCACCATACAGTAGTGTCAATACTCAAATACTCACTCATTCACATTTACAGCCTTCAGCAGACACTTACCCTAGGGGCAATTTGGTGTATCCAATCTACCTACTGGTATGTTTGAGGAATGTGGGAGAAAACTCATGTTGACACATTGAATGCATTCACATGCACTTAGTAATCCGATAACTGCAGAAAATCAGATTTTGTCAGTAATCTAATCAACGAGTTTACATGCACTTGGATAATCAGAAAATGGGAACACTCCAGGTTAACATGAATAATTGTATTTATAATACGTAACCAGCCAATAATCTCACAGAAGGATGTGACGTAACTTTAATAATTAGTGTGATTGCCTATATAGGCAACCACACTATTGTTATCTGAAAGTCTTAATTTTCTTCTTATTATTATTAGGTTAACTTGAAAAAGCCAACATACTGTTTTCCTACATCTTATTATATTTAATTAGGTTGGCGTGAAAAAGCCAACATACTGTTTTAGTAGATCATATTATATTTAATTAATTAATTCTTCTTGTCCAAATTTTGTACTGTTTTCACGGGTCACAATTTTTGAGCTATGGTCACAAAATTCGGCATGGACGTGGAGCCCATACGGGAATGGGGTGCTTGTGCTTTTGATGCCGATGGGACTTTGATCAAAGTCCAAATTTTGCCCATTGGAAATAATGGGGTTTCAGTCTGGCAGGTGTTTTCGGAATGTTCAAATCTCACACACTCAGGGAAAAAGCACCTCTTCTCTCTATCAGCACAAATCTGCTCTATATACACAGGTCCACTGATCCCACTGACCCATATAGCATATAGCACTATATACATAGATATAAAGCATTCCAAAGAACATGACCTAACATGACCCAATAGCATGGGAACCCCAAAGCCCCAGACAGGGCACTGGGGCCTCTGGCAGGTCATAGGCCATGATGCACTCAGTTCTTGACCTACGGGCATGAAATTCAGCAGACTTGATCCCGGGTGCAATCTGAGGTGACATGTGATGACCATGGGGTCCCTGTGTAGCCCGGATGGGCACTGGGGCCCCTGGTGTGTCAATGACCATAACAGTCAGTTTTCGACCTACGGCCACAAAATTTGGCCTAACCCCTAACCCTTACCCCTAACCCTACCCTAACCCCCTTAAATTCGGCCTCAAAGTTTGTCCACGAACTTTCGCCATCTAGGGTTAGGGTTAGGTTTTTGTGAGAATAAAATGATCCCCCCCCCATCACTACAATCCGTAGCGTGGTTTAGATAGGGAATCAAAGAAAGTGTACGGGCTGGGGATAGGGTTAGGTTAGGGTTAGGGGGTTAGGGTGTTAGATGTAGGGTTACGAGATGTAGAGTTAGGGTTAAGGGTTAGGTTTTTGTGAGAATACAATGACTCCCCCATCACTACAATCCGTAGTGTGGTTTAGATAGGGTTAGGGTTGGGGTTAAGGTTTTAGGGTAAGGTTAGGGTTAGGAGGATTAGGGTTAAGGGCTAGGGTTAGGGTTAGTGTATGGGGTAGGGTTAAGGGTTGGGTTTGGTTTAGGGTGAGAGGTAGGGGTTAGGGTTAGAGTTTGGATTAGGATTTAGGTTTAGGGTGAGGGATAGCGTTAGTGTTGAGGTTATTTTAGTGTTATGGTTAGGGTTAGAGTAGGGGTTGTTAGGGGTATGGGTTAGGGTTAGATTGAGGGTTAGGGTGAGGTTAGGGTGACGGTCAAGTTAGGGGTTAGTTTTAAGGGGGTTAGGAGTAGGGTTAGGGTTAAGAGGGTTAAGGTTAGGGGTTGGTTAGGGTTAGTTTTAAGGGGGTTAGGGTAGGGTTGCGTTGGGGTGAGGGTTAGGGTAGTGTTAGGGTAGGGTTAGTATTTAGGGTTAGGGTTAGATTGAGGGTTAGGGTAGGGGTTAGGATTAGAAGAGTGTTAGGGTTAGGTGTTTGGGTTAGGTTAGGGTTAATGTAGGATTTAGGGTTAGAATTAGAGTTAGGGTAGGGTTAGGATATGGCAAAGAGGTAAGGGTTGGGTTAGGTTTAGGGTGAAGGGTAGGGGTTAGGGGTAGTGGTTTAGGGTTAGTTTTAGGGTTTAGGTTAGGGTTAGAGTGAGGGGTAGGGGTTGGGTAAAGTTAGGGTTAGGGTTAGTTTTAGGGTTAGGATTTAGGGTTAGGGTTAAGATTAGCTTATTTTTAGGGTTTTGTTAGGGTTGGGGTTAGGGTGAGGAATAAGGTTAGGGGTAATTTTAGGGGGTTAGAGTTAGTGGCTAGGGTTAAGGTTAGTTTAGGGTTAGGGTTAGAATAGGGGTTAACCCTAACCTTAGGGTTATGGTTAGGGTTGGGGTTAAGGTTAGGTTAGGGTTAGGATTAGGGTTGGAATAGGGGTAGGGTTAGGGTTAGGGTCGGGGTTAGGGTTACAGTGGGGTTGGGGTTAGGGTTAAGGTTCGGTCTCCTGGCGGGCCAATGACCGTAACTCAGTCAATTTTCGACCAACGGCCATGAAATTTGTCAGGCTTGGTCCCGAGTGCAATCTGATTGGATATGTTATGCCCATGGGACCCCTGTTGACCCGAGTTGGGCAAGCTGGCTGGGTCCCGGGTGCAATCTGAGGTGACATGTGATGCCCATGGGGCCCCTGTGGACCCTGACTGGGCACTGGGGTTCCTGGCGGGCCAATAACCGTAACTCAGTCAGTTTTTGAATTATGGCCACGAAATTCGGCAGGCTTGGTTCCGGCTGCAATATGAGGTAACAGGTGATGCACATTTGGCCCCTGGCAGGCCAATGACAATAACTCAGTCAGATTTCGACCTACGGCCACAAAATTTGACAGGTTTGGTCCTGGGTGCACTATGATGTGACATACGATGCACATGCCACCCCTTAGGTATGCTCCAGGTCGACCATAGCAAGATGGCAATCACAGTTGCATTTTCTTCAGAAAATGCACCTCTCTAGTTAAGTAATGAAATTCTTCATTTCCTTGAAAATATACTGCATTTCAGAGACTCCCCAAAAGTGTTTGTTAGCAGTTTTGAGGATGCAGGATTTAATTCCAGGGGTGCTAGATCCTGTGAGAGAAACAAGCAACCAGGTCAATGGAAACAAACTGCGAAGAAGCAGTGTCTCTTAGAATAAGCAGCCCTGGCAACCATATTATATCTGATAACCTCTCTAAACAATTGCGGTGAACAGGAAAGCATCCCAGAGTGCACAAAATGTCAATGAGTTGGATGGGCCACAACAGCAGGTGACCATGTAGGACTCCTAGGAACTTCTGTCAGCTAACAACAGAAAGATGAAGTACAGGCTCAACAAAACTGGGCAGTTGAAGACTTGAAACATATAGTATAGCCTATAGAGAAAAAAGCAACCAGGTCGATGGAAACAAGCTGAAAAGATGCAAAGTCTCTTGGAACAAGTGGACCTGACAACCATATTTCACATTTACATTTATGTCAATTAGCAGATGCCCTTATCCAGAGCGACTTACAATTGGGACTGTGGTAGCTTAGTGGTTACGGTTCTGGACTATAGACCAGAAGGTCCAGGGTTCACATCCCATGTCTGCCAATTTGCCACTGTTGGGTCCCTGAGCAAGGTCTTTAACCCACAATAGTACTGTATGACTGTATCAATTATACGTCGTTCTGGATAAGAGCTTCTACTAAATGATATAAATGTAAATACAGTCTTACAATCCAAGCAATTGTGGGTTAAGGGCCTTGCTCAGGGACCCAACAGAAGCAGCTTAGCAGAGGTCAATTTGAAACCTGGACCTTCTGGTCTATAGTCCACTATTTGATTTTGATAACCACTTCCCGGCTATGTTTGCGTGCATGCGCAGACTGAAAAATCTGATAAAAATCAGTGTAAGGGTATACATCCAGTGAGAAATATGATTGCTGAGCTTAAATCCAACTCTCTTTATCAGATTTCTTAATTGGATTTCTAGGCCTCGAACAGTCTGTTGACATGCACTTAATAATCCGATAACTGCAGAAAATCAACAAGTATACAGTACATGCACGTGAGTAATGAAATAATGGAAAACCTTTACATGGGAAAAAATGGGAAGTTTACATGACACAGGCAGTAATCGGATATCTACTTTGTCAGCCAATAATCTCACAGAAATATGTGACGTACACTTCAACTTTAATATCAATTAAAGAAATTCTTTGTCTCAAGTACATACTGGATTTCAGAGCTGTTTTGTTGCCTTTAATTTCGTGGCACGTTTAATTCCGAGGTTGCCAGATCCTGGGAGAAACAAAATGCCACAGACAGTTGAAAATAAAGCTCAAATAAAGCCAAATTTTTAGAATAAACAGCCGTGGCAACAGTCTTGTTTAGGCTTCAGCGCATGCGCAGACTGAGACAAACATTTGAAATTGGGTAACTGGTATACATGCTATGAGAAAGCAGAGTACTGGGTTTAAATTTCTTAATCTGATTTGTATATGGGAGTATGCTGTATACATGACCACTTGAATAATCAGATAACTGCAGAAATCTAACTTCTTCTTCTTCTTCTTTCGGCTTCTCCCTTTATCAGGGGTCGCCACAGCGAGTTAAAAGTTTCCACCTCTCCCTGTCCTCCACGTCCTCTACTCTCACCCCAACTCCCTGCATATCTTCATTCACTACAACCATGTAACTCCTCTTTGGTCTTCCTCTCCGTCTCTTGCCTGGCAGCTCCATCTCCAACATCCTCCTACCAATATATCCACTATCCGCTCCTCTGCAACATGTCCAAACCATCCTCAGTCTTCCCCTCTCGGATTTTGTATCCTCCCAATTTTCCCAACCTGTGCTGTCCCTCGTGATGATCTCATTCCTAATCCTGTCCACCCTAGACACACTCCCTAAAGAGAACCTCAACCATCTTAGGTTCTGCCACCTCCAGCTCTGCTTCCTGTCTCTTTGGTCAGTGGCCACTGACATCCTCTAACCCATACAACAAGGCCGGAGTCTCACTACTCTCTCCTAATTATAAATCTTTTCCTTTCACTTTTTGCTGCGACCCTTTTTTGTCACACAGCAACTCCTGACACTCTTCTCCACCCACTCCATACCTGCCTGCCCACCCTCTTCTTTTACCTCCTTTTCCCACACTCCCCCATTTCCTGGACAAGTTTGATCCCAAATACCTGAACTCCTGGAACCTTTGTGACCAAATCTGATCCCTGAAGCCTGGACTGTTCCACCCTGCCTCCCTTTCATTTACACACATGTATTCTGTTCTTACTACAGTTTGACTTTCATTCCTCTCCTTATCCCAAGATTATAACCCTCACCTCCTCCACCTCTCTAAGTTCTCTTCTACCTGGTGTTTCCCTGTTTTCTCAACTACAGATCACAATGTAGTTCGTCTGCGCAAACATGTCATAGTCCACGGCGATTCCCGGTTCTGACCCCTCATCTGTTAGTCTGTCCCATCACCAGAGCAATAATAAGAAGGGACTCAGGAGCCGATCCTTGATTGCAGTCCCACCCCTACCGTTGAAGCTATCTGTCACTCTCCTACAGACACATCTCACCTGCTGTCCACGCGCTTTGTTCATACTACCATGTCCCTGCACTAATCTAACATACTTTTCAGCCACTCGAGACTTCCTCATACACCACCACAGGTTCCCTCCCCCTTGCAAAGACCTCCCTTGGGCCACCCTGTCATAAGCTTTCTCTCAAATCCACAAAGACGCAGTGTAGCTCTTCTTCTGACCATCTCTATACTTCTCTCCATTCCAGCAGTCTCAAAGCAAAAAATAGCATCCATGGTGCTCTTGCCTTGGCATGAAACCATACTGTTTCTTTGTTCACACACTGTCACCTCCTGTCTGACGCTAGGCTTCCACAAACTCCTCACTCCCAAATCTTTCATTGTGTGGCTCATCAACTTTATGCCCATGTAAGAGCACAACTCTGTACATCCCCTTCTGACTTAAAATCCTGGTACAAGTAAACTACTTCCTCCATTCCTCCGGCATACTCTCATTCACCAGAATTCCATTAAATAATCTGGCAAGAACAACACTCCCAGCTCTCCCTAGACTTTTGTTAAATATCTCAACCGGTATCGTCATCAGGTCCCCACTAGCCCTTTTCCGTTCTTCATCCCTTTTCAAAGCTTTCCTCACTTCATCCTTGCAGAAATTTCATTGCTACATCCTGTTCCACAATTGTTCATACCGCCATCGCAATCTTCTTTTCCCTTTTCATTTTTTTTTTCTTCCTACAATCATCAACCGATCCATCCAATCTACTTTCCCTTTCGATTTTTACATTCAGTAGAAACTTCCTCACAAAACTTACATTCCCGTCACCATATTCCCTCACATTCTCCTCACCTGACCAGTACATTGCCATTTCTATCCTTGATCACCCTGACTGCCTGCACATCCTTTCCAGTCTATCTCTCTGTCTCGCCAGCAGATAACAGATACAACTCCTTCTTCTCTCCTTCCCCTACTGTCTAACCTGTCATATAACCCATCGTAGGCCTTCTGCTTGGCCTTTGCTACCTCCCCCTCTCTTTGCCCTGTGCCGCATCTCCCAGATCCTTGTACTCCTTACTCCTGCCTACTCTCTTTAGTCCCTGTCCCCTGTCCCATTTCTCTTCTCCTTTTGGCCTGACCTTCTTTCCTCTGAATAAACCTCCTGCACTTCCTTGTTCCACCCACCAGGTTTCCGACTCCTTGTCATCCTTTGCCCTGTCCCAGAACAGACCCACAAGCACACCCCAGTACCTTTTCTACCTGTCTGTCCTAATTTACTGTTTTGCTGCTGCTACACAGTAGTCTGGGAGCTCTTTCCTATCAAACCCAAAGGCTTTTTTTTCCCTCAGCTTCCTTCTCTGAAACTCCTTACAAAAACATTCTTTTCTTCCTTTTCCTATCACCCAAAAGCCTTTTCTCAGCTCCTCTCTCTGCCTCCTTACCAACTTTCTTCCTTTCTCACACTTCCACCATTTGGTCCTCTGCTCTGCCTTTTGTTCTCTTCCTCTTCCTCACCACCAGAGTCATTCTCCCACACCACCCATCCGATGCTGCCCTAGCTACAACAAACCCTCCCCAGCCACTTACCCTTACAATCACCAAATCTCTTTTAAGCAACCTCTTTCCTACATAGGATGTAGTCTACCTGTGTGCTCCTCCCTCCACTCTTATAGTCACCCATTGCTCCTCCTTCTTTTTTTGGAAATATGTGTTAACCACAGCCCATTTCCATCCTCTTTGCAAAATCCACCACCATCTGTCCTTTCTAGGGTTCCTATCCTTTTTTAAAAAAACAACCGCCAATGACGAAAAAACCTTCCCTCAACTTCTGCTCCTTTATCTCACTTTATTACCTTCACCAACAAGATGACCATTGAAATCTGCACCAATCACCAGTCTCTCCTCCCTGGGGAATGCTCTCAACCACCCTTGTCACATCTAACTCCCCCAGAATCTCTCTTTTCTTTCTCCATCTAATTCACAGCCAACTTGTGGGGTGCATAGCCACTAACAAACATTCACCCATTACACCCTCATTTCCATCTTTTTCAGACATAATTACCCTATCTGACCACCCTTTTTTTTGCACCTCAAACGACATTCTTTACATAGTCCCTCCTTCCAGGACCACACACAACCACAAACTCCGCCATTTCTGTGCAGTCCCTGATCCACACCATGGCCTAGAGAACAGTTTAAAAACTACCCTGTGCACCAATGCATCGAGCCTTTGCTATAAGCCCCCGTTCCACAACTTTGTCTCCCTGCACCACACAAAACATCAACCTTTCTCCTCTGCATCATATCAGCCAGCTGTCCCCTGCCCTTTCCCTGTCATCCCCGTCCCTACATTTAGGGGGGGGGGGGGGGGGGGGTGCTACCCCTCAGTGCTATAGTCTTGCTGCTGCCTGATTTCTCTCTGTCTTTCTCACCACTACTCATACCCTCTTTGTCCCTTCCGTGGCTTGCGTCTTCGACAAAAAACAGTAAAAGTGCTCCCAAAATTTCCGCTGGTGCGCCATGGTTTGCTACCAGTACCAGTGGCGGTCGTTGTTAAACCCGGGCCACAACCGATCCGGTATGGTGAAATTCGGTATGGTGAAATTATTATGAACTCGCATACTGTATTTGGCAAATGTTTTACACCGGATGCCCTTCCTGACGCAACCCTCACCATTTATCCGGGCTTGGGACCGGCACTAGAAATACCCTGTCTGAGCAAACTAGCGGCTGGTTTTGCAGAAATCTAACTATGATTGCATTATTATATGCATGTACACACACTCACTTTAACTTATCAAACTCCAAACAACCCATACCTAAAGATAGGGATCGAACCTGTGTGACATAATCAAAATCGATTTTGGAGGATCGATAAAGAATTATAGAGAGGTTTGAATATGGAAAAGGCGATAAAGGGGTTGTCTATCCACAATAACAAAAATGATCTATAAATGGAGAAAGATTCTGTGTAGTTTCTGTCTGCCAGGAGTGTGTAAGATGGAAAAAAATGGACCCGAATATCCATTTGTGTTCACGTCTCCATTATAGGAGAAACTGCAGTTAATGGAGGACACAAAGGACTGCTCGCAACAATGGCTACACACGTGTCACGCTTCCAAGACCACCTGCAAGTTCCACACTACAAAACCACATTCAAAATTGTATCAAGAAATTTTACAGGAGAATGTCAGGGGGGCCATCGCCTGTAGCTTAATAGAAGTTAGTTGATGCAATAAGAAAATGTGCATTATTGAATTAGACCAGATTTTATATCAAACAATTCCAATAGTTTCATCTATTTTTAATCACATTCAGTCTCTGTAAAATTGCTTCTGTGTTGTATTGTAGTTTCAATCTTGTTATTTGAGATAGTAGAAGTAGGACGGTTCAGAATTTTGACTAGTACTGTGTATTACTCAAGAATAAGATAAATCTGAATTAACTGTGGATGCCAGAGTTCAAAACTCTCTCTAGCTTGCTGGAGGTTTAATATAAATTGTCTCAAGTCATCAGGATAAATGTAATCCTTGCTCCTTACTCTTTGGTGACTCAACTGTGCATTTTCTTTTCTGCCACAAATCTGTCTTAGTAATTCAGGCTGCGTCCAGGCAGTGGATTTACAGTGTTTTTCTATCCTAGGAAAATAAAAATGACAACTAATGGGAGGAAGGGGGGAGAAATGTTGACTTTTTATTTGTAGTCTCACTCAGTTCAACAGCAGAGCATTTCTGCAAAAAAAAAAAACTGAGGTAGCAAATGTGAGCAGAAGTAAAGGAGTAACATATCCAGATATAGTTTGAGGATACACAGTTTTATTTGCTGCCTAGACTACATAATAATTCACAAAAAACATCCATTTATATATATATTAAACTTATCCTTAAATGGTAACTAACAAAAACAAAGATAACTCGAGGCTCTCAGTTGGTGCAGCAAATATACACACATTTGACAAAAAAATTTCAAAGAATACTTTAAATGTGGGAATGTAATGATGATATATGTAAGTGATTACAATAGTAGAGCGAAGATACGTTTATTGGGGAAAACTGTACAATTGAGATGAGGCTCTAGTACCCTCTTAGGCCACCTCTAGACTGGATACAAGATGACATATGGTTGGGCATTGGAGGGATACAGGTTCTGTATGGTATCTTGTGGCACATTTGCCCACAGATGTTGCAGTTGGGCCTGTAGATCCTGCACACTCACGAAGCTGGCATGCAAGCTGGTCCCTTAAATGCTTGATTGGTGATAAATCTGGCAACTCCTGGGAAACACTTGGTGTGTGTGGGTGAGCATTATCCTGCTGAAAAATGCCAGTTGGAAGCCCTCCCATGAGAGGCAACACATTTGGCCACACGATGTCCTGCACATATTGCTAAGTTGTTAGTGTCCCTCCTATCACTACTAGGGGTGACCAACTGTCATATGCGATGGCTCCCCAGATGGCTCCCCAGATCACACCAGCAGTTGGGGCATCACAAGGCCTTCATACTCAAATCCAACAATCATCGGATCCCAAAGAGAACATGGATTTGACGCTAAAGATGATACGGTTCCAGTTCGTAGCAGTTTAGGTTTCTTGTTTTTGACACCAATGCAAATGAAGGTTATGGTGACTGGCTATCAAAGGCAGGAATGCGTAATGGACGTAATGGACACCTGGAAATGGTCCGGGCAGAGACAGGGGTGTGTAGTGAAGGTGCCATCTGTGTCTGGATGGTGGACAACAAAACTGTGGGAGCTGTTTGTGCTTGTCGGTGGATCAAACCATCCTCTCTACTGGTGGTCTGTCTGGGCCATCTGGAGCCTGTTCACCATGTGTGAATACCACTGTTCCCAACACCTCCTAAAAGCTAGGTCATAATGGCCTGGATTGTCAAAACAACTGTCCTGCATCTTTCAGTCCAATGATGCCCCCTTTCAAAGTCTGTCAACTGGGCACAATGTCTTCGAGTGCATCGTAGGGGCATGTCTAGCAGTCAACAATTTTTATAGCGCAGCGGAGGATGTACTTTCACGCCATCTATTGGTCAGACTGAGTGTGTAATCAGACCACACCTGTAATCACTTACATATCTTCCTGAGACATAACTGCATGCTCCCAATCTAGTTGGTTCTGTTTTATTGTGTCCTTAATTAAGTGCTGTGGGTTTACATCCTGCCTTCTAAGCCTTATAATAACAGTAATAGTGGACCTCGAGTAGCACAGTGGTCTAATGTACTATCCCACCATGGGTTCTAGCGGTGCTTTCTGGCCAGGTGGGGCATCACATTCATGCATGACTGGCTGTGGCTGAGGGAGAGGAGGTCAGTCAGGGGATCATCCCCCCACACTGCAACAGCGACCCATAAACAAACCCGAGATGATCTAGCACCCCATCCAGGGCATGCCTAAGCCTGAGCCTTGTGTTCTAAAGGGATAAAAGCCCCCTAAGACACTGACCAGCAAAATCAGAAAAAAAGAAGAAAAATATGAAGAGTTTAATATAATATAATACTGTTATAATGAGAAAAAAAGATCAATTTGACAGTATTAAAGAGGTTCTTCTGTTTAATGCGTTTGCTGTACTTGTGTAAACATACTGTGCTAATCTAAAAAAAGTGAAAGTGGACTGTTACCTAACATGTTCATTTCTTTACCTTCATTTCTTCTAAAGATTCTTTTGTAAATGAAATATTTTTAATAGTCTAAACTGGCATTTTCTACTGATAAGCCAGTGCTTATGTCAAAATAAATAATGAAGACTAAAGTAAACACAAAAAGTTTACTCAGTAATTGTGATAAGTAACTCGTGCTACCTTTTTAACAAACGCTACGTTGAACTAAACTTAATCGAAATGAAGCCACAAAAGATCAGCATACGAGTTCTCTGAAAGTTCAAACTTTTTTAAATGAGATTGTATTAAGATAAGTTGATTCAGTAATTCTCTTTTCCTTACTAGAGTTAAGATAAGAAAATGAATTTAGGAAATGTTATACATTTAAGCCTAAATAAGATCTTAAATGTAATCACTTGTGGTTACAAAACAGATAAAAGAATAACTTTTTTTAATAGGGTCACTATTGTGGTTCCATCCTGCGAATTTATAACAGATTAGGAATTTTAAAGACGAGTCCACTTATTTAACAAAAGACATTTTTGTCCTTATAAGCCAGAAATGCAACTTGCACACAAGTGTATATATATATATATATATATACACACACACACATTCTTTCTATCGTTATGAGGACTTCACTTTTGACTTAATATTGTTGTAGTTAATTGCTTCTACACATACACCTAACTTTATCCATAGTAGTCTACAGCAAATCATTTGACTCTTTTGACTTTTCAACAGAAAGTTAGAGTAAAAAATAGTTTCTGCTTCATTGTAACATAATCTCACATCTTTCTATATTTATTTGGACATTTGGTCCTTACAATGCTGTACAAACTTATCCCAACACACAGACACACACACACACACCCTACACCTAACCCTAACCTTAATCTCAGTACCCTTGTCAAATTCAGTTCTCGACGCACTCGACGTATAAAATGAAAAGGGTTTAGGACCAAATTGTAGTTAGCTCCAGATGGAAGGGACAAACCAAAAAACTAAATAAATAAAAAGGGAAGTGTGTGGCAGGAAAAAACACATTCGCACACACACTGAACAAATAAAGCTGCACCTGAATGAGGCCAGCAGCTGGGATCAAACCCTGATCATTGGCAGCCAGGGTCATGTGCTTTAGTAGTGCACCACGCGGAGACACAAAGTAAGCCAGGGGAAATACTATAGATATAAACAAGAAATACACTAAATATTTCATTCACTTCCGAACTGTGCATGCGCAGTACGCGAGTCGGAGAGAGCGAGGATGTGCTGTGACATAAGCCCCGGGATTTTCTAGGATTCCCCAAAGCAGGGGAAGCGAGTCACGGTTATACGCACACATAGCATGACACGGGCGCAAGGGTGCGCAAAGCGTGCTACGGTACAGCGCGTGCGTAGCACGACACGGACGCGAATATGAGGAACGAGACTGATAAGCAGCACAGTGTCCCTAAGAAGCCAAAGCGCGAGCAGGGAACTTTACTTCCCTCCGCTTAAGGGACTAATGAGCCCAATAGGGAGGCGATGATGGTGACAGGAAAAGGGGGAGCTCAAGTCGCCACAGTGAGTGAGTCTAAAGCCACTAAGAGTGACAGACAGACCGCATAAGGGAGCGGGGGGTGGGGGGGGGCGGGTGTTGGCGAGAGCAACAGGTTCTGTCCCTACTTTAGCCAACTAAGCCATGACGTCACCTCCGGTCTCCTGACCGTACATTTACTGCTCCTCTATGAAGACGCAGCGTACCATTTTCCCAGAAAAAGTCACCAAAAGCATAAGCGAATATGACAGCACGTAAGAGGTCTCAAAGCCTAAGACGTTACGTCCCTAAACAGAGTGAACGCATACATAGATGCTACAAATGATGGACAGATAGTGTAAGGGTGCGACACCTGACTAGGCTCGAGCGTGTTCTTAAATACTCGAGCCCACAGGTGTCGCTGATGCAGCAATCAGTGTCACTTAGGTCTGTGCACGTGCGATCATGATTGCTGCATCGATCCCGTCCGCCAAACCAACGCTGTCCATTTGGCATTGGCCGCGGATCCTTACACACTGGTCTTGAAAAGTTTAGTTCATAAGAACCAACCGAAAGCAAAACAGGAATTGAATGCTCCAGAACTTGAGTTCACCAGTAGAGTAAGTGTTTTGCTTTTACTTACACTTTCAATCCAGTACTCACTAAATTACATGATATTTTTCAACACTTTATTATCAAATAAGCTTTGTGTTAATGATTTTGGCCAACTGTAGGTTAATGTAAGTGTCTTAAACAATTACTTACTTATCATTACTTATCATGAGGCTGAATCTCCATGTAAAGGTGCCATAATGTAACTGCAGTCATTTAAGGTGGACCAGAAAATGCGAAAAAGAAGCTGGCAAATAAGAAGCCTTCAACCTCGTCTCTGCTACGATACAGCAAACACTCATTAAACTCTTCAGGTCATGATACATTTTACTTACGATGGATTTGTTGGAAAATATCCTGTTCGTAAGTCAGGGAGCAGCTGAAAAATACAACTCCATTAATGTATATAATGCCTTATGCAGTGTGGAGTTTCTGGGGGTCTGGAACAGACTCATTCAATTTATATTATTGCTTATGGGCAAAAAAATCGAGATACCACTGTATTTTTGCTCATTAGTTTTCTTCACATAAAAGTTTTTGTAAAAAAGCAAGAAAAGAAGTGTGTACCGACAAAACAGTTCTCACAAGTCATCATTGCCAGGATTTCCTAACATCCTAACATTTGGTCCTCACAAGTATAACAAGACAATGTACACACACACACACACACACACACACACACACACACACACACATAACACTGTTTCTCCCTGTGGCCTGTCGTATTGACCCATGCATTCGAATTTGCATTTCTCTCTGCTTTTGCTCATTGGAGACTCTGATTGCCAATACCTCTCTCAGGCTTAAAATAATTACTAAAGGATGATATCAATCAGCTCCTCAAATTAGCAAACTCATTTGCATCACCTAAATAGTTCAGATGTTAATTGCCTTCCGTTTGAAAAAGAGGGGTGGTGCGAGTGAAAAGCGCTTGTTGTTTGCTAAGAGATAACAAATACGTCATGAATATTTCATAGTGCGATACATTAACGTCCTCTTTCCCCCAAAAACAATTGTCTGTCATCTATGATTGATGTAAAATAGTCACGGCTGAATCCTGATGAAAAGATCTGTGCTTTGTTCCAACGCGTTTTTAACATGCATCCGATGACTTGCCCTTGCAGCTTCCCCAATCTTCACTGCAATCTTAAGGACACCCGTGATATTTTATTACCACAAGTTAGGTTCATTTAGTTTAGTTTAGTTTAGTAGACAATAAAAATTGGATTACATCTCAGCCTGTTCACTGAGGATAGCACATTCATGTCCCAGACTTTTCCACTGTTGTCCTTGTTATATAACCGGAAAGCACATATGAGCAGAACGGGCAACATGTTAGTAGGTACCACAAACCCAAAAGCAAAGCATTACTACAGCAAATACAGGTAAACGCCACATAACATTTCTCCAGATAATATCCATTAGCATATAAGGTACTGTGCAAAAGTCTTAGGCCACCATTTATTAGATATACCATTGCTTTAGTAATGGTATAATGACCATATTTAATTATTTCTGTCTCTTTATTAGAATACACCCAGAAAACCAGCTTCTATAGGCTACAGTGGCAAGTATTTAGTGTGATCTCCCCTTAGAGCAATAGCAGCATCTTGCACCTTCATTGGAATGCCAAACTGACCCTTGTATAGTCCAAAATAATGTGAACAGGAACGGTCTTTCTGGAAACGTAGAAGCCAAGAAAGCACTTTTTTGGCAGGGCAACAGGGGACGTTTCTCAATATGGGTACTTTTCTGTACCTGTGAAACGTCATCAGTCGCAGCCCAAGTCCTGTCTCCATTTCTAAGTTCGCATCTAACCAAGTACGCTCCAAATCCCAGGATGTGTTCTTGCTCCGCCCATATTACCGAGAACGCATCGGAGCAGACTTATACGTACTTGGACAGCGAAATATCCCACAATACATTGTCAGCTCAGTAAAGGCGGATGAGAGGACTCCCTACTGGATGCATAATTTCCAAGTAATACTGTTATTGTGTCACGGAATGAAGTTATAATGTTTTTAAGGCGAGAATGTAGTTGTTTAAAATTCATCTATGTGGTGAGTTTATCAAGATAAAGCTATTTATAGCGTATTCATTATGCATTATATGTATTATTTATTCAATCTGTATTCTAAATATGAATTGTCTGATATAAATTGAAGTTCAGAATTAAATTCAGAATTAAAATCAGACTTGTTTCATGGAAAGTAGAAGATCTGAGCACTTCTTATACCACCGACAGGCTTTATACAAGATGTTTTTTATATTTTATCTAGGTGTAAAAAGTACACTGTCTTGTCTCCATAACCAAGTATGCTGCTGTTCCAATTGTAGACTAACCACGCTGTGTCCTCCCATCATCGGGAGAATGTTCTCACAAGTCGAACTTCCTAGTCCAGACTAGGAAGTGCGCAAGTCCAAACATCGCGTACTTGGTATTGAAAAAGGGCCCTGGTTTGGCTCATTCAGCATTAACAGGCTGCACTTAGACATCATGAGCTGCACCTGGCTGACACATTCCTTAAACTGGCCAAGAGACAGTATCAGTACAGTTTCTTTATATGAGATACTCCTGGTAAATGGTTTGATGTTATTTGTATGATGTTTGATGTTATTTCTTGAAGTTATTTGTATTTTGATGTTAATGGTTATGTGTATGTCCGTGACCGAGAAAGACAAAATAATATACAAACAGAAAATTAAATAAAATATGAATGTTGATCTAGGGAATTCATAAGAAGAAAGAATATTTGTGACGAAATATGAAAAGTGATAAGAAGGCAAAGAATGCTAAAGAGAAGACAGCAAAAGCAAGCAGAACAATCTAGGAAACTAAGAGAGCATCTCATTCTGAATCCTTTAAAGCCTCTGGTCAGAACAATCAAGTTCTTGGACAGCAAGTATAGCAGACCAGCTGTTCATGGAGCTTGTTTTATGCCAGGGGGACATTGGGGAAAGGGATATCCCAAACTGTTGCCACAAATTTGGAAACACACAATTCTTCACAAGGTATGGAAGCTCCATGAAACTCCTGTTGAACATTTCTTGTGCTTCCTTTGCCTTCAGAAACAGTTTGAAACTCAGTTGTCATTGCTGCTAACTAGAACCAATGCATTTCACACACAAAACCCTCAGCACTCTACATTCCTATTTTGAGCTTATGTGGATGGCCATTTCATCACTGAGGTGCTGCTAGCAGACCTGACCTACGACAGTGCGGCGCTCGTATTCTGTATGCTTGATTTTATTCACCTGTATGTGTTGCTTTAATAGCCAAATTCACTACTTACCGAGTGTCCACATACTTATGGCTATGCAATGCAGTTAATATACACTTCAAATAACTTTATTGGTAGTGCTGCTGCATGTTTGAGCAGGTCAACACCTAAGAGAGACCCCAGTCGTGCAGCAGCATTTTAGTAGAGCAGAATTTCAACAATCACCATGCTTCAGTTCTTCTCTTCTTGGTTTGACTCATATAAAAGACAGCAGTCAGACTCAGACAAGAGATAATTGGAGAAATAGTAAAGTCAGGCATTACCAATTATCGGTACTCTTGGTAATGATGGCTAAAGCTGTTTCACTGATCACTTTATTAGGTACATCTAATTGTTCCTACACTCATTGTCCATTTTATCAGTTCTACAATTACAGACTGCAGTCCATCTGTTTCTCTTCATACTTTGTTAGTTCCCTTTACTCTGTTCCCTAATGGTCAGGACCCCCACAGGATCACCACAGATCAGGTACTATTTGGGTGGTGGATCATTCTCAGCACTGCAGTGACACTGATGTGGTGGTGGTGTGTAAGTGTGTGTTGTGCTGGTATGAATGGATCAGGCACAGCAGTGCTGCTGGAGCGTACGCAACTCAGTGTCAACAGTGCCAACAGTAGGCAGCACTGGTGAAGGATTAGAGGATGATTAACATAAACTGTGCAACAACAGATGAGCTGCTGTCTCTGACTTTATACCATCAAGGTGAAGTGCGTTCTGTATCATCAGCTTCCTTCCATATCCGTGTGTCCTTGCCTTGGGTATCTCTGTACATATCCTAGCCCTGTGTCTTGTTGTCTGTGTAAGCATAGCAACTAAACCTCTGTCTGTTTTCACTGTGTCCTATATCTCGTATTGTTTCCGTCACTATGTCACTTAAGAAACTGCCACCCCTTGCGCTTTCGTCTGTCTCCATCCCCGTTTCTGGCTACAAGTGTCACAGCCTCATTACAACTTAAGTTGTTTTAATCCTCTTAATTACTACCCAGTGGATATGGCCATCTATAGCCCATGTTTAGCCTGATTATGTTTAGAGCCCTGATTTATGAAGCTTAACGCACTTTTGTTTTCTCTAATCCTCTCCATTTTGGGGAACGAGTAAGTGAATTTGGCATGTGTGACCCCAGCAAATCAGGTACTTAAGCTTCGAAATGTTAAATATAAGTGGAACTGTACTTAATACAGCTATGCACCATTTAAGAACAGCATTACACTCTGTGAAACAGTTCGTTGATCGAAATGGGCGTTACCCAGACATTACCATAGTAACATAGTCTTTTTATGTTACTATAATGCGAATATAAAAGGTTTTTTCATAACATGATACCACTCAAAACACGAGTGATGGAAGCCAAAAATGCACTGACAGACAGATCAATTGAACACTTGTTGAGTGAATGTGAACCGGTTTGTGTAGTTATAGATCAGAGAGAATATATAGGTAGTGGGAGGACAAATAAAGGAGTACTACTTACAATAGGACAGGCACATACACTTATGAACGCCATTTATAGTTTGTTACAAATAAGCACAAAATGTCTCTAAACACACCAACAGAGCCAGAACAGTCTCCAGCTAACAAGCATGGAGCACATGACCAGTAATGTAGTTACGTAAACAAACACACTCACACACACAAATGAGGGACTTCTGTTCTTAAACTCCCGCCTCTGCTTGCGGATTCGCAGCACTGACTGGCTGTTGCAACGTCCAAGGTTAAAAGACACCATTCCCTATTATAATTTATTAGAATGACATTTACGTTTACATTTACAACATTTAGCAGACGCTCTTATCCAGAGCGACTTACAACTGATACAATCTTACAATCCAAGCAATTGTGGGTTAAGGGTCTTGCTCAAGAACCCAACAGTGGCAGCTTGGCAGAAGTGGGATTAGAACCGTGGACCTTTTGGTCCATAGTCCAGTACCTTACCCACAGTCATGATTAAGACCTTGTTCATTAAAACGAATGGACGTGGGTCGGTTGGTCATTAAACAGAACATAAATTTACAGTGGTACCTCAAGTTCTCGTCATTAATTCGTTCTATAAGGCTTGTCGAGAACCGGAAAAGATGAGTACCAAGCAAATGTTTCCCATAAGGAATAATGTAAATTGAATTAATCCGTTCCAGACGCCCAGAAAATCCACACTGTATAAGGTATTATATGGTAATTAATGGTTGTATTGTACAGGTGCTCCCTGAATTATGATGGGGATATGTTCTGACAAATCCATCATAAATTAAATGTTTCATGAGTTTAATGAGTGTTTGGTAGAGCGGTCGACACTGTATAATAGAGGAGATATGGAAAGGTTACTATGATAAGTAATGATGAATAAGTTACTGTTTAAAACACTTAAAATAACTTACAGTTTCCCAAAATCATTATCACAAAGCTTATTTTATAATAAAGTGTTGAAAAATCTCATGTAATTTAGTGAGTTATGGATTGGAAGTAAAAGCAGTACTTACTCTATTGATGAACTCCAAACTGTTTTGCTTTTGGTTGGCTCTTAAAAAAACTACACTTTTTAGGACCCATGGAGACTTATTTGCACTAAAAGTACAGTATTGTAGTAATCATCCCCAAAGACCATCTTTACCAAGGTGACTGTACATGATCTACGCAAATAACTCCAGGTCACCGTACCTCAGTAATAACCACTGAAACCCTCGACTGTAACGAGATCCAGATTCCTATAGCGATTTAGTCACATATGCTAATAGAGAACAGTGTTTAATAGGACATACCCTGAACAAGGTCAGCATTAGCAGGGTGACTGAAATCTGAGTAAATTAGATTTAAATTCTCATCCAGCTCAGCAGACAGGATAGACAGATTTATCTGTTTATATAGGACAAAGCCTATAATTAACAATTTGCATATGATTTGACTTTGACATTTAAAGTAAGAACACAAAGCCATGAGCCCTGCACAGATATGAAAGTCATCTTATGTAAGCTACCTTTAATGATGGCCGTTTGAACTTTGGCCTTTAAGAATGGCTGATAAAGGCAAGCAACATGCATCCTTAAATTTGTTTTTGACGCAAGGCAAAACACTGCAGGCTGAATTTTGGCCATGTTAGTCTTTTTTATGATGATAAATGACATGTTTTACAGTTTTTCATGAAAATGCAATGTTAAAACATATTTATTTCACAGTTTTAAAGGATTAGCTCTGTCACACAGGCAAAAAGTATCATATATACGTGAAAAGCTTGTTTCTTGTAGAATTAAGTAACCTTATTTAAATATTTCCACTTCCTTTGTAATAACGACAATATTTTAACCCTCATCTTGTGTGTTTTCAGACCATCTTCTGTAATGCAATCCATACTAGGGGTGTGTCACGATAAGCATCGTAGAGACTGATGATGTCAGATGCGTTGTGTATATTACACCATCTAATTCAATTGCATTTTTTGAACACCAGAGGGCACAATCATACATCATCCTCACAGACACGTTTAAAACTCCTAATTTCTTTTAATTGCAGCAAACTAAAAATTCCTTTTGTTTAAATTATTATACACTGCCTGGCCACAAAAAGGTCACACACTCTAATAGGTTGGACCGCTTTAAGCTTTGATCACAGCTGTGGTCATAAAAAATGGACATAGTCAGCAACAATACTCAGGTAGGTTCTGGTATTTAAAGCGTCTCTGGTATTAAAGGGTTCAAAGTATTCCAAGAAAATATCCCCCACATCATTACACCACCACCAGCAGCCTGAACCGCTGATACAAGCCGAATCTACTATCCGAATGTCACAGCAGAAATTGAGACTCATCTGACCATGCAATGTTTTTCCAATCTTCTATTGTCCAAATTTGCTGATCCTGTGCAAATTGTAGCCCAGTTGCCTGTTCTTAGCTAACAGCTGTGGCACCTGGTGTGGTCTCCTTGACTTGTTCTCTTCTACATATCTTGGTTATAACTACTGGTTATTTGAGTTACTGCCTTTCTATCAGCCCGAACCAGTCTGGCCATTCTCCTCTGATCTCTGGCATCAACAAGGCATTTTCACCCAGAGAACTGCTGCTCACTGGATTTTATCTGTAAACCCTAGAGCAGCAGTTTCTGAAATACTCAGACCAGCCTGTCTATCACCAAAACTGCACATTCAAACTCACTAAAGTTACTTAAGTTACTCACTTAAGTCACATTGATCCTCTTGCTTCCCTTTTTCTGATGCTCGGGTTGAACCTCAGCAGGTCGTCTTGTCCACGTCTACATACCTAAATGAATTGAGTTTCTTCCATGTGATTGGGTGATTAGATATTTGCATTCATGAGCATTTGAACAGGTGTACATAATAAAGTGGCCGGTGAGTGTATATACCTCTTATTAGAACTCCAACAATTTCTCAGTCTAAAAGATTTTCCTGTGCAGAAAGTTGATATTTAGTGACATTTTCAACATGGCAGCACAAACAGTGCAATTCCAAACAAGAAACAGCTCACTTTAAGCCTTTTATAAATGATGCATTAATGTAATGTATTATACTCTTTAAGGTCACCAGATACAGCAGGACAGTGCGGTACCTGACAGGGCAATTTGTTTGCGCGTGCTTTCGTGTTTATTAGCAGTGCTATTAGGAGTGAATTATCATAGCCACTTTAAACTAACTACAGCACCAACCAAGCAACTCTTTCCGTGTGCTTCAAAAGCTTTTTCAGAGCTTTTATATGTCCACATAAAAGCCAATCTTGTGTCAGTTTATTGTGCTTATTGTGAGCATCCAATTTTTCTGACCTACCTCAGTTAAGTCAGTAGTGAGGTGGGGAGTAGAAAGCTGTAATGTAGCCAAAACGAACATAGGTCAGTATGGTCCAATTATGTTCAAGCTAGCATGATCTAACAAGGTTAGTATTTTTTATGTAATTATATAGAAATCGTATTTAATAAACCCAAAGGTAGTGTCAGATTAGCATGAATAGTTTTGGGGATTGTTTTTTTGTTTTTTTTTGCAGCACAAGGTAGTCAGATACTGTAGCTATGGGAAAAGAGGCCATTAAGTGAAGCCATCACAAATAAGATGTTGTGAATGGACCGGCCTGATGTGTATCAAAATGCAAGGTTACAGTTAGGTTTAGGAGGCTAATTAGGGCACATTGCTATTGTAAATCAAAAAGGCTAGAATTAGGCTTACCTTTGACCTGGCCACATCCGTTTCCATCATTTAATTTCTAATTTCCATCAATTTCAACTCTGGATTCTGCACGATACTGATGTCATGGCTTCTGTTAAGGTGGTGGAATAGTCATCCAAAAGTTGTTTTCAAATCTCAGCTTTGCCAAGCTGCCACTGTTGAACGAAAAGCTTTACCTTTCAGTTACTCGGCTCAGTTGTTAAAGAAAAAAAAAAGCTTTTGGATAAAGGCTGCTAATGTTTTAGTGATTAAGGTTCAGGACTACTAGATAGACAGACTGACAGACAGACAGACAGATAAATAGCTAGACAGACAGACAGACAGATAGATAGATAGATAGATAGATAGATAGACAGATAAATAGATAGATAGATAGATAGATAGATAGATAGATAGATAGATAGAAACAGTCGGGCAAAAAAGTATTTAGTCAGTCACTGACTGTGCAAGTTCTCCTACTTAAAGATGAGAGAGGTCTGTAATTTTCATCATGGGTACACTTCAACTATGAGAGACAAAATGAGAAAAAAATCACATTGTACGATTTTTAAAGAATTTAATTGTAAATCATGGTGGAAAATAAGTATTTGGTAACCCACAACCAAGCAAGATTTCAGGCTCTCACAGACCTGTAACTTCTTCTCTAAGAAGCTCTTCTGTCCTCCAATCGTTACCTGTATTAATGGCACCTGTTTGACCTCGTTATCTGTATAAAAGACACCTGTCCACAGCCTCAAACAGCCAGACTCCAAACTCAATCATGGCCAAGACCAAATAGCTGTTGAAGGACACCAGGAAGTTTGGAAAATTGTAGACCTGCACCAGGCTGGGAAGAGTGAATCTACAATAGGCAAGCAGGTTGGTGTGAATAAATCAACTCTGGGAGCAATTGTAATAAAATGGAAGACGTAAGAAGTAAGAAGATGAATGACCTGCAGAGAGCTGGGACCAAAGTAAAAAGGCTACCATCAGTAACACACTACGCCGAGAGGGACTCAAATCCTGCAGTGCCAGGTGTGCCCCCTTGCTTAAGCCAGTACATGTCCAGGCCCGTCTGAAGTTTTCCAGAGAGCATATGGATGATCCATATGAGGATTGGGAGAATATCATGTGGTCAGATGAAACCTAAATAGAACTTTTTGGTAAAAACTCAACTCGCAGTGTTTGGAGGAAGAAGAATTCTGAGTTGCATCCCAACAACACCATACCTACTGTGAAGCATGGGGGTGGAAACATCATGCTTTATGGCTGTTTTTCTGCTAAGGGGACAGGACGACTGATCCGTGTTAAGGGAAGAATGAACGGGGCCATGTATCGTGAGATTTTAAGCCAAAACTTCCATCAGTGAGAGCATTGAAGATGGAACGTGGCTGGGTCTTCCAGCATGACAATGATCCCAAAACACACCGCTCGGGCCACGAAGGAGTGGCTCCATAAAAAGCATTTCAAGGTCCTGGAGTGGCCTAGCCAGTCTCCAGACCTCAACCCCATAGAAAATGTGTGGAGGGAGTTGAAAGTCCGTGTTGCCCAAAGACAGCCCCAAAACGTCACTGCTCTAGAAGATCTGCATGGAGAAATGGGCCAAAATACCAGCTACAGTGTGTGTAAACCTGGTAAAGTAGGAGAACTTGCACAATCAGTGGCTGACTTTTTTGCCCCACTGTAGATAGATAGATAGACAGATCCTTTATTGATCCAGAAGGAAACTAATCAATAAAGGAAATACTAATCACAATCAGGGGTATGCGATTTTGAATTAATAAAAAAAAGCCACAACATTTTCTGGGATATTGTCAATTACGATAATTAGATATTTTGGCAGTTTTTATCTTGGGTCTAAAGTATTCAAAAGTTGCTTGAATCCATCTCTCTCAACTGCCTGAATTGGCACAGAGTCTTTAGCAATGTAATTGGTGACAGCATTTGCCTCGTCATGCCATCTGTTGATTTTCTTGTCATATGGCCTGTAAGGACTGCTTAATATTCTAATAGCTTTATCTTATATATGATTCACCATCTCTAGGCTTGTTATTGGCACCACCTCCCACAAATCCATAGATGTTCCAAATCTGTAACTCTTAAAAGTTTTATTCTAAATCCAAATCATATCACTCTCACACCTGCACCGACAGACCCCTAGAGTGCAGCTGTAGGTCTGTTGTGTTGAGTACATTAATCGGTGTGGGGAGCTGTGAGCGCACGCAGAGAAGCGTCTGCGCTTCAGAGCAATTCTTTTTATCGAGCAAGAAAATAAATCTAATAAAACCGCTGTTTCTGTTTTACGCTAGTTAATATGTTACACTTATTGGCTACAAACACAACACCTACCACTGAGATCACCATGCCAGTGAATGACTATTCCCCTGCGGCTATTGTTCCTTCCTAATAAGGGACCTTGTTTGTCTTAAAGAGGGGTGCAGCCCATCCTACTCCCCACAGTTTACCTAGAATGAGAGGAGCTAAGGCTTCCAGCATTAATATACAACAACAAAGGGTTGTTACACTCAATGGTCTCAAACATTTGGTGTGTAGTTGAGAAAATGTTTCTCAGTGACTTTGTGTTTAACATGAAGGTTCAAATCTGGAGTGTGACCAGGCCAGAACATGAGCATGACGGACTTTTTCTCAAGACACTTCTTGGCGGTCTTTGCAGTGTGAGCAGGAGCACTGTCTTGTTGAAAAATAAAACGGCACTGTTCCTCTTTAGAAAAGAACTTTTCAGTTGTGGGAAGCAAGCCTTTCTGCTATATTTTGTGGGAAGTGGCTTTTAACACATCTTCCAGACACAAAACCTGCATTAGACAACCTTCTTCTAGAAAGAGTCTTGTTTTCTGGGTTCTTGAATTCTGCTGAAGGCTCTTTCCCTGCCTCTGAAAACTGTAAATTTAAGCAGGTGGCCATCTCACGGTCTTGTTAAACCTACTCACACACTTAGATCCTCGTATGCTGGGTTCCTCCCTCCAGTCTTCACAGTTTCGGTCATCAGGCTTTTTCTAGATCTGCCCCTCGTGTCTGGATTTCCATTTCTCCTCTGATATAACAGCCTAACTCTCTGTCCACATTTAAAGTTATCCTTAAGAATTATTGTTTTCTCCATTGCTTACAATCTTCCACAAGCTTAAAACACTTCTTCATACTGACTGGTTGTTCGCCTGGTCTGTTTGTATTATTTTTTATGTATGTATTTTGAATTTCTTTGTGCTTCTTGCTTTATTGTAAGTGTCTTTGGGTTATTGAAAATCACTAAATAAGCATCATTATACAGTGCTTGAAAGGCACTGTATATTGTTATCTCTCACTTCTTATTATTATCTGTGTTTCCTGTTCTTCCACACATTTTTGCGATTAATTCGGCTCGAACTGCTTAACGTACAGACATAGTTCAAACACCATTATGTCGATAATCACTCTGTGTGGTGTGAGATCTATTTTTGGAGTTGATGCAATTTATCATTTTTAATAGATGTAAGTTTAAAAATAAAAAATCTCCCATAGAAATACATTGACGGAATGTTCAGATTCAAATTTCAACTGACGAAACTGCGTATTGGGACACGCCCCTGGAAGCAGGCAAAAGAATTGGGACACACACCCCACACGTGGCCAAAAGTATTGGGACGCACCCCTGCATGCAGATAAAAGTATTGGGACTAGCGCCCACACATGGCCAGAAGTCTTGGAACACACACCCACCACACACACGGCCAAAAGTATTATGACGCACACTTGCACACGGATAAAAGTATTGGGACTCATCCCCACACATAGCCTAAAGAATTGGGACACACCCCCACACGCAGACAAAAGTATTGGGACTTGCCCCTGCACACGGCCAAAAGAATTGGGACGCACCCCTCACACAGCCAAACGTATTGGGACATGCCCCCACATGCAGCCAAAAGTACTGGAACACACCTAGCACAGCCAAAAGAACTGGGAAACACCCCTGCATGCAGCCAAAAGTATTGAGACAAGCCCTTGCAAGTGGCTAAAATTATTGGGACGCACTTCCACATGAGGTTAAAAGTATTGGGACACGCCCCTACTTGTGGCCAAAAGTATTGGAACACACCCTCAAATGCAGAAAAAAGTACTGGGACATGCCTCTGCATGCGGCCAAATGTTTTGGGACGTGCCTCTGCACATGACCAAAAGATTTGGGACGTGCCCCCACAGAGCCAAAAGACTTTCAAAAGGACACAAACCCCCACACGGCCAAAGAAACTGGGACACACCCCCGCATCAGGCTAAAAGTACTACATGTGACCAAAATTATTGGGACGCACCGCCGCACACGGCTAAAAGTATTGAGATGTGCCCCCGCACTCGGCTAAAAGTCCTGGGACGATTTATTGGTTTATATATATTATACACACACACACACACACACACACACACACACACACACATATATATATATATATATATAAACCAATAAATATTGTAAGAGATATTTGACTATGTCTAGTCAGAGGGAAAGTGAGCACAAATGTGAAAATCATGTAGTGAGAAAACATCAAATGTCATAATATGACATTTGATTTAAACAGACTGCACTCTATTTTGATATATCATGGCTAAATAAGTTGTTACATTTACATTACATTTAGCAGATGCCCTTATCACGAGCGACTTCTACTGAGCAGAGCAGTTTAAGGTCATGGCTTACCAGAGCTCAGACTTGAACTCATGACCTTATGGGTACACCAGAGCCTTAACCACTGACACAGCACTGTCCTATTATACTGTATATGTGCTGCTATAGCATATTGCTTATGCTATGGTTCTTAATACACTCTTAAACACAGTCTTGTTGACTTTCAGCAGTGACTTAAGAACAAGTGAACACTTGCAGCAAAATGGGGACTTTATCATATTACAGTCAATACATATTCAGTCACACTGACTTACTAGTGTGCTATTAAGTACTGGTACAGCGGATGTAATGAAAGTTGTAGAGTTTGTATTTATGTTCATTTTGTAATTAGTACCCTTATTTTGTCAGTATTTTATTTTGTCAGTGGTATTTGTACAATATATTGTAAAATCATTTTTTTGTGAAGTCCATGCCAGCTCTAGTGCATGCTGAATGGTGAACATACCAAATATTAATCAATTCTCAATTTTTTTTCCCCAAAGATTCAACTTTTCACCAAATTGTTATGCTAATTACATGAGTTTTGATGAAAAACATCATATAAAAAAAAAAAAAGCAAAATACAAGCATTTTCACTGGTGCTAGCCTAACCCAACACCGGTAATCTGGGTTCGAGTCCTGAGGGAGGTAGGCAGGTCAGGGGATGATCTCCATGCTACAACAGTCATTCCCAACTCTCGCTTTTTATAGGAAATCTGCCAGTGAAGTGTGGTAGTGTGAGATTCCATGAGTAAATGCAGAATAAAAACCACCCCACAAGCAGCAGATGATGTCATTCATTTGTTCTTTCATTTTCATACCTGTGTAGTCCAATTATGGGATGCAGGGAACCGGAGACTAACAGGTTGTACAGGACGCAAGGCTGGAACCAACACTAGACAGGGTGCAAATGCATTACAGGGAAAATACACACTCACTCAGACTGGGACACTAAAGAGATGTCCCCAGATGTTTTTTGAATGTGAAAGGAAACCAGAGTACATAGAGTAAACCCAAACAGACACCCTAAAAACATGCACAGGCAGAGTCCAAATCAGTACTCAAACCAAGGATATCTAAAGCTGTGAGGCAACAGCACTAGACAGTATCATATATCACATATCATATCCTGCATAGTACTGTCTAGCACTGCAAGTTGTATTATAGTACTGTTTACATTCTATATAATATTCTGCTAGTTTATGCTCACCTTCAACTACTATGCCACTTAAAACTGCACAAAAAGAAGCTTTATGCTAATCATATCCAGAATTGGCGTTGACTTCTCTCGGCTCAGAGGCATTTGAAATGGACCATCACACAGTGGAAATGTGTATTGTGGTCAGAAGGCTCAGTATTCCAGATCGTTTTTTGGCAAGAAATGGACACCATGTGCTCCGGACCAAAGAAGAACAGGACCTGTCATGAAACGGGGTTGTGTCAGTGCCATTGGCATGGGTAATTTACACTCGGCAGCAGTCATGTAGAAAAGTACACTGAGATCTTAGAGCAACATACGCTGGCTTCAAGACGTCATCTTTTCCAGGGACGTTGATGCATTTTTCAACAAGACAATGCAAAACCACATGCTGCACACATTATCAAGGCAACGCTGCAGAAGATGGTACTGGTACTGGACTGGCCTGCCTGCAGTTCTGAAGTGTGCCCAGTAGAAAATGTCAGGGGAATTTTGAAAAGAAACATGTGAAAACAACAACCCATACTGTTGCACACCTTAAGACGTGTTTGCATGAAGAATGAGACAGAATAACAGCTGAAACACTAAATCACTTGGTATCCTCAGCGCTAAAATGTCTGACAAACAAATGAATTGAAGGTGACCAGACATGAAATATCTCAGGTTCATACTGTCTGCAATGAAATAAAAGTCAAAATAAATGTAAGAAACGCTGGATGTTTTTTATAAATATGCATTTTCCATACTGTCCTAACGTTTTGGGGTTGCAGATGTACAGGTGTGAGTGTATAAGTAAATACTAATATGTAACATAAACCACCCATATGCAGCCCATGTGTATTTAAATAGTGGTTATATTGTATAAAGTTGAATAAAGTTTCAATAATCTTGGTTTACTTTGAAAGCCTTGTATAGCTACTGTAAGCAATAGAGATTTATATAGGCTAGCCAGACCTGTATGATCCAAGGACAAACGAGACATTCACTGCACTGTACCACCTCTTCTCAATCTATGAATCCCATCACACACCCTGCAGGTATTTACAGCCCCATCATCCTCGTGCAACGCCATCTGCAGGAGCCTGAACTTACTCCCACCTTAAACACACACGGTGACTAATTTCTAGTCCGGGGAGCAAACGTTTATTTATTGGAAATTATAGTTTAAATAGACCTGCAGGCTATTTTTCAGGCATTTGTAATGTATGCCCAATAATCAGTGTAAAATATGTTGCATTTAAGAAGCCTGCCTTGTACACAGTTTTATTCAGTTGCTATCCTCTCCTCCTGGTGTGGGCTGCAGTCCAGTCATTTATTGTCCATGACATATTCAATTATTTCCAAAATAAACTTTTTTAAAGTTCTGCTAAGTGTTTAGGGACTCGTAAGTGGTAATCCTGTTTCATGGGGTATAAATATGAGGTGACAGAGAAATTAAAGTCCTTTAGCCATTAATCAATATGCTAGTAAAACTAGACTAAAATGCATTAAACCCGTATAAATTATAAGAGTTTAAAGTAATATATCTGTAACTTGTTCCATGACTGAAATATTAGCTGTTAATATTGTGCCATAATTAAAAACCAGAGCACACACACACACACACACCTTTTGGCATCATATACACACACAGCTGAAGAGCAGAAAGTAGTAGAGTAGAATAATCCCTGCGTGAAATGGGAAATTTCCTATAGCAAGGATAACACCCACTATTAAAGTGAAATACCATAATCAACCTTCTCTTACAGTTGTTGTGCAGTAGTGGCCTAAAACTTCGGTTTTTCTGTACACTACTGCTCCGTTTTTCAGTGAGGGGTGCGTTCGTGCCTCTCTATTAAAACATCACCCAATTAGACCTGGAATCCAAAGCCTCATTACATGCTCCATGTAGGTTGAACAGACCAGTTCGCCAACCCCCCTTCATGCCCATTATCAAGATGCACTCAGTATACAAACTACACAAAAGCCTTAGGCCACTTTTCTATTAGATATATGTTTAATGTTATAATGACCATAAATAATTATTTCTCAGTCTCCCTTTTAGAATACAACCAGAAAATACAGGACATTTGTATGCAGTAACAGGCTTCTTGAGGCTACAGGGGCAAGTATTTAGTGTGACCTCCTTTTACACTTCAGCTTTATCGGGATGCCAAGTTGGCCCTTCTACAGCCTGAAAGAGCTTGATCAGGTATGGTATTTTTGCAAGGGTAGCAGTTAAGAACCACCCTTTTGGAAACGGAGCAGGGTGAAAAGTCTAAGACGTGCTAAAGCTCACAATGACAGGAATGACGATCGGTAGGAAAAGTATTATGGAGAGTTCAAATCCAAGGTTTAAAAGTTGGGGTCCAATCATCAACAATATGTTATATATGGTCATTATACCATTGCTAAAACAGCAAATCTAATGGTGGCCCACTGGCCCAAGAATTTTGCACAGTACTCTAGATTGAGCTCCCAATTATCCAGAGAATGCACTTTCTGGTTTTTGGTGGATCTGCAAACCTTCCGAGATGGATTTGGTATTACTGGCGTGTGAAACTTGAGAGTGTAAAATGAGTCTATACTTGCTGTTGGATCGTATAAGAAATTAAATACGATTAATGAGCTCTGTCGATCTGCAGCTGATTCTCACCGAGAGGCTGGCAGAGGTTGGGATGGGTGTTAATGCTAGGAAATGATTAAGAGTAAATATTAGATGATGAGGACTCCCACTCGCTTGCACTCTGTCCTATGTATTTTGTAATAATGACAACTGGAATATTTGAGTACTTGTATTAGTAGAAATGTATGACCTCTACAAAACACTGATGTATCTTTCTCATGTAGGACGCATGAACATAAAGGTTGCCTATGATTGTGTGCTGTGATAAGAGATTCAAGAGATTCAAACGTCTCAGCTCAATCAGTGGACAACAAGTTTAGACCAAAGAGCAGCTAATGTCAGGCTGGGCCAGGGAGCACAGACAAACACAAATATCAAACAAATGGAGCTCAGGGAACAAAGGCTTGTACTCAACACACTGTATGTGCATTTATGACATTTACAGAAGTGGGTTTTCCATCCACCAAGGTTTAGCAAATTTTGAAAATGCGCAAAAAAACAGCTGAATGGAAAAAATCCAGAATTGGAAAACACACCCAAATACGCTAGAATGAGGTGGAAAAGAATATCGCTAAAGCCGAAATGTAATAAAAGGTGATGGAATAATTGATGCCATATCAAGCTGTAAGTCAAATGATTCCGTTCCACCTGATCAGACCAAAAATAAAACAAAATAGTCGATTATTAAAAGTGTCGACAACGAATTTCATTATCAATTCGTTGTGTTGCATGATTTATGTGTCCCTCGCCTTATCATATCCGCTTACGTTACTTGCGGCACTAGGTCAACACTGGAAAAAAACACGAGCGATTGAACGGAGCGAGGTGGAGCCGGCGCGGACGCAGAATCTTCAAAACAAATTAGTGCTAATAATTAAATAAATTCTACAAATGAAACATGAGCGACGCAGAGAAGAAGGTTCGGCTTAAGTCCTCAAAAGTGTTGGAGCACTTCACGCTTCACACAACAAAAATGTGTAACATGCAAGCTTTGCAAAAGTGATTTGACCTGGCACGGGAGCACCCCGGTGCTGATACAGCCCTCGAAACGGAAACATGTTAGTCACCGATGAGGATTAAGGGAGCTCAGCAACAGCGTAAGTCACCACAATATCCCAAGTTTGTTCCGTTTTGAAGTGAGCAAAACGTGTGCAAACGGGCACAGCACGGTTAATGCTGTTTTTTTTGCTTGTTAGCTGGATAATGACAGTGATGGAACTAACAGAGGCAGATATCCTATATTGGCCATGCTAGCCAAGTCCTATTTATGCATTCCTTGTACTTCAACACTGTCTGAGCGTTTATTTTCTGCTGCAGGAATATAGCCTCTAAAAAGAGACCAGCTTTAGCCAGGAGCATGTTGACATGCTAACATTTTTGGCTTGCAATGCAAAGTTTCTAAAGAAAGAGCGTGAATGAGTTTGTATGTAGTGTTTGCATCAGAGATGCACTTATTTTTCTTTATTGTTTAATTTGTTATTTTAATTTATTAATAAATGTAATTTATTATTATTCATTAATTGTAAGCACTTATTTGCTCTGTTATTTAATGTTATATTTCTGAATAAAGACATGGAAAGGTTTTTTTTAAACCTGATTCATCGATTAATCGAAAAAATAATCGACCGATTAATCGATTATTAAAATAATCGTTAGTTGCAGCCCTAATTCAGATATGATTTATTAGTCGATCTGACTGAATTTGATCATGACTCTTATAAAAAATACAGTGTACCTGTTTATCCGGATAAAAAAATGAATGAATCAATGAATAGGTGGGATGCGTTAAAGACTGCTGCGTCACGCACTCTGCCGGGCAAACCAACACACATACCCACCCCCACCCACAAACAACACATTTCAGCCCTTATTAGGTGGGCAACTGCTTGTCCTGCTTGGTGTCTCCAAACTGCAAAGAACACAGCCATAAAAAGTTTGTAAATGGCTGTAAAGATTATTCCTTTAAAAGCAAAGACCCAGTTAAATTCATCCATTTTACTTGTTTCAAGGTTAACTGATTGCGCTGAAATGACACCCAACCTGAGTATATAGGACTAGTTTCGATATGTCCTTGAGAGTTGAATCGTTTGGCATTGAATGGGTTTTGATGCTGAAGATTGACGTTAAATAAAAATAAATGAATAAACAAACCTACCTGAGTATTGTTGCTCACCATGTCCATCCATTTATGACCACAGTGTACCATCTTCTGATGGCAACTTTCAGCAATATAATGCACCATATCTCATAGCTCAAATCAACAATTAAGCTGGTTCTTGACCAGGACAAAGTGTTCACTGTACTCACATGGCCTCCAGTCAGCAGATCTCAATAGAAGATTCGATCATGGATGTACAGCCGACAAATCTGCTGCTGCAATCATGGCAATAATGACCACAATTTATGAGGAATGCCAGAACGAAGAATAGCAAGGTGTAGCTAATAAAGTATATACATATATAAACGTTGCAGATACAGAAACCATAACAGGAAAGTCATACACCTGCAACCCTGGAGCTATGCTTAATACCCCAGGAAATTTTTTTTACTGTGAATGTTCATTGGAAAACTGTGAATTGCTTGACAGTTTTAATATGAATTTTCACAGTTTGATCATGAAGTTCCAAGTTTTGCTATGAATTTTTGATGGTAATTTGGCCACTTCATGGTTCTACTGTGAAATTTCATAGTACAGCTCTAAACTTGGTTGACTATGAACTGACCATGAATTATTTCACAGTTGTACTATGAATTCTGATGGTAATTTGGCCACTTCATGGTTCATGGTCAGATTTCACAGTACATTTTTTCCTGGGACTACCTGTTGTGCTAACATGTTGTCTCTCAATTGAAAATGATAACAGAACTATAAAAAACCGGACATTAAAAGGACATTACAAGTAATTTAAAACTCACATATAAATATCTAGAAAGCGCTTCATACATAGAGTGGAAGCTGGCTCAGACGTTATGATGCCTTGTGCGTTATGCAACTACATTTCCCATGAACACTTTCGGTTGTACCACACGATACTGGTCCGGAGTTCAAACCTGTATTAGAGAACCACCATCGTGCCAGTAAAGAGGTTTATGTAGCTGAATGCACACACTATAAACATGACTTATAAACCGGTCACACATGTGCTGTTTGATATGGACGGCTTGTTATTAGGTAAGTGTGAAACTGCTGACTTGAAACGAGTGATTATGGCTTCCGTGTGCATCTGCTACACGAGCCGTAGAACCTCATTCAAACCACGGAGCGAAACCATGCAGTCAGTCAGTCGCTGTTTTTAAGAAGTACCTTCCTTAGGCGTTTTTCGATTAAACGCTGTTCAGTTTTACTTTTGTCAACAACTGTGTACACGTTCTCATGTCCTTTGACAGATGCCCAGCTAGACATATCCGTCTTGGTTCTACCTCAAATATTTCCTCGCGTACTGCAAGTGTGCACTATTTGGGGCAAGAAGCAATCGCTCCTATGTCTTGTGTAGTGCACTACGTATTCGTAAGTGAGCGATTTGGGATTGAATCCTGTAAATAAACTTTGCTAGTGATTTCAACCATTGTAACCATTCTTCTGGTTTGTGCTTTTGATTTTTCGAGTTTTTGTATTATTTTAGTAGTTTGTGTGTGTTTTATTTCGGTTTTGTTGGTTTAGTTTCCCGTTTCATGTATTTATTATTATTTTTTGTTAAAGTTTGTTAGTGTCAGAACATTCAAGAACGTGTCAATACAAACCTTAGCCAACTAGACAGACAGCAACTGTCTTTTAGGAGAGCGGTGGCCTTCTCCTTGCAACTTTTGCCCACAGTCATCGTTCAGTATTCTTCTGATGGTGGACTCAACATTAATATTAGCCAAATGTGGGAGAGACCTTGAGTTGCTTAGAAGTTACCCTGGGTTTCTTTGGGACCTCGCAGACTACTACACTTTTTGCTGTAATATAGAGTGATCTTTGTTGGTCTGCCACTACTGGGGAGGGTAACAATGGTTTTCATTTCCTCCATTTGTACACAGTCAGTATGACTTTTGACTGGAGGTGTAAGGCGTAAACTTTTTCCTGACTAATTATCATCGACAGCTCCTTTTCTGAGGTCCACAGAAATCTCTTTTATTTGTGCTATGATACGCTTCCACAAACACCTGTTGTGAAGATCAACCTTCCAAGCTTGGACATTTAGTAAATGCTTTTCCACCCCAACACAAAACCCAACTCACAATAAATACATTTGCATAAAAATAACCCCTATAACATGCAGAACACACGCCATGACTGAGAGACCCTGGTTTTGCTTTCCATACAGATACGGAGAGGCTGTACACGGTTTCATTCCAGGAGATCTGTGATCGTTTTGGTAAGATCTATACGTGGGAGGTGAAGTCTTCAGTGATGGGAAAGAAGGCTTTAGATGCGGCCAGGATCATTCGAGACTCTCTCGACCTGCCCATGACGAGTGAGGAACTGCTGGAAGAGAGCAGAGCAATACAGGAACGCATTTTCCCCTCTGCTGCTCTCATGCCAGGTAGTGTATGTTCAAGTAGGCATTTTATAAAAAAATCTTTTTTTTTTATTTTTATTATAACTACAATTTAGTATAAAATATATTATTATAACTTGCTGTTATTGTTATATTATTTCTGGGGATGTAAGCAGTATAATACTTTCTCTTGTAAAGCCTTGTACTGGCCCAGTCCATGGGACATCCAGGGTGAACGTCCTGCAGCCAGTAAATTGCAGAATAGGAAAAAGACGAATACACAGAATAAAGAAACAGAGCTTAGGGAACCAAGGCTTGAACTTGATGCACAAACAAATTTTCAAGCAGGTTAGAGGAATCAATATGCCAACGGCACAGGGCTGGGGCGGAGGGCATTTGAGAGCATGAGAAAGTCTGGGATGGGATCTGGAATGCTGGTAAAGGTAAGGATAACAGTTAAGTAGACCTACAATCAAGCTTCAAACTCTTAACACTTCTTAAATTCTTTGTATAAACAACTTCTTCAGCTAAACAGTTAAAAAAAATTCCCAGTGTGGACGCATCCTTCCAGAGATCTGATCTGTTTTCACTGTTCATATGATGCATCCATAATAAAGTTGTATTTTTATAAATGTCATTGAAAAACATATGATAAAAACAAACTAACCATTCGGTTTCCATGTCCGCCTCAGTTTGTTCAAAATTTCTAGATAAAAACATGTTTAGCTGGTGGCACTGTGGTGACTCAACGGTTGAGGTATTGGACTATTGATCAGAGGGTGGCATTGTTCAAGTCCTTGCTCAACTGCCCAAAAGCACTTAGCATCTTAACTAGAGATAGAGTGATGAATCGGGACAATTAATGCCATTTTGAGATAACTGGCATCGGCCGAAATCTGAACTCACAAGACCAATATTCAAAAACAGTAGAGAACATGGAGAGAAACTCTGTTTGCTCTGTAAATATTGGCATTGGCATCGGCCATTAAAAAACCCACATCAGTCAACCTCTACTCTTAACACTTGGGTCCTTGGATTGTTCATTGTAAGTCGCTTTGGACATGGGTGTGTTCTAAATGCTGTATATGTATATAAGTTCAAAGCCTAAAAATGCTGCTCATTTGTAATGTAAATCTGTTGGACAACATGCTTTTGTAACGATTAGATTAGTTTTGAGAAAATGGGTGAAACTGAGTTTGCAAAGTTATAAAAAGGCAGGCCGTAAGAAAAAGTTGTGGACAGAGTTTATCGAACATAAATCTGATAGCACTAAATGACTATAAAGGGGGATAATTATGTTTAAAGCCAGACCAAAAAAAATAAGTATGGTAAATTGAACTGAAGAAAGTAAATATTTGAATGGGGAATTGAAGAAAGTGAAAGTGAAAAAATATTTTGGTTGTTAACTGAAGAAGTTAAAGAAAATATTTTTGAATATTTATGAATACTGAAGAATGTATGAAAACAGACTTCGCATCTCCTCATGCGTCATTATATACAGTGGGGCAAAAAAGTATTTAGTCAGCCACTGATTGTGCAAGTTCTCCTACTTAGAAAGATGAGAGAGGTCTGTAATTTTCAACATGGGTACACTTCAACTATGAGAGACAAAATGAGACAAAAATCCAGGAAATCAGATTGTAGGATTTTTAAAGAATTCAATTGTAAATCATGGTGGAAAATAAGTATTTGGTCACCCACAAACAAGCAAGATTTCTGGCACTCACATACCTGTAACGTCTTCTTTAAGAAGCTCTTCTGTCTTCCACTCATTACCTGTATTAATGGCACCTGTTTCACCTTGTTATCTGTATGAAAGACACCTGTCCACAGCCTCAAACAGTCAGACTCCAAACTCAACCATGGCCAAGATCAAAGAGCTGTCAAATAACACCAGGAAGAAAATTGTAGACCTGCACATTTACATTTACAGCATTTAGCAGACGCCCTTATCCAGAGCGACTTACAATTGGTACAGTCTTACAATCTGTGGGTTAAGGGCCTTGCTCAAGGCACCTGGACCTTTTGGTCCATAGTCCAGTACCTTAACCGCTAGGCTACCACAGTCCCACCAGGCTGGGAAGAGTGAATCTACAATAGGCAAGCATGTTGGTGTGAATGAATAAACTGTGGGAGCAACTGTAAGAAAATGGAAGACATACAAGACCATTGATAATCTCCCTCGATCTGGGGCTCCACACAAGATCTCATCCCGTGGGGTCAAAATGGTCATGAGAACAATGAGCAAAAATCCCAGAACTACACAGAGGGATGAATGACCTGATGAATGACCTGCAAAGAGCTGGGACCAAAGTAACAAAGGTTACCATCAGTAACGACCTACGCCGAGAGGGACTCTGATCCTGCGGTGCCAGGTGTGTCCCCCTGCTTAAGCCTGTCCAGGCCCGTCTGCAGTTTACGAGAGAGCATATGGATGATCCTGAAGAGGACTGGGAGAATATCATGTGGTTAGATGAAACCAAAATAGAATCTTTTGGTAAAAACTCAACTCACTGTGTTTAGAGGAAGAAGAATGCTGAGTTGCACCCCAAGAACACCATACCTACTGTGAAGCTTGGGAGTGGAAACATCATGCTTTGGGGCTGTTTTTCTCCAAAAGGGACAGGACAACTGATCCGTGTTAAGGGAAGAATGAACGGGGCCACGTATCGTGAGATTTTGACCCAAAACCTCCTTCCATCAGTGAGAGCATTGATGATGGAACGTGGCTGGGTCTTCCAGCATGACAATGATCCTAAACGCACCGCTCAGGCAATGGAGTGACTCCGTAAAAATCATTTCAAGGTCCTGGAGTGGCCTAGCCAGTCTCCAGATCTCAACCCCATAGAAAATGTGTGAAGGGAGTTGAAAGTCCATGTTGCCCAGTGACAGCCCCAAAACATCACTGCTCTAGAGGAGATCTGCATGGAGGAATGGGCCAAAATACCAGCTACAGTGTTTGTAAACCTGGTGAAGACTTACAGGAAACGTTTGACCTCTGCCATGTACAACAAAGGTTATGTTACAAAGAATTGAGTTGAACTTTTGTTATTGACCAAATACTTATTTTTCACCATAATTTACAATTAAATTCTTCAAAAAAATCCTACAGTGTGATTTCCTGGATTTTTGTCTCATTTTGTCTCTCATAGTTGAAGTGTACCTATGATGAAAATTACAGACCTCTCTCATCTTTCTAAGTAGAACTTGCACAGTGGCTGACTAAATACTTTTTGCCCCACTGTAGATGTGTTGCCTGTCATTCAAGCCCCAGAGTGGTGCTGTTGATAGAGCACACGTCTAGTAAAAATGAGATCCATAGATCGGGTATAAGACTAAAAGTATCTCTCCCTGCACTGGGATGTGTAAAAATGGACCTGTCTCTTTGGTACCTTCCCATCACTCATACATCTTTAGTTCAAACTAGTCAGGGTTTGACCACCCTATTTAAACCCTCCATCTTTCTTTAAAAAAACATATGTGGCAGTTTAGAGGCTAGAATTCTGTGCTAGTGGCCATAAGGTTATGGGTTTAGAGCCCACTTTGAGTGAAAGCGTTGGCACTTGAACCAGCCTCTTAATTCCTTAGTTTCTTGCTTGGATTGGATTTGGCTTGACTTGAATAAAAATGTCTCCTGTGTGAATAAATATAATGCAAATGGAGCTCATTTATTCGTTCTTCTCTCACTCTCTCCGTTACGCATATGCCACTTTATGTGCTGGGAAACATGCATTTTTAAATGAAAGTCAAATCAGCCTGGTCAGAGTGGCAGCCGAAATAATTGGGAAAGGTCATCTGGGTGCTTTTTTAATTAGCTCCTAACTAACTTTTGATAAAACAGTGTACATTATTGAGAGCGTTCGTAGCCAGAGGAACCATGCTGACCTTTTTCCGTGATGAGGGCACGTAACCTGCGCTGGCTAATTTTACATTTGTCCATCAAAAGCGAATTTTCAGGCATATATAAGATACAGGTTTGCGCCATTTAAAGTCTGCATTACACGTTTATTCACAGAACGTTGACCAGAGTGGACGTTGGCTGGAACATCCAGTTTAGATACTTTGCACATAGTGTTTTATTTTAAATAGTAATAGTTAAAACACATGATGAAAACACTTAGTATAACTCTGTACTGCATAACACAGTAACACAGTCTTATCATAAGGACCGCTGTTGCTTTCTGCCTTCAAGACTGTAAAGCTGTTTTCTGTCAGTGGGTGTTGCAACGATTAGCTTCTACAGTGGAACCTTAGAATTCGAATTTAATTGGTTCCAGAAGGCTGTTCAAATTCTGAATCAAATTTATTTGTAAGAAGTAATGTAAATAGGATTAATCAGTTCCCGTTTTTTTAACGCCTATATTCGTATGAAATTAATGATTAAAAGCATTAATAAAGCAATGGAATGTCATACAATTATAAGCAGTACATACATGAAATAAATGAAAATAAAGTGAAACTATGTAGCTACTGAGGCTTATCACTGGGATTGTATGATTGGGACAGCGGTACCAACACTGAAGGGGTATCTGAAATCGCACCCATACACACATATGATATACATAATATAATAATATAATGACCCTTGTAATATAAAGCCCTTGTTTCTTTTTTTTGCTTTTGGGATATATGTAGATTGGCATACCATATTGCTGCATTATTGCCACGGACTGGACTGGATGTCCAACGTGGTTGTAAGATTGCATCATTTAGTGTTATGTTTAGGGTGCCTATGTTCAAGGTCTGAATTTCTGTTCAAATTTGGGGGCAGGAAAAATTCAGTCTGTTTGATATCCGAATTGTTCGAGTGAAGAGGGGTTCGAATTCTGAGATTCCACTGTACTAGATTTCTGTCCTTCCGACGTGAATTAGATGTATGTACAGTGGTGCTTCCAAGTTTGTGAACCCTTTAGAATTTTTTATATTTCTGCATAAATATGACCTAAAACATCATCAGATTTTCACACAAGTCCTAAAAGTAGATAAAGAGAACCCAGTTAAACAAATGAGACAAAAATATTATTTTTGGTCATTTATTTATTGAGGAAAATGATCCAATATTACATATTAGTGAGTGGCAAAAGTATGTGAACCTCTAGGATTAGCACTTAATTTGAAGGTGAAATTAGAGTCCGGTGTTTTCAAACAATGGGCTGACAATCAGGTGTGAGTGGGCACCCTGTTTTATTTAAAGAACAGGGATCTATCAAAGTCTGCTCTTCACGTGTTTGTGGAAGTGTATCATGGAACAAAGGAGATTTCTGAAGACCCCTAGAAAGAGTTGTTGATGCTCATCAGGCTGGAAAAGGTTACAAAACCATCTCTAAAGAGTTTGGACTCCACCAATCCACAGTCAGACAGATTGTGTACAAATGGCGGAAATTCAAGACCATTGTTACCCTCCCCAGGAGTGGTCGACCAACAAACATTACTCCAAGAGCAAGGCGTGTAATAGTTGGCGAGGTCACAAAGGACCCCAGGGTAACTTCTAAGCAACTGAAGGCCCTTTCTCACATTGGCTAATGTTACTGTTCATGAGTCCACCATCAGAAGAACACTGAACAACAATGGTGTGCATGGCAGGGTTGCAAGGAGAAAGCCACTGCTCTCGAAAAAGAACATTGCTGCTTGTCTGGGACTGTGGTAGTGGTTAAGATACTGGACTCTGGCTTAGAAGGTCCAGGGTTCAAATCCCACCTCTGCCAAGCTGCCACTGTTGGGTCCTTGA